>OX402531.1:18401699-18869545 GCA_948098885.1 Drepanosiphum platanoidis
CGACCGAAAACAGCAGCACGCCGCGCCGTGTACGTGTAAAAAACCGTTCGCGCTCGCCACTCCGTACGCGGCGCAGTAATATAATATTATTATTATTAATATAATATCGTATATATATATATATACAATCGATACGAAAACACGCCCGCCCCGCCCGCTGTCGCGCCAACCAGTTCGCCCTACCCTCCTCGTCCGTCGCGTCCCCCTGCCCGACGCCGACCCACACGCGGCGCGTTTAACCGTGCCGCCGCCCGGTTCGCTCGGGCTATAATTCGTTTTTGTTTATGTTTTCAATATTCTCGCAGCGTTTTCTTTCTCTCTGCGGAACGCGGCGCCGACGAGCTGACGCGCGCGGCGCGCGGTAAAAACGCGTTGCGGGCAAAAGCGCGTTCGTAGTCGTCGTTTTTCGTGCGCGACGACGCGTTTTTATCGCTTCGCCACGCGATATCGACTCTCGGCCGCGGTTTCCCCGCGGTGGCTCTAGCTAGGACCGCGCGCGCCGCAACCGCCGTCAGGAATGCGTCCTCGACCTACCCTCTCCGGGGAATATACCGCGACGTCATCGCGACGTGAAATTATAGAAATACGTTGTCAAGCTTGTAAGCGCGAGGCGTTTCGACAATGCACTTAACCGATTAAAAAATCGCCCGTGATTAGGTTTCACGTACCGGGCAGCAGTTTAAACTAGTTCAAAAGCGTTTCCAATCACGAAACATTAAATCCATCGTACAACACGTTGTACGGTTCGGTTAGATGCGATTAGCCAAACGATTATCGTGACCTATGTGGGCTTGTAGTATTTTACACGTAGTACGACGAGACCGAGTTTGTGCACGGATAAAATCTATCGCATGATATCATGTAGTTTGATAAGAAATGGTATCGCATTATGAAAACATGATACACCTATAAATAAATTGCAAAAAAAAAAACATTAATTTGTACGACTAATAGTAGGTACAATAAGTTGTATTAGTGTGTGTGATAAATCAGAAACTGCATGTCTACCTACTACTGGTGTGCGTCTAGTCGTGACGCACACCTATTTGTATATACATACATATACCTAATAGGTATTACCTTATGTATGTATAATGTATATGTCACGCGCATTTATTGGATCATGTATGGGGCGCTTAAAACGTGCGGTTCTACATTAGCGCCGAATTTTTACTATAGTTCGGAACAATGAATTAGTTTGGGCTGACCCCGTCGCGAAGTATAGATCACATTTTTAAAACTGCGATTAAATGGCGTTGAAGTCGTGAGTGTTTCATATGTTTAGTTTTAAAAAAACACAAAGGAAAATCGTGAAAATTTAATTTATAACCAATTTGATAAACGTTTTATGTTAGATTCAAAAACTAAAGTACATGCATGAATGTACGATTAAGTATTATTATATGTATAAATGTATATGTAATGATGATAATTATAATATTATATATCACAACACGCGTGCACTGTAAAAAAGAACCATGTGCTGTTTAATAGACTATTTTAAATGTATCGAAAAAGTTCATACCTAGTTGAATGCGGTCACTCCGCATTATCGAATCGCCAAAGGTTTTGTACGTGATGGGCCAACAAATGAAATAGGTCAAGTGCAAATAAATCCGTTCGCGGAGAGGAGATTCTTTATTTGCATCCAGAACAACAGCAAAAACTACGGAACGGCGACAATTCCGGAACAGCCACTACAATATTCCGGATTGGAGAATAACGTTTAAAAGTATATATTTCGTGATCCTATTTATTTTGCTTTATGAACATTGTATGCGATTTTATTTATATTTACCCATTTTAAATTCATCTGTAATTAAATATTTTTGTTTTTGACCAACAATACAATCTTCATCTTGTCTGATATACATATGGATGTATATACGCATGTATTTGGCTAACCTACCATTCAAGTCTTTCTTGGCACCGACCTAAATTCATGAGGACATAATAAAATAAATTAAAAACAATCATAAATCCATACTATTCTAGTAATGACCTGGACAGTGTAGTATCCGGGAAGTGAGAACCCCGGATGTTGGATCTCAATTTCAATATTCGACAAAAACATGTGTTGGGATTTACATGGTTCTTATAGGACACTCGACACATTTGGCGGATAATTCGCACGCAGATTAAAAATCACTCTGAAACTGACCCGTCACAACAAACAATAAAATTAAAACATTCTGCATGCGAGCATTCACTTGGTCTGTAAAAATCAAAAACTATGTCAAAAACGTTTAAAATATTTGTTTTGAATATGTTTAAAAAAAATTTGTAACAATTTAATAAAACAACATAAAAACAAGGTTTATGTAAGATTTTAATTATTTTTAAGATTTTCAGTGACACGTTTATACTTTATTCCAACGACTTATGTTCGTATTACAAATAAATTAATGCGATCACTGAAGCAACAGGGTACTATGTCAATATAAATCCCCCTACCAGCTTTTATATAAAAATGGAAGATCTGGAAGTTATTTTCGGCATTGTTATTCGAATCATCGTCGTAGCTTTCGTACTCAAACAGCATTTTTTTCTGAAAAAGTTAACGTAAACGGTCGTTCCTTTCAATTAATAACACTTTAAAACATAAATATTTACGTATAATGATGACTCATCACTATAATATAAATAGCAACCCGTTTACTACTAATGTAGTGGCGCGCGTGTTTATGTATTTATGCTTAATATAATACTATAATAGTATGATTTATCTGTTTTTCTCTTAGCGTTTTATACGATATTTAACACATATACCCAATTGTTTTATCATGTGAGATTTACTTACGTAATAAACTTACGCGTACGCATGCGCATAATGTCTTAGTGTCATACAGTATAAATATTATAATTTCTAAACCATTATATTATCATTTATTGTAAACATGTACCAGTATCTACGTAAAACCGTTTTAATCGAAAAAAAACAACCAGTTTGATATATAGAATAAACCACAAACACAGTATGAATATTACCTATGTATATAATACTCATGTTCGACTATTTTAGTGGACAGTGACATTGAATTTGATTTTAATCTATGCAATAACATAATAATTAATAAATGATAATAGATGCACTAGGAAATCTTAATGCGTATTTTGCATTATCGACAACAATCGCTTAAAATTTAAATATGCGCTAATAATGATAATAATAGCGTAGGACGTGAGTATAGATTTTATATATTATGCAATTGATTTATGCTGAGTACAACTGATCGTTAAATTAAACCCAAACAGCTAAAAACACAATTTGGAAGTCTAAACAATGACTCAAAACTAATATATTTAATAAGCAGTACTTTAAAAGTACAGACTTGTAATTTATTATACATATAAATATGTGTGTATTTTATTTATTACTCATAATTTATATTTTCAATAGTCAACGTTTATATGCTATAAATATTTTAAGTAAAATAATAGTTAATTTATTTAGTTGTATAATCAATGGCACATTTTTCATTAGGTGCGATAAAAATAAAGGCCATATGGCTTCCGTTATAAGAGGCCTCGGATTGTATACGGAGCTTTTTTCTTTTTCTTTTTAATTTAGAAGTTTTTGCCCGCATAGAATATGACTAGTTGATTTAAAAAAAATTTTTTAATGTAATGCTCATGTCAATACCGTTCACAATAAAAATTAAACTGAAGTAAGTAGGATAATGTTATTGATGGGTTTATTCAATTTTTAAGTGTATTTAAGTGTATCCATTAACGACATTTACAATTGTAAGAAAAATCCTCAAAGGCTTAAAATCATTTAAGCATTTGTGTAAAATGAATATTCGTCATGAATTTCTAAACGTTGAAACTATATTAAGAATATTTTTGTCAACTCCGTGTGATACTAACTGTTGTATACGTAATGAAAAGCCATTTTCCGTTAGAATTAAAACTAGATGATTAAGATCAAAATTAACTCAAGAAAGACTTGTTAATCCTTTAATAAGCTTAACTTTCAATAGAGAACGAACTTCTTTCTATTTTAAACTTTGATGATATAAAATAAACGAATTTTCTTTAAATAAAATCATGAAAAGTTTTATTATAATTTACAATTTAAATAATAAAATACTATAATATTATATATATATATATGTGTGTATATGTATGTATATAAAAGTATCTGTTATGTCAATTGTTAATATATAATATACTCGTATATATAACAATTGAAATAACAGATACTTTTTTATATTAATAATACCAGGTCATTTATTTTGTTACTTTTAATTTTGTTTTCAATGTCATAAAGTATAGAAATAATAAATAAAATTCTGATAGTTAATTAATGTTGTTGTTTATTTGTGAAAAGTTGGGATGGTTAATAAGTAGGAGCTGCGTTTTAAAAGTTGTCTTAGGTCTCAAAATGCATGAATTAATTTAGGAGAATATAATATAGTGACAAAGACAATGGTATAGTAATAAACATTTTTGAACATGATAACAAAGTATTATTAAATATATAAAATAATTTATTAAATATGAAGAGTTAAATTGGTTATCAAAACTACGAGAAAAAAATTTATTATTATATTCGAGAATTTTTTTCCCTCTGAATAGAGAACAACTGTTAATAAGGGACAAAATTTAGGCGACCGAGTGTCCGGTATTTAGAGGTTTCGCTTAATAATATAATATAGAATGCATTTTTTACACCTGATGATGAGTTTTATTCGAAACCGGTCTCGACAACACTCCTTATTATAAATACTCCGACCAAGACTTATTAATTTTATGTTTATTTATATTATTTTTATGTTTAATACTTTTGATAAATTATTTTATATATTTAATAATACTTTGTTATTATAATACGAGTATTAACCCCACTAAACGCTATTTATTTTTTATACTTGAACATGGCCAAATCTTAATACATATTTGATTTTCGACTCGTTAATTACGATTTAACAAGTGAAATGATCAAATATAGGTTATATCTTTCGGACATATTATAAATGATCGAACAAGAGGGCACCTGTCAAATAGGTATGCGATCATCTTCGGTGAATTAATGAACTGTCGCAGGCTTGCAGCCGAATGGCTGGATGCGTCATGCGCGCCTATTCGTCAAATATTTAATAAGTAATAACCGCAGGCGCCTGCAGTTATATATATTGTATAATATAGTTAATCACATTATAATGATTTTAAATTTTCAATAAAATGATCTATTATAGTTACTTGTAGAGACGTATTTACACAATCTTCGACGTGATATTATTGGTTTATGAAACGTTTTTCATTTTCAATTGATCGAGGAAACGTATTGGCATCTGATAAACAAAAAAAATATGTTTAAACAATTAAAAACATAGTTATTTGTTTGTGTAGTTTTTTCTAGTCTGTTAGACTCTAATATGACTTTGTTTTACATTTACATAAACACGAAAAAAGTATTCAGTACTACACAGTATGCGTTACATAGAAATTACCTATATTATATATATAAGAGTTCATTGTCTGCATACATAATATACATTTAATCATATCATAATTATCACGTAATCGTAGTGAAGTCAACATTCACAATGTAATTGAGTTTTACAAGGATATACAACTATAATATAAGACATCTGTAACGCAATTATTTTGAATGTGTGACAAATAACTTTGAGTTCAAAGTAATACAAAACACTCGATTTATATAAAACTTTGGACTGAGAAAATTTTTTAAATGTATTGACATGTGTATTACACGATTTTATTAACACATTCATTGACGGCACGTTGTAAATGCAGAATTGATAAAATATATGTATTTAATTCTTTATCCTTTAAAATTGTTAATTATTTCATATTCTGTAAACAATAGCGTATATTTAATGGGAAGTGTGTCGAAATTGTGTGAAAATTGAATACGAGTCGTATTCAATCTTTACAGTAAAAACAGTTCTTTTTTCAATCATAGAACCATTTTAAGTATATGAGTACATTTTTTAGATGTATGCTATACGAGTACTTGTGCGAAATTTATCACTAATCTTCATTTTTAGTAATTATTGGCGCCCTAATCTTGTAATGAAATGTGCAGCGGTAAATCGTAATATATCAATAGCCGTTCTTTTATGTCAATTTCAACCGAGCAAGATCGAGAGACTCCCAAAAAATTATGTATATATTAAGATTCTGAGAGAAACGATATTTTACTATGATGTGTTTTTTTTATTATTATTTTTTTTTTGTGTATGTGTATGTACTCGAAAAAAATGGTCCGATTTTCAACTTCATTATTGGTTTCTGGTAGCAAATCGCATCTAGTAGGTACTTTGGAAGGTTAAATTTTCGAATCATCATTCAGATCGCAGGGACTTGAAACTTTTCAAATATACCATTAACTTATCATAACTTATATTTTATTTTATTGATCTAATATACAAAATGTCTTGTTTCTCGAATGCAAACTCGAATATAGTATCTCTATCTGTATTTGATCGCGTGGCTATTTTTCCGGCAAGTCAATCCCAATATTACGTATCCGGTATTATTTAATATTAATATTACCTATTCGAATATTGTTCTGTTGTTGTATAATATGCCAATGTATTCGTCGTATCAAGTTTTCAACCAATTTGCGTTATTTTCGCAGGGCAGATTGTTGTATGCAAGTAATAAGCGTGTCGGATGTCTATTATTATTAATACGACTAATACGAGATGCCACAGAACTGTTTCCAACGACAATGTGTAATATAAGAAAAAATGAACAACAAAAATTATCGTCTTAGTACCGACATCTGGCGGTGAATAACGGTGGCGGAGAAAAATTTACAATGTATTTAACTCTCTCTTTCACCGCTAGAATGCGTACTGTCCTATGTTTTTCGATTATACTAATATAATATTATTATCTATAGCCGAAGTTAACCCCAAGTGGATATCCGCCTTGTTTATTATGCTACTGTAACATTATATTATGATTAGTACGCGCAATACACAATATAGCAAGGCCATAACTGAGGGATAGTAAGTAAAGTAAAAAAAATTTAGCAGTGAACATTGATGATTGACCATTGTATAATATCTTACTGTAATTGTATACCTTTACTAAACCAGTAATTTGAAATAAGATGTATCGTTTTGTTTGATGACAATAAAAGATACAATAACAATAACAATAATATAGGTAGTAATAAAAATAGGAAGTCACACACTTTACCCACAAAGGTACAGTAGATCACTGTGGTCACACTCTTTACTAGTTCCCTAATTTTTTCTATGTATATTCGATATTTCATTATAATATACAATATACAACGTATGATTTCGAATAAAAATGTCCATACTTAAATCATATACCTATATAACTTATTATATCATATAAAAACTTCACTCTGGTAAAAAAATTACCCGTACTTTTATGGTATACATTCAATGATTTATATTTGTTACACACAGTTTATATTTGTTGTTGTTGATTTATATTGATTTGATTATTCAAATTGAATGTGCTATGTTTTATTAGATTATATCAATTTCATATTTTAAACATTTGTAATTATTAATTATACTTAATGCGGACAGAATAAATAATAGGTTATACCTATACTGTTACTATTATTGTATTAGATATTACAAACGAGACATTTTTTTTATATATAAGATATTAGACATTTAAAAACGTTTCTAATATTATTTAGTCGGGCGAATGCAAACAGTAATATCAGTCATCTCTATAATTATTATGTCATCACACATGTAAACATTATAATATCATGGTATTGTAAAATTGATTTTCATAAGTGTAACTCATTGTGATTACATAATTAATATTTAGGTAACATACTATTGACTTATACAAATATTTACCTATTATTGACCTTTTATTCAAATTATCAACGAAAATGTTATCAATAAACAGTATTTAGTCAGATTCTTCTCCTTTTATTTCGCATATTTAAAAAAAATCATAGACAAATTGTTAGAAATACTTATGATTAAAAAAATTACACGTTTGAGCGCATAAAAAACATGAAAAAAGCTTCAGAAAAATCATTGATAGCATTATTCAATACTATTATAGATAATATTACATTATAATATAAGGTACATTGAATTAATAAATTATAATTTTAACTATAAGTTCTAATTCCTTTTTATAAACTGTATAAGAGCCTGTTAAGCAGAATTATTTTTCTGAATGTCCTGACAAATTACATTGGATGACTTTAAAAAAAACGGTGTATGAATAAAATTCAGAATCACAAATTGTAGGATGACATCTCCTCGGAGAGTTTTTCTGATCATTGAATCATTATACATATAATATAACTACAAAAGTACGAGTAGGTATAATAATATAACTACAATTATTTTACGGTTAGGACTAGGATCGTTAGTATTATTTTGTTGCTGCAACAGTAAAGGTGAACAACTTACTGTATTTCCTAAGCATTATATATTCGGCAATACATTGACGAAAAATGGAAAACATTAGATCTTATTACAACATACCTCTCTGCGCGCAACATGACGCGTCGCCTGTACTCGCGAGAATGTTATAGACGATAAACATTTCCAGCTACATTACAACAAACAACGTTAGCAAATGCACGTTCGGTGTGGACCCGGTTTTAGATATCCCGAACGACACAATATAAAATAATAATAATAATACGAAGAAAAAAAAGATAAATAGCGTCACACCAGGTGTTGACCCAAATGAAACCTGACCCTTCTTAAGAATGCTGTATACTGAAACCCTGTATTGTGCCAGAAAATGACAATGTGATTTCTAATATTTTCGTCGTTTATTGAACCTTAGGTCTTACCCCAGGTACCTAAAAAAGTACCGAAAAGATAAAAAAAAAAAAACAACTAGATATTGGCTATGGGTTTAAAGCTTTCTCGAGAATTCACCAACAGTTTCTTTGTAATTATATCGTACCTACCATAGGTACTGCACGCGTAACTGACGACGAGTGTATTGAAATAATTTTAAAATACGTCTAAAATGAATTGTTCTCTTACCCTTGGCTTTCTTAAACAACGCACGCCACACACGTGTTGTCGGGCAGTCAAAGAATTTTAATAGATTTTACGTCGTATTGTCGAACGACCTTTTTGATCCGAAACAGCTAACTTAATGTCTCATGAACGTTTTGAAAATAAAAATGTTGCAGATTTGGTAAACGAAATGAACAGTGGGAATTTAACTGTATAAATAACGTACGAATACGTATACATGATACAAATATGTATACATAATTGAATATCATATGGTTGAGTATATAATATATTATATGGAGTCATTAACAAATTTACATTATCTGGCAATTCAGAGCTCGTTAAAGGATAGTTAGTGAAATATAATAGTTATTTCACATGCTGTGTCAACAAAACATATATTCGACCTCATAGTTGCGCTTCAGAACAATTTGTCTCGTCGTGAATTAAATAATTTTTAATTCAATAAACATTTTTCTGCAAGTGACGTTCTACCACGGTTTTGTTACTGGCATATAGCATACAGCGCTGGCGAAATGTTTTGCGAAACCGGAGACAGATTTTTACGCGAGTATCAAAATAAAATTTACTTGCATTTTTGTTCACAATTTTTCGATAATAATAATAATATATTATACGAAAAAAGTGTTTATTTTTGATACCTTAAAATTAAATTGTTTACGAAATAACAGATTTAAAATGTGTGCATTTAAATTAATAACAAGGAATACTCGTATAGTAAATTTTGTCACACTTAAGGTAAAATATAATTACAAAAATGTAGTTAAATTTAATTTTCAGTCCCTATGTGGCGAGGCGCCCTCAAATTTACAACGCTTTGGGCAGCTCGTCCATTCGCCAGCGTTGTATACCTGTTAAAAAATCCAATGGAAAAAAAGTTAACTCTACACTCAAATCACGTATATGTATTGTATGTCCAAATATTTTAAATTTAGAAGTATTTTATCTACTTTGGATAATAAATTAATAACTTTAATAAAAAGCAGTGGCGTATATAGGATTTAATTTCGGAGGGGGCCGATTATGTATTTAGAGTCTAGGAAGAAATGACGGAGGAGGCACAATGACAAATATTGCTTAAACGCTAAAAGACCTTTGGACTATTTGGACTATCATCATTACTTCACCAGAGAAAAAAATTACAAATACCGATAATTCCTATCTACCGACTACACAGACTACAGGCTATACAATTTTTATTATCTTATCGCATAAGCGACGGTTTCGTTCCCGACGATATGATAATAATCGGTGTCGTAACAAATTTTCGGAATTACTCCTCAGCCATAATAGTTATTATTCATGTCCAAAATAAAATGTTTTAATAATTTTGTTTTTCATTTCGGGGGGGGGGGGCCGGGCCCCATCGGCCCCCCCATATATACGCCCCTGATAAAAAGTATATCATTTGTTTTAATTCTGTTTAAACGAATGGACACAATTTAATTTTGCTTAGTTTTAAAATAAATAATAATAGAGCGAGCATAGTAAGCGAGGACTTTGCACGGTCTCGAGGTACATCCTAACGTATTAACTTCCATAGCCTAAAAAATAAATACGTGCGTTATTTACACCTGATGATGCATTTTATTCGAAACCGGTCGTAACAAATTTTACACTCTTTATTATAATACTCTAGGCTAGACCTATTTATTTTATTTTTATTTATACTATTTATATATTTAATAATACTTCGTTATTATTATACGTGTCTTAACCACCAAACATTTTTGTTTTATATTTTTAATAATTTAAAAGTGCGAAAATTTCAAATAAAATCATAACAAAATAGATATCAGTTAATTAATACCTTAAAGAGATGAAAATATAAAATACTTCTAAATTTAAGATTTTTGGACATACTGCACAGTATATATATGTGATACAAGCATTTCGAGATTTAACTATAATGAACTATAACTTAAAATTGAAAATTCCATTGATTAAAAATACTAGAATATTTTATAATCAATGATAAACCTTTCTATATCAATACTTGTTGTTTGAAAATATAGTACAATGTTCTTCACAAATTGTTCTTTCTAGTACACGAAAAAAAAAAATTACCAGAGGATCGGCAAAAATGTTTACAAAAGTAGATAATTTAGTTTTGATGAAACCGAATATTCGAAGTATTTAGAAATAGAAGCTAATACTACCTAGCTCTTTTTGCTCAGCAGGCACATCCAAGGGAGTGCTATGAGTCTGGACTCTCCAAAATTTTAAAGGATTTCCCCACTAAATTGTAATCTTTGGTAATAGAAATTAAAAAAATACTCTATAATTTAATAAATTATAACTACATATGTAATATATTTATTGTGGTATTAAAAAAATAAAACCCAAACGGCTAAATATCACTATTATGTATTTTGATTGCTTTTGCGCATGCGCAAATCAGCTTCTTTTTTTTAGATGACAGCACCTATTTTTAACACTAAATTTGGATTAGCCCATTTTTTCCAAGCAATTTTTATATAAAAACTTTTTTTCTACATCTAAAATTGGCCGAATTACAGCTATTTCAAATTTGAAATAATTCGACTTTTTATTTTAGAATTGTGACAACTCAGTCAATTTTAGATATAGAACCATAATTTATAAGTCAAAATTACTTTTAAAAAAATAGCTCAATCCGAATTTGGTGTTAAAAATAGCTATTAGGATATTTTATTAAAATAAATTGATAAGCGCATGCGTAAAAACAATTTATAACAAAAGAATTCTTTTTCTCGAAAAAGTGTCTTATTATGAATAATAATAGTCCCATCAAAGAAATTTTAGATTTAATAACGATACGCAAACATATTGATTTATTGGCGGAAAATGTATAATCATCAAAAATAAATATTTTATGCTTACATCTTAATACAAAATAATATTATTCCTTCTTAAATATTTTTAAGATGGACCTAATGAAAATGTGAAAGGTATGACAGTGAACATAGTGGAATACATTAGGAATGAAACAAATGTCACTGGTGAAAATACAGAATACTATGATATAAATTATTCCAATGTCAAACATATTTTACTGGGAGGAAAGAGAACTTAAGTGTAATGATCACAGTAATTAGAATGATTTTTGTCGCCAGAATGATTTTATTCTAAGTTGTGTAGAGATTAAATAAGCAAGTCAATGTTTATATTGTGTTTATAAAACACTAAAGCCTCAATTTGTGATATTTACTAATTTAAAAAAAAAATGTGAAAAAATGAGCATGTCAAAAATGTTTCATGTTTACCTTGTGTAGTGTTAGTATGTTAGTAATAGGCCCATTATTACTGCAATATCAAGAAAATCAGAGAATAAGTTATACGTTAAAAGAGATAAAACAGGAAAACCTAGTTAAAAAATAAAACAGAACAAGAAAATGTAATATTAGATAGGTTTCATAATTTCTTTCAGATTTGCCGAGTGTTTCGACTAAAAAAGATAAAGCTAGGGACAGAACCAGAAGAATCTGATTCAGAGGCTGATGAAGATGAAGACTGATTCTTATTATTCTTTTATTTATACATAAGTAGCAATATATTAAAAGTTTTAAATTACATAAAAATAATATTTGTAATTTTCCTATTGTAATATTTATAACAGTTTTGGAATTGATTAATTTAGTTTTAAAAAGATTATGTTATGACATTAATATTATTTAAAATACCTATAAATTATTTTATTTTTTTATTTTTCATGATTAACACAACAATAACTATGTAAATAATAAAAAAAATTCACACCTAAGCAAATACATTAGATCAGAGGTCTCTAACCTACGGCCCGTGGATTTTATATATCGAAGTTTTCGAACCGGCCTGCCGAGCTATCTGATGTAGTGGAAATATATTTTAGTTTTCGGTTTAAGAATTTTTCACATATAATAGATGATTAAGTAATAACTAAAAAATAAAAGTAGCCCCTTCTGGTGTTGTTCTTGACAACTATAACAGCAAAAACCTCATTGATCACGAATTTGTCTATATTAACGTTCCATAAACAACGTTTCGTTGTTGCCGCGGCATTATTTACCATGGTAATTTTATAGTCAAATAATTTTTTTAAATTATAGTAATAAAACATATCTGTCTTTGATTTCTCTATTTTTCTCTAAACAATTTTGGCCTGTGATAGCAAAGCGTATCTCAACTTTGGCCTGTAGTAAATAAAGGTTGGAGACCCCTGCATTAGATAATAATAAAATTGATATATACAGTTTCACCATGATAATCTGAGTATGTCCAATGAGATAAATAATTAATATTATACCAATAATGATTTTTTCCAGCCAAAATAAATTATAATATCATTTTTCAATTCAGCAAAGTTCATTAAAGGTTAAACTACTCATATGCAATACTTTACCGATGGAAAAACTGTGTAAAATTAAATATTTTGACAATATTCTAATACGGTAATATAAGCAGATTTCATTAAAAAGAAAAAACTGAAATACCTTAAAAATTAAAGATTCTGTAGTGTTAAGACAAAAATTAATTAATTCTTTTAAAAACTTTAGTCATTTTCTGAACAATAACTTTTTTGCCATAATAATTTTTGGTAAGAAGCCGACAACAAGTAGTCATTTATATTTATTATTTACAATGTTTCTCAACTTTTTTGCAACGCATAGTACTTACATAAATTATTGAAACTTAAATTTATGTGACATTGATTAATGATATAATGATTATATTATAATCAATGTATGATACCTATGAGTGTTAGATTTCAATAGTTGATAAACATTTTAAATTAAAAGGCTTAGGTATGTATATTGTAAATACCTAAATATAATAAATAATAATTATTAATGAAACAGATTCTCTTGTTTAGTATAAAAATAATCAAAAATAACCTAAAATTATGATAAATGTCAAAAAATACCTTAATATTTTTAAAAAAATGTAAAATAGAAACAAGGCATTAAGATTCATAATATTCTATTAGAACGCATTTATATTATCTATCTTCTAAGACTAAGACGGTCCATAAAAATATGCAAGTCATTAACATGGTAATTATTATTATAACACAACAATAAATTATTTAATTGCTATTCTGTTCACATAATACATTCTTTAAATTATCACCCATCTATCTATGCAAAAATCAAAAAGTTTGTAAATAACTTGTTTCTGTTAAAATCGACAGATTTGTAAAAAATGTATAAAATAAATACAAACGTACCTATTATGTCATTTATCTATTTAGTATTTAGGTAATAAATATTATTATCTATTTTAGTTATGATTTTTATTTGGGTGTACTTCCATTTTAAAAAGCTAGGGGTTTAAATAAAAGTAATAAGCGATTACAAAATTATTATGGAATACAAACAACAAAAAAATCACTCACTTCATTGTAATGATTGTATTGGCATGAAATTTGATTGCTATAGTTCTAAGTGAACATGAGTATATTATTCTTGCCTCTCGGTATAAATGCAATGGTCAATTAATCGAAAAACGAGTTTAAATGTCAAATTTTCGAATATCACAACACACAATTTTGTATTTTAAATTAAATTTTGAAACACATTTTATTAAACGTTGAAAAAATACGATTCGATTCAAATGCGGTTTATCATTTTGGGAAAATATAAATATGGACTATTTGATAAGAATCGGCCATTTTATCGGTTAGTTGTTATTGGAGATGGAAAGTGAGAGAGCCATCTATGCAGTTAAGCAGTTTTATTTGTTTCGTGATTGTGCCCATAGACAGGTTAACTAGTTTACTATGACTGATCACTTACCTTGCATTTATCATTTTCGATTGGACATTTCTATCCAAGACCGTGCGCAGGTATATGTCTGAGGTATCGCCGGTATCCATTCCGTCGCCGTTTCATTGAGCATTTTTCAGTTTCTCAGTCTCGTTCGTCGGTCATTAGTTCGGAACTCGTTCGCTTAACCGTCCGCCGTAAAGTTCTTGTGTGGAAGATAAAATCCTGAATTCGCCGTGCCAGCCCCCGGACGCGAGGGGTTCGTCTGAAGTGTCTACGAGCTCCGCGCACGTTTCAGCCATGGCGTCGTTCGGCCTCGGCGACGGCGTAAAATTCGTCAGCTGCACTCGAAACGTAAGTTTTCCGGCGTGGGTCCTCGGCCAACGTGTTAGGTTAGGTCGCGAGTGAATAATCGCGAACCACGACGAAATGAATCCGCCGACTAAATAATTATTTTATCGTCAATGGCGAATATTCCAAGTCGATTTTAATACTTTTATTATAGCGTATGGCCTTTGGCCCCACAGAATAAGTTAAACCTCGAATGGACAATTTCCGTTTTGTTCGATAACTGGCCAAGTGTGTACCAGTGTTAACGCGTAAAAACATATGCTTCCTTCCGTGTTAAGCTACGAATTGGTCATACTGTTCAACGAAATTTGTGGCGCATTGTTTTGTAGAAATGTTGTGTTAAGGCGGGATCCCACCGCGCGTTTCTAGGCGTTGAATTCTTTGGGTTTGTATTATGATGAACATTGATCATAGTATTTCATCTCTTTCCAGGGTACGGACGTTGGTTTTTTTTTCACATATTGCGCGGCGTGTAGTTAAAATATATTTTTTTATTACCATATATCTTATTATTTATGTGCGAACATGGATTGTTTTGACGAAAAATTGAAATTCTGTAACGCACAAGTGACGCGATAAACACTGATAACGCGAATTGGCGCGTACGAGCCGTGTAATTGTCATCGGTCGTATGATGAGCCGTACGACATTTCCATTGGCGCGTGTCACTGATACTGACAATCATAGGGTAAGGACGTAAAGGACGCGCCGCGTCGAACCAATCCCACGTCGCGTGTATATAAGTACCCGGCCAAACCGATCCCGAGTATGGTACCGCGATATACCACGCCACGCGCCTCGCGCGATGGGATCCGCCCTTAGACAATTACAACGACGACGTTTTTTTGTAAAAATCTCACGAAAAAAATGTATTATATTGTTGATTTCATTGTTGTTGTACCTGGTGCCATCATTAAAATATAGTTTTGTTCATTTTTTTTTTTATAATTTTATTAAATATTATTTCGTTACTTTTTCAAGATAGTAATTAATAACCGGGTACATAGGATTACCCATGTACGATATTTTTTTTCCTTGATTTGGTGGTGGCGATTGTGCACCACATTTAACTTAAACTATTGTACTCTCATTAGAGCTCGTGTAATTTCTTATCGGTGTTCATTCTAGTTAAACTTATTCTATGGCATGACCTCCGAAACAGAAGAAGGCGGCAACATGGTATGATGATTTTTTTCATGATAACCCCTCCCGATCCCATCTGCGACCATAGTCGAATACGTTGTGAGCCTCCACCGGCCCTCCACCTCATATCGGCTATCATTTCCCTCCCTAATATCACAGATTAGATTAATCTTATCCAGTGGTTTTCAAACTCGATGCCGCGATCTTCTGAAATTGCTTCTTTCATAGAGAGGCCCCCAGTGGCAAAATCTCTAGTTAGTGATTTACAAAATATACTTGATCGAGTTGTAAAAATCATAAATTTTATTTAGTGCCGACCTCTTAAATCAAGACTATTTGGAGAAAATTGGTAAGGGACGGTTTCGGAGTTTTCAAAATTGTTTTTATACAGCGCAATAAGATGGCTTTCTAGGGGCAATATTTCATCACGATTTTACAATTTGAGAGAAGAGTTACTTGTATTTTTAACCATGGAAGAATATGAATTCGACTTACACTTTTTCACTCGTTCCCTGACCCCTGTTTCTCATCCAATTCATGTTTCCCACGTCTTTTTTTTATAATGGAGTATTAAAAGTTAAAATATTTAACTTCTTTAATATTTAACTAAAACTGACCCACATACGTTGTTGAGTGGCTTTGAAAAATATTAATGGAATATAGCAAAGGTCCTTTGCTTAAAAATTTAAAAACCAAAAAACTATATTAACTATAAAAAATAATCAATATCGAAGTATTTTATTTACAAAATACAACTTATTATTTTATGTAATAACAAAGTATATTATATAATATATATGATATATTATATATATATATATACAGTGTGTAAACGATAACTGAGAACACTCAATATCTTAGCGTACTGTCCTGCAATTTGAATTCTGATTTCTAGTTGGTCTTTATGACATAAAAATGCACATTTTTGTGAGTTTTGAATTTTTTTAACTTAATTAGACTCGCGCATGCGCAGTAAAACTTTTTTTTCTTAAATGGAAACCACCTATTAAAACCACTAATTATTTTTTGTCTATTTTTTTAATGAATTTTGGTAGTTCAACCAGCTTTATAAGTTAAAAATTGACCAAGTTACAGCAATTTAACTTAAAAACTGCAAAATGCTCGCGATTTTCAGTTTTTTTACTGTAAATCTGAAAATAATTATTCTAGGATTATTTAGGCTTGACATTTTCACTCCTATTTATTAAGGTGATATTTTCACGTTATTATAATTTTATCTACTGAATAATTTTCACTTAAATTTGGATATGCATTAATAACTTATAGTAGAAAAAACGTAAATAAGCAGGTATGTTATTTATTTCGTGACATTTAATGGTTCTAATTGAATTTATCAAAAATTAACTTAATTAATTTTTAATTGAGTTATAAATGTATTTAGTTAATTAATTTAACGTATAAATTGTTCAAATTGTTGTCCAAATTTATAACCTATGCTATTTTAAATTGGAATAGAAACTTAATCTTATACTTATCGCATTTTATCGGGCATTATAAAATCAAACATTAGGTATCTCCCTAAAAAACTTTTGAACTGTTCTCTGTTATCGTTTACACACTGTATATATATGTATATGTTTTGGTCAATAATTTTATGTAAATGTTAAAAAACCTTTGAGAAAATAACCGATTGTTTTTTTATTATATTGTTACAAAATATGCTTTATTCTATAATTATTTTATAGATTTTTGATAAATGTTATGACCATGTGGATGGAGATATCGTGATGACTCAACAAATGTTAAAACAATTAAGAAGTAAAGTATGTGTTTGTATTGATATGGAATTCACAAAAAAGTAAGTACATCATTTGTGGTGTGTCCTTTAAAATTATTTGTTTTAAACTTTTATAACTGATCATTAGAGATGATTCATTCTGAACTGACACTTATAGACCGTCACCGCACCAACAAACATTATATAAAAAATGTCAGTCCATGTTTGTGCGGTGCGGGTATGTTGGACGTGAATTAGAATATTAATTTATAATTGATTAATAATTTATCAGTCTGGTAACGGTCTTTGAGTTTGGTCGGTTCAGCGTGAATCATGCTTAAATACTTAACAAATATAAAGCAGGAGTTTCCCATTAAAACCGTGTAAATTTCGGTGTTTTTTGTCAGATGAGATAATTAATTATCTACTGAATCAATTTATACCTAGTAAATTGCAAAACATGAGGAAAATCATGCAGATGATCCTTTTGTAAAAATCATAAAAATCGTACAGTTAGAAATTAAGTTATTAAAGGAAACGTGAAACATTTTTTAATGAAAAATTATATTGAAATCTGGAATCACGGCGGCCGCTTCTCGCGTTGTCGTGCCGACCAAAATCAATAATAATAATAACGTATCTAGTACAAGACAATATTTGTGTATACAATTACAATTATGGAATGAATTACAAGAAAAAATGTATAATATATCATTAATATCTTTGTCAACAACATCTTTAAAAGTTGATGAAAAAACGTATAGAATATGTTCTGCGATTTGTCATCACGGGGAATCATTACATCATGGTCATTACACAAGTTTAATAAAAAAATCAAATCTTTGGTTCAGATGTAATGATCTCACTTCTAATAAAGAAAGATGGCCTAGAGGTGGCAAAGACATTTATATGCTAATCCTCGAGAAGCAAAATTAATAAAAATGTATTGAGGTATAAATGATAAAAATTGGTGATATCAAAACAAAAACCCTCCGTCTAACTCCGTGTAATAATTAGCCAAGTAAAAAAGAGAAGAAAAAAAATCATTGTATAACCAAAACATTTTTCGCTTCATATAGAATTTATAAAGCCAGTAATTTAAAAGCACTATAAAGATGTGATATCATAAATAAATGCTAAGTAAACTGAATTTAATTATATTTAGTCTGTTTCGATAATTTATTTACTAGGCGAGGAAATTTTTTACTTCATACGATATAATATAAGAACCGTGGCGCTGGATGAATAATTAGACAATAAGACATTATAAATTAAAAATATTACAGTGAACATTTCTATACTAATCAAAATAATACTCTACAACCAATAATAACACTGTATACTCTATATTAATACTAAAATTTCCTCGCCAAGTAAATTTATATTGTATCGTATGAAGTAAAAAATTTCCTCGCCAAGTAAATAAATTATCGAAACAGACTAAATATAATTAAATTCAGTTTACTTAGCATTTATTTATGATATCACATCTTTATAGTGCTTTGAAATTACTGGTTTTATAAATTCTATATGAAGCGAAAAATGTTTTGGTTATACAATGATTTTTTTTTTGATTTTTTTCTTCTTTTTTTTACTTAGCTAATTTTTACACGGAGTTAGACGGAGGGTTTTTGTTTTGATTGTATGTATATATAATTTCTTCATAAAAAAAAAGAGTTTGAATTAATTTAGTATATTAAATTTGTAATGCTGAAGTATCATTGTATTTTTAATATTATATAATATTTTTTCTATTGATCACTTATTCTTTCTTTAGTATTGATCAAATTCTTGTTTTTTTTATGAATAATCTTTTACAATTATTTATTTTATTTGACAAAAATTTATCTCTTCATCAATGGCAACTTATTTCTAAATCATTTACCATCACATTTATATGTAAGTGTGTGCATGTATTCGTGTGTGTGAGTACTATGCATGTAATTTAACTATTTGAAAACAGGAAAAGCTCAACATTTTTTAGTAATTTTTCAGCTTTAGGAAAGGAATCTAAATAGTATGAGTTCAATTTAATTTTTAATGATTTTAAAGGTTAGATTTTAAGTGTAATTAATAATTATTATTTATGGTTTGTTCTGAATTTAGCAAGTGATTGAATATGTGGAGTTAAGTGTTTGGGCTTTGTGTGTCTTGTATTGAAATTTGTATGGCTTTTAATGCAGTAGTGAATATGTTCACTATTTTGTATGATTTTTTGTATAAATGATGTTACAAATAAGAAAATTGTATAATTGTTTTTCATTTTATAGAAAAATAAATAATTGTGGAGTTCATCAATGTAATACTGAAAATAATATTTCTATTGTTGAAAATAATTTAAAACAACTTTTTGGAGCAAACTGTCCTGAAAATGACAACTTTTCATTAATTGACAGTGATGGACAGTTAAAAGATCACGAAGTTTTTGCCGTTTTAAATGATGAATCAAATGATATCAATAGTGATGTTAACATCGAACAATCAAAATATGATATACGTAAGATTTTAATTCTGATTAAATATGAAAAAATCTATTTATTTTACTATGATGTGTGCTTTTTATTGAGTGTTTATCATTATATTTTTGGCTTAAAGATTTGATCTTATTATCAACTTTTTAAATCATTTTAATAACAAATTTAGTCTAGTTGATGCATAAGAAAGGTTAGGTTTCCAAACAAAAATTTCCAAACGTTTTCCCAATAATTATAAAATGTCTTTTTTGGTATTTATAATTTATCAAGTTAATTATCTCTACAAATATTTTTGTCCTACACAGATCTGGGAAGAAGCTTACCGAAATTTAGCCTTTTAAATATTTCACTACCCCCACACAAAGGAAATAAGCTATGATATTGACATATATTATATTGATAAAAGTAATGTAGTCTTATTGAACTATTTTAATGTACACTTTATTGCCTAAAAAATGTAAGCCCTTCCTCGAAATAGTTAACCTAATTTTCTTCTACACCTTATTTAAATACTCATGTTGAGTACAGTACTATTTTTCTGTGAAAGTAATTTTTTTTAAATAGCTTATTTAAACCTTATATATTCAAAAAAAAATATAAAACAAAATAAATAAAAATAAATAAGTGTTTAGTGGTTAAAGCTGCTGGAGTATTTTACTCATAAAATAATAAACATAATATTATTATTATTATTAAATGTATAAAATAATTTATTAAAATTATAATGTATGTTTAAAATGATAAATAAAAAATAGGACTTGGCTAGAGTATTATAATAATGTAAAAAAGTGCATATAATTTACGACCAGTTACGAATAAAATTATATGCACTTTTTTACATTATTATAATACTCTAGAGTCTAGGCTAGTCCTATTTTTAATTTTTTATTTATCATTATTAAACATATTTTATAATTTTAATAAATAATTTTATATATTTAATAATATTTGTTATTATACATTTTGTATATCTTTAATGTTATTAATATAGTTAGATCACTGAATTGTAATAATTAATTAAAACCTAATAATTTATTTAATATTTATATTTAAGGTGACAAGCAATCCCAAATAAAACACTTTAAAACATCAGGTTTCAGTCAGATTATTTTCAAAAAAACGTCCAGTAATAATTATAATACATCTTCAAACTCAATAACTACAACTCAGCGTGCTGATTCATTACCCAATACAAACGAAATTATTGATTTGACATTATCTGAAGGTAATTATATACATATTAACAATTATTATGATGGATATAAAATGTGTACAATGTACATCCAATGTTTGTAGTCTTGATGATAAACAATTGAATTGCCCAACCACTTTTCAAATGATCAAACAATTCATGAACATTAATACCAATAATAGTTAATATTATAATTTTAAAACTATGATAATTTAGTTCAAGAATCTCAAAATGATAAACTATTCTCGAAATTTGAGAACGTGTCTCACTCATATCTGGTGAAAAAAAAATGATAACATTGCTCACAAATCTCGACTGAAAAATGTAGATTAATTAGATAGACTTATTGTATATGTTTTATGGCATATTTGACAATTATAATATATGGAAGCACAAATGATAATGTTGAAAAAATATCAAATGAAAATTTGTATGATAAATTCTTATTCCTTGTGGATATTAAAAAATGTGTAACGGGTGTAAAGTCATTTGTTTGGCAAGAATTGTTCCCTGTCGGTTTTAATACATTTTTCATCAATTTGGTTTCCTTACTAATAATACATTGTTTTATCACATTTCACCAAAATTCAAGATATTAAACTAGCATATGATATTTTATACTTTTTTGTAAACCACCTATAAATGACTTTAAATTAGTTAATAAAGAGTTAAAAAATTGTTTAATTGATGTTTCGAATATTTCAGGCCACATTAAAATGAAAAGGAAAAGAAAAGAAAATAAAAGGAAAATAATTACGTTTATTGACCTAACAATATGAATGAACTATGACAACATTTTGTTTCTAAATAGCATAGAAGTAAAATAACAAGAAAAATAACTATTAAAGTACCTAATCACAATAACTCAATTTAACATTTAGATGATACATTAAAGCACCCAAGTATATTCCTTATCAATTGCTACAATGATCATCTATATGAAACTCAATCCAATGGTTCAAAGTTTGTCCGAAATAGCCATATGAATTAAAGGTATACAAGTAAATAAATTTATATTATTAGTAATTTTATAATTTAATTTTTATTTGAATTTTTCTAGAAATTAACTCTAAAATAATAATTTAATTAAATAATTATGCGAAAAATAAAATTATCACAATATTGTTCATACAATCATTGACTCATTGTTAACATGTCCATGTTACTCATAGTTAAATAAAACAATGCACAACAATTGCATAAACCTTGAAAAGTCTCTAAAAGTATTACAGATTTTAGATTTATTTTATAAATTTAAATTAAATGAAATTTTAACTAAAAATTGTTTTATAAAAGCAAAAAATTATAATTCAAATAATTATTTTTTGATCATAGTTAATTTTTATCACATGGAACTCGTTGCCTAAATTGTCTTACTATACATATTGTCACATTTTATAATGTTATATTGCATGGGTCTCCAACCTACGGCCTGTCGAGCTTTTCGAACCGTCTTGCCGAGCTAACCGATGTTGTGAAAATATTTTAGTTTTAGGTTTAAGAATTTTCCGCATATAATAAATGATATTAAGTAATAACACTAATAACTAAAAAATAAAAGTAGCCCCTTTTGGTGTTGTTCTTGACAACTAAAAACCTCATTGATCACAAATTTTTCTATATTAACGTTCCATAAACAACGTTTTGTTGTTGCCGCGGCATTATTTGCCATGGTAAATTTATAATCATATAATTTTTTTAAATTATAGTAATAAAATATATCTGTCTTTGATTTCTTTATTTTTCTCTAAACAATTTTGGCCTGTGATGGCAAAGCGTATCTCAACTTTGGCCCACAGTAAATAAAGGTTGGAGACCCCCGTTCTATTAGATATAATCTAAATTATAACAACATAATAAAAATGTACTGTCCCTTAAGTTCCCCAAAAATTTACTGCAATTGCCCATATGCCCCCTAATTACAGGCGTGGTCTTTTTATAAACAAATGTATTAATTGTTGTTATGTATTGTTATACATATATTTATTTGTTTATAATTATTTTGTAATGTGATCATAATTTTTTTTATAAAAAACTTAGAAATAAATTTCCCATCCATATTCTACATATCAGCAATAATATCAGTTGCCTTATTATATTGTCACTAATTTCAGAGAATTTCCAAATTTCAAGTAGTCCATCGGGTGGTTAATGTTATTCAACTAACGTATTAACATTTTCAAACTCATCGATATAACTGAAGTTTTGTTAACCTTTCACGTGATTCACATGAATCTTTATAAATCATACGTTCTTTGGTTAATTCCAGGGAGATCGCTTAATATATGACAAGATAATCTTTTTTTTTTCTTAAGTCGAAATATACATTCTATATCAGTAAATATAAAAAGTATACATATGTGATATGAAATCAGATAATATAAAAAAAAAAAAAAAAGGTTGAGAATAGGAGCCACCCAATTATGACACTTTAATTGTTGATTAAATGAAAAAGTGAATTTATTATTTATTTATTTTAATTTTTATTCGATACATACAATCTGTAGTTTCTTTACCTACAATAAGCAGGTTTGCTGTTTTAAATTAAAAACACGAGTGGCGTGATAAGAGGAGTCACCCAGCAGTAACACTCTTGAATTTATTATTTAAACGTTTTTTTTTTTTAATTTAAATTTATTATTAATTGTTCTTAATTGTTTATTATTGTAATAGATCTCTGCATCATTTGCGGTTTAATCGTTTAAGATGGCTATCTGGAATTGAGATGGATGAAAGGTTTTTAATTAAAGGATTTGAGTGGGAGGAAATACGGTCGTGGAATCTTTTATAGAAGCATTTGGTTTCATGAATTGTTTTTAATTTCAAGTCTGAATGGGGAGTATAGTTTGATGTTTATGGTGGAGCATATTAATTTTCTTAAGGCAATGTTTTTGATGGATTGGATATTGTTTATTTTATTGGACTTTTTTTGCACTTCCCCATAGCTGGATACCGTAGGTTCAAATTGGTTTCAGTAATATATTGTAGCTGAAGAATTTGATATTAAGGGAGGTGTGTTTATAAGAAATTAGAGGTTTGAGGAGAATACTAAGACGGAT
This sequence comes from Drepanosiphum platanoidis, assembly GCA_948098885.1. NCBI lineage: Eukaryota > Metazoa > Arthropoda > Insecta > Hemiptera > Aphididae > Drepanosiphum > Drepanosiphum platanoidis. Next base: position 18,426,367 of record OX402531.1, read on the forward strand.
GTTCAGAGATAGTCTTTTATCTCTAATATGGCGGGCCAATGGTGGTCATTTGTCTATAGTACGGCCAGCGAAATTAGGCGGGTGACCGTCGCGCGTATGGTGGCCGTTTTCATGAAAGCCAGTGGTTCTAAAAGTAATATTTATTTAATGAATAGCTGGTGCAGCTGTGTTTCAGCTGTCTTATGAAAAATTTTGTGTATCCTTAGTCCTTAAATCACATATATTTTATAATCGTATTTACTAGGGATGTAATGTGTATTCGAATAATCGAATAATTCCCATCACTAGTCTTGGAAGCACTACCGGAAATTTGCCACCAGGCGCGTGATGGTCACCTCCTAATTTCGCTGGCCGTACTATAGTGTTAGACCAAGGTTGTTGTATTTAGAAAACCAGATTGCCCATGAAAACTGATCAGCAAGTCACCTATAACTTAAAACTAACCGACTTACAACCTATACATATTGTACCTCACGCATTCAAAAATGTTATGTAATATATGATATTATATAATTGATAAACAACTCGTAAAGTTTCTCATCTCTGAAATTTTAATTTTCTTAATGTCCTAAATCAGAGATTGACGACCTTTTTTTTATACGCTACCTTCACATTTTCCAATTTTTCTCGTTCCACTTGACCTAACAACCTTTTTTTATTTCTTTCTTTATCAAGAAATGTTTACATTATTTCATATTATTTTTACTATTATCACAATGATAATGATTTAAATGATTTAATGATCACTGTTGTTTTTCATCATCTAAATTGCCAAGGTTAGGTTACATAACGTTGTTCTTACATAATGTAGTTTTGTTCATTTTTTTTATTTTGAATTAATGCATTTTAATAAAAAAATTTATAATCATATCCTAAATGAAGATAACTTAAGATAGGAACTGTATATTATATAATAAATAATAAAAATGTATGTTATTTGAATAAAAATAAAAAATCAAATATTATATATAATACATAGTAATATAAATAATATATAAAAAGTATAAAATAAATAAACAAAGTAATTATATTAATATTTAATGGTTAATACTCATAAATAATAACAAAATATTATTAAATATATTAAATTATTTTAATACAAACTATTAAATATATTTAAACAATAATAAAATAAAAATAAAGGATTTGCCTTGAGTATTATAATTAAGTGTGCAAAAAAAGTCAACACCCAACGATGATTTTTAATCGAAACCGGTCGTGACTTTTTTTGCACACTTAATTATAAGTATACTAGGCAAGTCCTTTACTTTTATTTTATTATTGTTTAAATATATTTAATAGTTAGTATTAAAATAATTTAATATATTTAATAATATTTTGTTAATAAATAATATAATTATTGATTGTAAAGTAATACTTCTATTTCTTTAGGCCTTTAAGGCACTGCATTCAGATTTTGTTGTCCAAAACGTTCAGTATGCATTATGTGCTCTAATAAATCATAAAATATGCCTATTGATGTTTAATTTTTTAATGACTAGATGATTCTGAAATTAAATTTCTTACTCCGCGAAACAAATTATTATCTTATCTCGAGATATATGTTTTTCTTAACTATACAATAACACACCAAAGCTTTAAAACCTAATTAATCTTCGAACTATAATTAATATTAATAAATATTAATAAATATTAATTATTTTCTTTGATTAAGACCCGGTTTTCCAATCTAATTCATTCTCCAGATAACCCAAGTTATTCGACAGATAATGAGAATGAGATAATTGTCCGTTTTTCTATGTCCAGATAGCGCTTATTAACGTTTATTATAAATTAATTAAATTATTACTTTTTTATATATTTATAATTCATTTCTTTTGTTAAAAGTTTAAATATACTTTTCAATTGAAAATTTAATAATGCAAATTATGACTCAACTTTTATTTTGTATCTTTTAAGCAAATAATCTTTACTTTCATTCAAATTTTATATATGAATCAATTAGATATATTTATTTTAAAATACAATTTAAATTATGTTTTTAATATTGTTAACTATTGTGGTATTTGAATGCATACATTTCAAAGTAATTTTCCTTTGCTATTAAACATTTATATAATATAATCATTACATGTTTGTTTTTGCAGTAATTTCATTTGGATTTTCAAATTTATATGACAATATTGGCAACGTTGCATTGTAATTAATTCTCTGTACATAGTTTGATTCTATATTTTCATCATTATTATTATCATATATTTTGTATTACTTATAATTTGAATGTGTTGCTGTTCATTAATAATTTAAGATTAACTACTATCAAATAATTATAAGTAAAAAGTATTTTTATTTAGTTTCATTTGCATTTCTTACATATTTCTAAATCATAATTACAAAAGTATCGTGAAATTATATTATATTATTAATGTGAATTTATTATATAAAATTTTATCTTATCCATAATATGCAAATTTTCAAGTTGTTTATAATGTTTTAATATATTATTTTACAAGGTCAAACCTATTTACCTTTTTTTGTAATTTTATACTTTTTCTTTTTCCATTTTTATAATTTTTTTTTATCAAGTGTATCATAAAGTTTTAATATGTAATTATCATGAATTAAATATTATTTATTAGAATATTGTGCAATTTTTGTGTTTTTTTCCCAATAAATAGATCGATACTTCAATATCAACGTCTTTAAACGCATGTTTAGAGGTCAGATTTTGTTACAAAATCAATGTTTTATTAATGATTAATTTCAAAATTGAAAATGTGTTTGATATAAATGTTCATTCCAATTTATTGTTATTTGTTAGGTTATAAAATCGTTTTTATTTTTATAGTCTCAAGAAATTTTCATATAATTTTTAAATTAGTGCGAGTAAATCAAAATTTAACATTTAATATTATATTATATAAATAATACACGTATCATATCATAATACGTATTTATATATTTAATATCTAACCTATTTCCAATTAATATTAATTGATTAAAAATTAATATCTAATTCTTAATCGATTCTAATCTTTTTCTATATTCTATGCCATAAAATAATATATTATTTTCAACCACAAAATATAATTATTTCTCGACATAAATTTAAATATTAGATTTTTCTTGCACTGTTTTTTAATGACAATTTAATTGCTGTGTTTTTCTTAAATAGAATGTCGAACTTGTCAGTTGAATATTATCTCATATCTGTATCATTTCGTAATTTGGTTGAAAATATAAGCATAGAATTTTTCAAATGAGAATTTGTCAGTGTGGTTTGGTACTTTGTTTTTGATCAATACCGTGTGGGAAAAACTTTTTTCGCGTTATATTATTATGTAGAACCAAATCTACGAACCGAGTACCGACCCCATTGGAAAAAAATTGTGCGTCATACCTCATACGACATGAATTGTGCCGCACGTTGGCCACCACAACAATATCATATGTCCTTATAGATAAATCATAATGTCTTTGGCACGGACCAGAAAACCATTGGTACCAACGTAATCAATTTTATCAACCATGTATTATCCGTCTGGATAACCATTGTGTTTAAAATATTCATTGAACAATGCAAAACAATTTCGCTGTACGCATTAACGAAGTAAGAAATAAATGGTATATAAAAAAATAAAAAATTCAAAGTTCCTAATCACTAATTAGTTATTACAAATCGATAGATGTAAAATTATTTTTATTTATTAAAAATGCGTATAAAGGTTTTAGGTTATATGTAGTTTATGCGTCGTCATCGAAAAACTGGATACGCCCCACCAATTGCTGGCACAATACGATTTTCCGTACCGCTCGTTTTATATAATATGAGTACGTCTTATAATATAAATTATTACTAAACATTACTAATAATTCTAAATATAATGGGTTATTTCAGCGTACAAATCTAAGGTGTGATACTATCAGTGCAATTATAATTTTAATTTATCGCAATTATTTCCAGTAATTGAACAAGCGCCGTGGACTTTGATTTGTCGTCACTCGACGCGCAGCCGTCGTGTTAGAGAACAACACTAATAATTGTTCGTTATCGGTATGCGATTTTCCTAACCCAACAGAGTAAAAACGGTCGTCGAATTCGGAATACCCGCGCTCTTCGTATTCGTCGGAGCGAAAACGCTTGTATTAAATATTATTTTCTTCATTAACATTCGATCGACGAGCCGACCGAACGCAATGATAATTAATATGGTAACGAAAATAACGATAAAATCAAAATGATAGGACGAACGCCGCGGGAAAACGCGTGATATTAACCGACTACCGAAAACACGGCGCGTAAATAACAATTATTATTTACCAGCTATATACGAGCGCGCCCGTCGACCGTGGCGGCGAACGTCGCCGCCGCCGCCGCCGCCGTTTACGAGAATATTCCGGAATCCGGATTGGTTATGGCGGCGGCAGACGGTCGAAACGCGCCCGACGAGGCCGGTATCGATCTTTCGAAAAATCGCCGCGGTCGATAGCGCCGCCATTCGGTCGCGACACTCGCGCTCCGGACGACGGACAAACCAACGAACAGCTGTTCGCACGCGCCGCGCGTACCGCACGTGTGTTTCGGAATGATACGTGAGAGCGCGAGTATTCTCCGTTCACCGGCCGCTCGTTAGGTGGGGGGACATCCCTTCAGATCTCACCCCGGGCCGAACGTTACGTTTGATTTTCTGCGTAGAACTTGTAGACCGTCCGTCCGGTGCGCGCACGCGTCGTCTGTGTTCCGGTGTGCCGCCGCCACGCGCGTGTTTCGTTCAAACGTTCAAACAACACACACTCCGTGCGTCCGTTTCTTTCGTTCGTTTTTTTTTTTTTTTCGTCGCGTACGATTTATTTAATTTTATTCATACATACGTACATATATATATATATATATATATATATATATTATTGTGTTTATTGCGTATTTGACTCCGATCGTCTCCGATCGCGATTTTCCACCGTATTTTTCCGTATTTCCGACTTTTTCCCGCTACCGACTATAGTTATCGCCGACAACATCGAAATGGCAAACGAAGAGCTCCGCAAATACAACTGGAACGTGCTGCACAGGTAAGTCTGTTTGATGTTAATTTTTAATAAATTTTCCCGGCCGCCGGCTCGGTGAATAGGTAGTTTTTATTTTTTTTAAATATTCGCGTAGACACTCGGTGTATTTTTAATCATTTATTCCGATACGCCGTCCGAGGATGAATTTCTATGTGAATATTACGAATTGATAAAAAACAATACGTCCGTTATATTATTATCATACATTATTTTTCGACGATCTGTTAACAGACTCGCGCAATCACACGCACGCGCGCATTGTCTTGCGTTTAGCGTTATCAGCACGTCGAAACATACGCGCGAAACTCAATGAGTCTGGCGGTTGTATTCATCGGGATTATATGTAATTAATAATCCAGTTCTTTAGATGCTTTTTATTTTGTCTGAGGTACGTTTCTATATGATTGTTCAAAAATATTTCGATTAATTTGAAGTTCATATCGCCCATGCCCACCCGTTTCAATTGTAACTATATTGTTTTCTAACAATAATAAAACTCCATATCTCCATTAATGACTAGATATAGACGTGTCTTGGTATTATCGTAAATCGTTATGTGTTATGTGCAAACGGCCGAGTTAAATAATACAATCGACCCGTGTTGTTATTATCATATTATATATATTATATTACAAGAAAATGACATTTGTTTATCGATTTGTGTAATCATTATTGTTACGAAAATCGGTTTTACGTTTCCAACAAAAATACATTATTACTTTGTGCAAACGAAAAATAATTATGAAAATATATTATTAAAATAATAATAGATATTAAATGTCTGTTCAGATTGTTTTGAATATCGAAATGTAATATTTTAATTATGAATTTGCTTTTATTATATGATAATCAACTCGAATTTAAACGTTTATGACGATGAATATTGTCCAGTTAATTATGCTTTAATGCGTTCGTTTTTTTTCGTAAATTGAAGTATTGTACGTCCTAAAACAAGTCAAACGGATATTACTTTCATTGATAAATTGCTTAAAACATATTATAAGAGTAGTATTCCTCTATTAAAACATGAACAATTTTAATATAGACGATGATAAGACTTGACCAGGCGGGTAATTTGTTATAATAATGACGAACTATAGTGCAAGTATATTTTGCTGTGTAAACAAAATGTCAATGTTAAATATTAGCCGATTAATAGTATTATCATAGTATTATTATAGTTGATATTTTATAAAATAATTTATATAATTTCTCCTTTTTTTTTCCTTTTGTTGAAAAAATGTCTTATTACCTGTTTTCTACGTCGCAAGAAAAAAAATTTAGATTAAATGTTTTACTTATATCATTGATTATAAATACTAAGTATTTTATAAGTATTTATAAGTACTAAGTATTTATAATCAATGCTTATATTAAACATTGATATCAAAACAATTACATTTTTTATTAGAATAATTTTCTGTCTAATTCTACTTTTATCGGCGAAAATTGGGGAAATTGTATCGTTTTTAATCGCTGTGAAGTGGAATTATCGAATTCTGGTTTGTTGAGAACAATGGTGGGTAACATAATATTACATGTGTTTCAACGCTTTGTCATTATTGACATTCAAGGTTCAAGGTTCAAACATTTATAACCTCTAATAACATAATAAATAATTATTGTATAAAATGTATGCCTGTATACCGCCATCATTGTTGGGTTTTACATTTTTAATGCATTTTAAAACGAATTAATTTCTATATAAAATACGATAACTGGTGACTCATTATACCTATTTATTTATTTTTTTTTTAATTATAATTTATTTAAAAATATAAAACAAAATACAAAATAAATAAAAATAAGTAATATTTAGTGTTAATCCTCATAATAATAACAATGTATTATTAATAATTTAAAATAATGCATTAAAACTATTAAATATATAAATAACTTATATAAAAATAAATAGGTCTTGCCTAGAGTATTATAGTAATAAGTATTGCAAAAATTGTTACGACCCGCTTTGAATAAAATTCATCATCAAGGCGTTCTTTATACCTGATGATGAATTTTATTTGAAACCGTTCGTAATAATTTGTGTACTATTTATTATAACACTCCAGGCAATACCTATTTATTTTATTTATATATTTAATAGTTATAATAAATTATTTTATATATTTAATAATACTTTGTTATTATAATTTATTATTATTTCCAACTGAATTTTTAAGTTTTTTGATTTTTAGAACTTTTAGATTTACAAAGTTAATGGTTCTTTCGACGTGTATTAGAAATTTTTTTTTTTATTTATTAAAAATAGAAAAAATTTACAATCTGTATTCATTTAATTTTGTAGTAAATGGGCTAATAGTGTACTAGGCGTGGTGGTATGATCATGTACATTTCATGAAACAAATTTATATTTCATTCTGCAAAAAATTCAATTTCCTATAAAAAGTCATAATCATAAAATTTATATCAATAATAAGTAATATTTCAGTAATAATTTCAAAATAACAATACATTTTCTTAATTTCTCAACGAGTGATGTCGATCGAGAATTATTAGCAGCTACAGATTTCTATAATATACTATTATTTCCCAAACTTTTTATTATACGACCCATTTAGAAATTTTTTAAATTTTGGCAACCCACAAATTCAATAATGTTTTCTTTTTTTTGTTTTGATCGTTGATAAGTTGCCCACGACGAAATTAAAAAATATACATAAAGAACAACAGGTATTAAAGAAAAAAAAAACCATATTTAAAAAAGTAATGTAACCCACTAAATACATAGTCGCGACCACTTCTGGGCCGCGACCCTCTGTTTGGGAACCTCTGTACTATAATATAAAAATCTGTGGCTACAGCTAGTACTAAGGAGTTAAATGTGCTAAATACAGTGTGACCAACAGCCATATCAAATATTTTTTAAATTTGTTACTTGTTTATAAATTATATAACCACTATTATTTATTAAATTCATTATTAAAGATCTTCGAAGACCTTTTGTGAATATTACGAAAAAAATATTAAAGTAAAATATGATAAATTCGCGATTGAGAGACTTAGGTGGTGGTAACTTATAGATAAAAATAATTGCATACATGTAAAATTATGTTGGTCATTGAATATCCTTAATCAAAAAAATACTTCCAATATGTGCAATTAAATTTACCAATAAATAGTAGTTAAGTTTATTAATTAAGTATGTAAGAATATATCAAAAATTAATTCAAAGATTTAATTTGGAAATTATGAGTTTCATCTTGGTTATTACTTATTATTAACTTCGTAATTCACTAAATTTGATAATGAGGTTGATCGGGATAATATTTTTTGACAGCTGACGAAATGCATAGCATAATCCAAACCATAAATCTAAAATGTTGTGAAAATCAATTCTTAAAATTATATATTTTACTCGGATGCTCATAGTAATAATTAACTTGGCTAAGTTTTTAAACTTAAAATAATGTAAAGCAGGAGGCTCCAACCTTTATTTACTGCGGGCCAAAGTTGGGATACGCTTTGCCATCACGGGTCAAAATTGTTTAGAGAAAAATAGAGAAATCAAAGACAGATATGTTTTATTACTATAATTTAAAAAAATTATTTGACTACCATGGCAAATAATGCCGCGGCAACAACGAAACATTGTTTATGGAACGTTAATATAGATAATGTTATAACGTTAATATTAATGTTCCATAAACAATGTTTCGTTGTTGCCGTGGCATTATTTGCCGTTGAGGTTTTTGCTGTTTTTAGTTGTCAAGAACAACACCAGAAGGGGCTACTTTTATTTTTTAGTTATTAGTATTATTTATACCACTGAAAAGTACTGGAATATGCTCTATAATAAGACCAATAAAACCTTAAAATATGCGCCACAATATGCCCTAAAAACTAAAAAAACAGCAAAAAATGAAAAAATTTTAAATCAAAATTGTATTACATAATATGAATTCATACATTTAAAAAAAAAATTATATGTTCATTGTACCTATGTGAAGACATATTTTGTATGCAACTATTCTAAATTATCTGGAAATAAGAATAAAATTCAAGAAATTATTATTTATAAATTCAATTTTTCTGTCTTTTCTTATGGATTCATATAAATAAATAATATATTACATTCAACATAGGCGAGATTTATGAAAAATACAAAATAAAGCATTATATTATGCTTGTTAGGAAAAATTAGCACTAAATATCTAAAATTCTTTAAATATGCAGAAAATAGCACAATAAAATGTCATATTTGGAGTCCCTGGTGTATAAACCAAATTTATTAGCTCTATGTATTTCTGTATCCTATAAAAATTAGCAAATGCTATGAAATCCAAACACTGCCTTTCAACAATATATTATTATAAAAAATTACAATTCACTGAAATAATACTATAGTTAAGTACATTTTTTGACAAAATAAATAAATAATTTAAACATAATAATATGTATCTTCATGGTATGTGTAATATCGATTTCCAAATAATACATGTACCTATTCTCTCTAAAATTTTCAATTAATTTTATTAGTTAGTTTCATTTAAATCAAGTATATTTGTTTAGTTTTAAAATTTTCATAGCTATATAATATATTATCGATAACCGTATATATATTTTGTTTTATATGTTTATGTTGTATATTATGTAACTCTAGTCAAAATGTCATTTCCCTGTCTTTTAGGTAATCAATAATGTAAATCAATAATAAATTATCAATCACATATTGAATGACCAAATATCATGTTTAACATTCAATTATTGGATATTATAAAGCTAAACCAATTTTGTAGTATGTTTAGTTGATTTATAGAATACCAATTATTTCATTAATTTGTCTTTTTAAATTTTAAACTTTTTATGAAACTTCCTTTTTAATAAAGCACTTAAATACACACTTTTACAAGCAGAGAACACATATATTTTAAAAATGACTACATTTTAGATTTTGTAAATGTTTGTATTTTAAGTTTAACCCAACTGATAAACTAACATAGTGATAAACTGATAACACTGAGATTTGAGTTTCATTTGTATAGTTGTATAATATAATATAAACATATTTTCATAATAATATTGAATCATAATCAAAGCGGGGCAAACGTTATATTCCCAAGTATTCGGTAAATTTTTTATTTCTTGTTCAAAAACAAGCATGCGTTGTGTTAAACAGCGATTTCAGGTTTTGTATAACCACAATTGGTAATCTGTTTTACTTCGAAGTTTGAGGTTAGGAGAAATTCGAGGTCCGACCACTCCGAACCAGTCGTACCACTTCATTTGAAATAACTAAATTTATTGCATGACGGTGAGCAATTCATTAGTGTCCACGTCACCAGCCACCAACGTATGCAACGAGAGGACGGGTACAATTTTCCCGATTTTGATAAGTTGATTAAGGTCGCACCTACATTGGATCCATATTTCTCCCGATCCGATCCGATCCGACGTCGTCCGATGGTCGGACGACCTCGGAAGAAAAACAAACATCCTTATCTTAATGTTAGTGCCTACATTGGAAACGGAGCTCCCGATTTCTCGATTCCCGACACTATCCGATTTGACGGCCGATCAATCATGTTTTTTTCCAATCCGACGAGTAATTGTGGCTCGTGCAATTTTATCATATGAAACTATGAAACTCGGTCGGCGGTTTCGTTTTATACAACGGAAACTCCTGGAGAAAGGATTTTCCGAAATTCGACCCCTATCGGGGTTAAATAAAATCCTGTTTAGTTAGTTTTTAATCAGTGTAGTTAGGTTTTTATTGTTTATTATAGAACGCGAGGCGAAAAGTGAGCCGCGATCGATGCGCGCCAAGCGGTCATTTTACATGGTTTCAGGGGTTCTACTTTTGTGAGAGTTAGGCTGGGTTCACATGAAGAGCGTTAAACGCGCGTTCAACGCCGCGATAACGCCAAAAACCTGTTGGCGCGCGTTGACGCGCGTTTGAACATAGTACAGGTTTGCATTGACGTGTTCAGTTGCAACGCGTATTTCATGGCGTTACGTCTGTTTTTCCACAAAAATGGAAGAATTTAATAACGATTTTTTTATTGACGAGATCGAGAAAAGGCCGTCAATTTGGGACATGACGATTCGTGACTACTCAAATAAAATAATTAAAAAAAATGCAATATCTAATTGCATTTTCGTCAGCCACAATTTCTTCTTTGATTTGGTCCAACAAGTCATCAAAGGATTTAATTGACATCCGGAAATAATTAAAAAATTTGGGTTCATAATTTCTTAAGCTTGGATACAGCGTGATGTACAAGCTTGTACTTAATCTGTTTTTTAAAATAGGATGAACCCAGTATCTCCTATTGCCCTGCCTACGACGCTGCATTCGTCGATATAAGGTCCATAAGCATACAGCTTCTGCTACGTCCATCTTCGCCGGAATATAAAACATGACTGACTATAACGGCGCGCTTAACGCGTAAAATCTGTAATTCATATGAACACCGACTAAAAACGCGCGTTTGGCTAACGCGCGCGTTTAACGCTCTTCATGTGAACCCAGCCTAATGGAAACGGCTGGCGCGCGTTTTATAAAAACGGCAGATGGTAATTTATATATTTTGTATATTGCTATTCATGGTATTTTGGAGACCAATTTCTTCTTTCCATACAGCTGCAGCTGTTGCATTGCACAATATTTTGTTAACGTTACATAGGTTAGTCAAATTATTTTAGGCGGGAAAACAGTTGGAGTAGCCCTGATGAAAAACGGCCACTTGGCGCGCATCGATCGCTGCTCACTTTTCGCCTCGCGTACTATAGGTAATATCACAGAATAAATGTATACAATAGAATGAATAATTTCATTTATTCTGTGGTATATCAGCCACTCTCGAACTCGTGAGAATTTTATTTTCTAATGTTGGCACACCGATTTCCTGAAACTGTGTTTTGATGATATCTCACGTGATCTATTTCAGGAAAACTTGCCCTGCAACGAGTATGTGCAAAACCGTTTTATCAATTTATCGAACGTTAAACGCGGGTTACTGAACCTGCAAAAATTTCTTCCTTATCACATGACGTCAGTCGTGTATCATGTGGGACGCATATTTTTACCGTTTTACAATGATGCAATAATATAGTTTTTACATTTTTTTTCATCTGGTTGGCGCATCAGAATTTGGTAAAAAATTCCGGGGGTCGACTTCAAACCGGTGGAGAAATTTAACATCGTTGAGTTCCCACTCGGACGGGAGATTTCTCGGCGGCTTTTCGCCGATTCAAACGTGAAACTAATTTTATTCCGTCGTGCGCGCATTTCACGTGAACTCTACGACGATTGAAAAACCAGTACGACTTATTATGGTATTTGATCATTTTGATCTTCGAGTCGCCGCCGCCGCCGTTCGTTCGGCGCGTGTAACCGGTTTCATTCGGATACGCGAAAAAAAATGGCGGTTTCGCGACGCGCTTGTACGGATATTAATAATAGTAATAATAATAATACCTACAGCGCAGCGCGTGGTACATATATTTATAGATTATTATTATTATCACCGCGGACGCATTGGTCGTGTATTCGTACGCCGGGCGGCGTCGCCGACGCCGAGCAGTTACCGCCGGAATGGTTACCGCCGCCGCCGCTCGGCGCTCGTATTGACGTTTTTTGTGCAATGTCACGGCGGCGCGGCTACGTCGCCACCGCCACCGCTACCCACCCGTTGCGGTATCTACCGTGAAATTTAATATTTTTGCAAGGCGCGACAGCTGTGATGGTGTGCGCGTGTCCGTGGCGCACTCGGTCCGCGAATCGGTGTCGACCGGTCGCCGCGCCGCCGCCAGTGTTTCCCCTCCCGTCGCGTGACGCGTCGGTTTACTCGTTTTCCGTTCACTCGCGGCCGTCCCGTCATTGAGCGTTCGTGTTTCCTCTGCGTTTCTCGTCTGTCCGCGTGCAATCTACTACTGGGTGGTACGATCCTTTCGCGTTTCCTATCAGTTTCGCCGTCGTCGCTTCCGTTGCACAAAAAGGGTAAGCATTTTTTTCAAACGTGTTAAACCGTGTTTCGCGCACGCAGGTCGGTCATCGGTTATGTCGCTACGACTCGTGCGCCATCTTGTTTTTGTCCGTTCGATGACCTTGACGCTCCGAATGTCTTTATCCCCTCCGTTCTATTCCTTCTCGCGTATCCTCTTTGATTTCATATTATTATCCATGGTTCGTCTCTTACCTATATCATTTCAACCAAAAAATATTTTCAAACCTAATCATTTCAAACTTTTATATCGGTCCTTGGGCTTTTGTTAACCATATGTCTATATGACCCGTCCCAAGTTGGAAGACACCAGTTCCCGCAACGATTGTGGCGCACTCTCGTAGAATTTTATCTCGATTGGTTTTTAATTTTTTTTTTTTAATTCGGGGACGTGAAGCTAAGGAAACGGGCGAGTACTCTTTCACGCATTACTTCCGCCCGTTTCCGTCGATTGCTTTAATACATTTATTTAAGAGATCTCGATCTTGGACATCTCACTAGTGGCTGCTGGTAGTACGATGCAATTGATTTCAGAGACTTAGTGGGGGATGCGCGCCGCCCGACGAATATTGGTCCGCTGCCTGGTGTCTTATAACTTGAAACGGTTTATATAACGGTTTATAGCGTGGACCATGTAGACCTATATGTCCATGTGGCCCACGTCTATTATGTCCTTATAATCCATGGTTAATAAATAAATGGATGGGCCATCACTATATTATGCCCGCATATGAGGTCCCACGGTTATTTTTGAAGAAGAGAAAAGTAACTATTGGAGTGTTTTTCTTTCTCCCATGAGGTTATATTTTGAGGTTAGAATTAAAGCATACACTTTTCCTCTAAATCATATTGCGCATGCGCACTGAAAGGAATTTTTAAATTCTAATCTACGAGGCGTATCGGAATGTGATCTATTGGTGGTGTACGTATAATTTCATGATTAGGCTTCGCCTCGTGATTTTTTTAATTTTGAAATGCAAGTCCCCGAGGTGTTGTGACCGTTTTGAAAAATTTGAGAAGCATATTCGTTTACGCATGCGCGTCGGTCTCTGATTCAATACGATGTATGGTTATACAAAGGATGAAATGATTAGTATGCCATCAGTCTTTTAAGTTTTAACATGAATTTTCGACAATCTTTTATAAGTTGATGAATTGATGATAATATCACGTAATATATTATTATGTGTTGGTCATAGCCATTGTAGTGTGCCACTCTCTTTACTTCTCAAGTTTAGCAGTCAAATGTAATATATAATAAAGACTGATTTACTTTCATTGTAGTTATTATTTATTTAATAATTTTAAGTTCAAAACAATTCCAAGTTGGTATGAAGGTAAATAAAATGTCTACTAGAATCGCCTGAATCTATGCTGATTTGGGCTCTTATTTATATATGGTGCTATTGTTACAGGACTTGATTTACGGTTTATTTAGCAATATTTCCTGGAATAAGATTATTTTCGTGGTGCGTATTTCCATATAAAGTCATCAGGCTATCAGTCCTCGCTTAAGTTGTAGACTACTTAAGGTACTAACTTAGGTTTTTTTTCCTTATTCCTATTAATCACTTTAATCGTTAAACTATTCCTTTTGATAAAATTAGACCTACCAAATTGTCTTCTCGTGATAAATAAGTGGGTGACCTTGAACCTTTAAAATAAACAGCTGATCACTAGTTGTTGGCTAGTAAATCAGGACTCTACCACTATTCATTGATTAAGTTTAAACATTTGAATCGAAAAAAAGTAAAGTTAGGTTTAAATTTAATAATTACCTATACTATTATAATTACCTCATTAACGTTGGAGATAGGCACATTTTCAAGGACTCGGATTAGTTAACAGCGTTGTCACATTTAACAGTCATAGATTTTTAAGCTTATTTCTCATAAATAAACAAGTTGAATCTTGTTTATTTATTTCTTATACCTTTGGATAATCAAATACTTGACTTCAATTTTATGCAATTGTATTCGATGTTTTTAAAGACAAATCATTCTCATTTGAGGTTTGAATGAGTATTGTTAATATGTTTTAAATGATATTGTCTACATTTTATATTAAATTATTGACTTAAAAACTTGGGATGTTTAAAATTTTTATATAAAATTGTCATGAAATTTGTAGTTCATAATTAACGGATTTTTTTTTTGAAATTAACACAATGCTTTTGTTACTATATTATTATTTGAATTCGAATAACTAAAACAATGTATGGGTTCATAACCTATTGCTTCCTGTATATTATACATAATTATTACTAGGATAGTATAAGATTTTGGCTTTTTTTCATGATTTACAAGTAATAGCTTTTCAAGCACAAAATATGATTTGATTACCAACGAGTTCTAATATATGGTTTTAATTTTGCATTTTTCTGTATTTTTTGGACTTTTTAAGCATTTCAAGGTCATTTTTATTTTTTGCACTTTTATGAAATCTTGGTTATTTCAATTTCATTTACATTTGATGGTTTTGATGACACTACAAATTTGTAACAAAAATAATATCTTAATTAATTTGTATAAATATAGTTTGTATAAATACCGATTGTTTATCTATCTCTTTGGTCTGTTGATTGATAATAAAACCACTTATATTCAAAAATAATACTTCGATACCATACCATCTCACCAATACCGCGAGTTATCTTAATAGTTAAATTGAATAGCAAGACCGTGATGTGGTGAGGAACTTTGTATTGTATTAGAACCGATATTCTATATTTTAGTAAGTGTTTTGATTTTATTTTTTATTTTAGCTTTTTTACGGTCATTTTTTACCTTTTTAAGGTTTCATCTTTAGGTTTTTTAGGTTATTACTATCCTTGCCCTAATTATTACCATTGTTCTATTATTTTTATTTAAATAAAAATTAAATGCTGTTCGTTGCGTTTCAAGCGCATTGCTTGTAAACTGTTGGACCGATTTAGATTATTTTTTATGTTTATAATAGTCTAATAGTTTTTGATGGAAAAAAAATGTGAAAAGTTGCCCAGAAAATTATAAAATTTTAAATATTTTGTATACCTAAACACTATGCAAGAATATAATTTGAACCATTCTGTACATTCTGGTCATCGGAATATGATGTCTCCATGACTAATGGATATGAAAATTTTGTATAAACAAACTAAATATTCTTGAAAATTCAAGTGTTTTCAGAATGGGATAAACATAGGTATCTGGTAGTTTTGTTTGCTAATTAATATAATAGTATAAATTATATTATAACCCTTTCAAAGATAATATATTTACCATCCTTCATTGTTGTGATAGTTATAGACCTAATACTTAGTGGACTGAGCTTTGGGCAATAATTAAAAAGTCAACATCAGATAAGCAAAAAGGGAGGGTTATCCAGGATAAAAATGTATAGGTAGGTATTTTTTTTAATATTAATTTCAGTTTTTCTGTTTTGGACATTAAATATTTATATAATAATCTAATATTCAACACATTTTTAATTTAAAAATACTTTTATTTATTTCTACATGTTTTATTATGTTGCATTTTTTTTTAAGTTTCTTACACAAAATAAATAAACTAAGTTTAGTTTTTATATTTTTTTCACATAATATGACTAATTCAACAGCAATAGTTATATAGGTACTTGATAATATTGATGTAACAATAAATATTAATTTTTTCTTTCCCTATGCCATTTTTTGCTTATCTGTTGTTGGCTGATGTTTGGAAAGAGGGTGTAGAAAACTCCATTATAGGTTCTTGTATCAGCATATAGTTAGTGCAGTGATAAATTCCTTGGTTTTCTATAGAAACTAAAAAAGATATGTATATATCCCTTCAATACTGTGCCCAAGCAAAGCTAGTTTTAAATAATTTAAATTAATAAATAAAAAATAATTATGAATAATGAATTTAATTTTAAATGTCATTTGTCAAAATAATAATAATAATAATAATACATATGTAAATAGTATTAATAATTATGCTTTTGAAGTTTAAATAATTATTTTGTTATAATTTATAAGTATTCTAATTTTTATATTTTATTAGTGTTTGATTTTTCAATCAATTTTAAATTAAATTTATTTTATTTGTTAAGGTTACCCTTATTTCTTTAAGTTTTTTTGTTTTAGATTGAATGGATATAATAATATCCAAACTCCATTATTTTTAAAACATTTAAAGATATATAAATATGGAAATTAGTAATAAATTAAATTAGTTATTATTAGGCATTTATGTAGGGGCATGCAAAATATTCGAATTAACTTTGAAAACAGCCAGAGGCAATTTGTGAGCTTCAAAAATTATATTTATCATTTTTAATTTAGTCATAAGTCATAAGTTTTACTAATATTAGAAGAATAATCCAGTTTTTTAGTTTAATCAGATCATTGATCAACAGACTGAAATTGCTTTCTTTTATTTGATTAGAGTTTTATTACAATGAATGTTTTTGAAAGAATTTTATTTTTATTAGTTGAATGTAGTTTATCAATAATTTGTTTAAATAATCCATTACTTTGTAAGTTAAATCTCAAACTAAGGGGACAATATGGTTTATTGTATCTAATGAATTTATTAAATAAATGATATTCATAAATATTTTCATTCAAAATTATTAGTGCTGACCATTATATTAAATAAATCCATATTAAGCAGCAGTTTTTTTAAAGTTTTTATGAACATTCTGAATGTTGTGTTAGAATAATTATTTAAATTAATTCTATAATTGTTTTATTATTATTATCCTGTTTTATTTGTCACTTAATTATAACTACTATATAGTTATAGTTCTTTGATTGAAAATTCAATCATTTCTATAACTTATTTTGTATAATTTATACATATCATTTAATTATTTTTACCAAGAATTTTATTATTTTATAAATTGATGATTGTGTTTACTTTGGTAAACAATTTACACATTATAAGTAATTTTATTAACCAATGTTTGTATTGTCACGATTTCTATATATAACTAGTTTCTACTAGTTTAAACAATTTATGTGTATTAAATAACTATGATAAATATCATATTAATTTATATAAACAATTAGACTATTCAAATATATCTGAAGTTGCATTAATATTTGTTGACGATTGAGAAACGTACAGTTATACTTAATATAGAGTTGTATTACCGACAGTAAGTTTTATCGATGAAATTTAAATAGTTTCTATTCTATCAAAGTGGGCTTAGAAACATAATCGAAAGATTTTAAATGATTAATACGCAAACGAGTTTTAAAGAACGAGGTCAAACGGATTTCATCGTACTCCGCCGTATGTATCGCTTGACCCACGTGTATTGGTCGTTCTTGAAATAATCGACGGGAAAAAAAATTTAATAGACGACCCAACGAAATAACGAACAATGAAACACGATAATAATATTATTCATTGGGATTTTCATCGCGTGTTATTGATGACGGCGTGTTTTCAACACGTCCGTCCGTGTACGTATGCCGCGATCTCTTAAAAACGTTTCACGCTTATATTGTGGTCTCCGCGCGTATTCGACTTTATTTTATTCTCGTTCTAAGCAGTGCTGCTTGCTCGGTCTTTGTTTTCACCCACTGCTATTGTTACGCGTCTTCTAGACGTGCACGTATTTCTATGATAATGGCGCTTACGCACGCGCGGCGAGTCTATACGTTTTTAATGACGGCGGCGGCGGCTGCGACGGCGCTGTTTCCGCCGAGTAAACACGACTACCACGCCCACGTCCGGCGACAGCTGCCTGTTGCTTTGTTTGGCTGAACCTTTCTAGCCTCAACCATCTGCGCTGGCCGTAAACTCGACTGAACAAAAGCGCTTTAAAGCTGTTCGGAAATATTTTTCCCGTGGTTGCCGCAGCTACCGCGCGTTCCCCTCGCTCACGATCGATGACGCGGCGCGACGTTGCCGAGTCGCGGCCACGATAAATTATTACATCATTCCCGAGATGGTCTATTTTTTTATTATTTTCCATCTAATGTTCTCATATATTGCGTTTTGCGCCCGCGCCGCCGTGTACGCGCAACACGCGTCTATACGGCGTGCGCACGCCCGTGCTACTATACACCGTGATTGAATTACCACAATAATAGTATTCGTTTATATTTTATTCATGTAATTTCGACGAGCACGGCAAGGGCAATGATATCCAATTTTATAGAAGTATACGTATAATTTATTATAATATATTTATTACAGAAGTACGGCACGGTTCACGAAACTAGCGATTTCGCAGTGGCGCCCCCGGTGGCAAATATTCGTCAGGGTTTCGTAAACTCGTGTCTAAAAAGCGCGGAAATAAATGTTTTTATTTAATATTGTTTTAAAACTGAAATATTTCGAATTTTTCCTCCCACTGAAAGAAACATAATTTTAATTTTGTTCCCAACGAAAATACTCGATAAACGAGCGTTAACAATATGCAAATATTTTACTAATAAAATGTATCGTGGAGATTATTCACTGCCCTCGACTCACTATTTCATTCTTGTCAATAATTATAATTAATAAAACACACGGCGAAGGTATCAACGTTTTACTGTTTTTAATTGCTATTTTAAATCTAAACTACATCTAATACGTTCCAAAGTGTAAAACAATGCTTTTAATTTTCGCGTGGATATTGTATCAGAGCTGATATATTATATACGCGCTAAATGATCTATATCCATAACAATAATGTATTGTGTTTTTTGTTGATCATTTTCTACTGTCCGGTAAATATGAAATTTTAGGAACCAATGGCTTGCATTAAAAAAAAAACTGTTACCCAAGTCAATAATGATTTTAAAGTGTTTTCATAGTTTGATTTTAATAATTCTTACTAGTCACTAAATATATTAAAAAAAAAAAATTAATAAAAAATCAACATGTTGTATCCATGACAAGTTGCATTTTTATATTTAAAAATTTATAAAATGTTCAATCAAAACAAAAACCCTCCGTCTAACTCCGTGTAAAAATTAGCTAAGTAAAAAAGAGAAGAAAAAAAATCATTGTATAACCAAAACATTTTTCGCTTCATATAGAATTTATAAAACCAGTAATTTCAAAGCACTATAAAGATATGATATCATAAATAAATGCTAAGTAAACTGAATTTAATTATATTTAGTCTGTTTAGATAATTTATTTACTAGGCGAGGAAATTTTTTACTTCATACGATACAATATAAATTTACTTGGCGAGGAAATTTTAGTATTAATATAGAGTATACAGTGTTATTATTGGTTGTAGAGTATTATTTTGATTAGTATAGAAATGTTCACTGTAATATTTTTAATTTATAATGTCTTATTGTCTAATTATTCATCCAGCGCCACGGTTCTTATATTGTATCGTATGAAGTAAAAAATTTCCTCGCCTAGTAAATAAATTATCTAAACAGACTAAATATAATTAAATTCAGTTTACTTAGCATTTATTTATGATATCATATCTTTATAGTGCTTTGAAATTACTGGTTTTATAAATTCTATATGAAGCGAAAAATGTTTTGGTTATACAATGATTTTTTTTCTTCTCTTTTTTACTTCGCTAATTTTTACACGGAGTTAGACGGAGGGTTTTTGTTTTGATATCACCAATTTTTATCATTTATACCTCAATACATTTTTATTAATTTTGCTTCTCGAGGATTAGCATATAAATGTCTTTGCCACCTCTAGGCCATCTTTCTTTATTAGAAGTGAGATCATTACATCTGAACCAAAGATTTGATTTTTTTATTAAACTTGTATAATGACCATGATGTAATGATTCCCCGTGATGACAAATCGCAGAACATATTCTATACGTTTTTTCATCAACTTTTAAAGATGTTGTTGACAAAGGTATTAATGATATATTATGCATTTTTTCTTGTAATTCATTCCATAATTGTAATTGTATACACAAATATTGTCTTGTACTAGATACGTTATTATTATTATTGATTTTGGTCGGCACGACAACGCGAGAAGCGGCCGCCGTGATTCCAGATTTCAATATAATTTTTCATTAAAAATGTTTCACGTTTCCTTTAATAACTTAATTTCTAAATGTACGATTTTTATGATTTTTACAAAAGGATCATCTGCATGATTTTCCTCATGTTTTGCAATTTACTAGGTATAAATTGATTCAGTAGATAATTAATTATCTTATCTGACAAAAAACATCGAAATTTACACGGTTTTAATGGGAAACTCCTGCTTCGAGATAATATACACTGTCGTGCCGCCGCTTTTATTATTTTTACTTAGCTCGCGCCACGACCGTGGCGCTGGATTTAAATACTTGCAGGTTTAAAATGTAATTAAAATTCTATGCATGGTTTTTTATTCTAGAATTTTTTTTAGCAATATCTGCTATTTCATTGAATTTTCATGATATGTTGTTATTTTGTTATAACCTATTCTAAAATTACTAATCGCAGGAACTCAAAACATTTACTAAATATGTAAATTAACATTTTACAGGTGTGATTTTCAAAATGTTTCAATCGATTTTGTGCTATTTATATATATACACACTTTAAATATTCAATTTTATTTTAAATTCATCATTGATTATACTATCATTGAAAATTCAAAACATGATTTCATGAAAGTTGTATTGACTGTAATATAAATGTATCAAGAACATGGTTTTTTCTGGTTATTAGCTATTGGAAGTTAAAGTTTTGATAAAATTCATTAAAAACATAAATTACAACAAATTATGTTAATGCTAAAATGATTAATTTTTATTATTATTTTTTGTTACAGAACTAGAATGCACATGTATACAAAAAAGCATGTTGATTATGTGGCACATAAAGCTATTTGTTTAAAGCCTATGGTTATGTTAGTAAAATTAACTGATGATGATATAAATCAGTATAAAAAGTAAGTATTATATTATTTATGTTTTATATTATGTTAAAAACAGTGTTTTAAATTATTATATTATGTATTATATTTTATACAAAATATAAAACAAAATAATTAATATTTAATGGTTAATACTAAACTTATACAATAATAAAGTATTATTAAATATATAAAACATTTTATTAAAACTATATATAAATAACTTATATAAAATTAAATAGGTCTTGCCTGGAGTATTATAATAAAAATTACAAAAATTGTTACGACTGGTTTTGAACAAAATTCATCATCAGGTTTAATCCGTCATCAAGGCGTTCTTTATACCTGATGATGAATTTTATTCGAAACCGGTTAAAACAATATTTGCTTTTTTTACTTTAATACTCCAGGCAAGACCTATTTATTTCTATTTTTATTCATACCATTTATATATTTAATCATTTTAATAAATTATTTTGCATATTTTATAATACTTTGTTATTATTATATTTTATTTGAAAAGCAAACATTTTTCACCTATCAATAATTATATAAGTAATACTCATTTTGCCCCATAGAAAAATTTAAAAAATTTATCGAGGCGGTTTCAGGTGTTTGTGAATGTTAGTGAAATTTTTGACTTTTTAGTTCTTCTAAATAAAAAATTTAATATTGTAAGCACATGTTGATAGAACCTACTAAGTACACATTGAAAAAAGTATACATCAAACAAAATAACCTCATTTAAAATTGAATCGTAAAATAATAAATTGTTTATTAATAATTTATTGTTTTCTTTTATTTTAGGGATTTTAATGATAAAAAATTTCAAGTACATAATTCTCAAAAACGTCCAATAGAGGAAAGCAAACCTGAACGTAAAAAAATAAAGCTAGATAATGACGATAAAAAGGAACCAAATATTAAAGAACCAGAAGTTTTAAAATTAGTATTATCTAGAGAAGGAGAGACTGACAAATTTAAATCGCAATTTAAGTCTACTCTAAAAAATCAAAAAGATAATACATCTAATAATTCTAATAACAAACCTTCCACCAGTAGTAGTTCTCCTCTTACTATAGAAAATACTGATTTAAAAGAATGCGATGTAAGTACAGAACCTTCAAAGCCTCAAAATTTGTATGGCAAGATTAGAGTCCGTGACATAAGAACAATGATGGATGAATCTAAGCTTAAACTATATTTTACGACGTTTATGGAAAAAAAGTCTAAACCTGCTGTTAGCATTAAAAAAATTATCACGCCAAATAATATTCCTAATAAAGTATATTCAGTAGTAAAAGGAAATTTATCTCTACCCGAAATCGAAAACTTGTATAACAAGTATTTTACTAAAGCCGTTCAAGATAACATCGCAATTATAGCAAATATTTTAAACATAATTTCACTGTCTAATAAACACCATAAGGCAAGAATGGATGAGTCATTTAAAAAAAGAAGTGAAGCTGAAAAACTTAAAGAAAGATGTGATGCAAATAGAATCCATACGCGCCATAAAAAAATTCTGGAATCAAAATTGAAGGACAAATTTGAAGAAGTAGTATTATCCTTTCCCATCCAAGATTTTGAACCTGCATTTCAAATGTTTTTCTTAAGTATACTTACCGTACTTAGAGTTTTAGATCAGCCAAAATTTAGAAAAGGTAGTATCTTTAAGAATTTAGTTCTTTTATTGTGGAATAGTCTGAAAAACAGCAATTTTGAACATGTAAAAATATATGGCATGTTCAGATCAAAATCCTTCCGACCTGATTGTATTGATTTAATAAGTTTAATTGAAGATAGTAGAGATAGTGATCCTGGAATAACAGATCGTATGGCTTTATTTTTTGTATCCACGGTAAACAGCAGAGAATATTTTCAAGTAGTTATTGAGGCTGTAACTAATGATTCAATTGAAGATTTGGCATTATTAATTGATAATGCTATCAATCAATGTTGTATCAATTCAAGATTTAAAGATCCCCAAGAATCGCCAATGGTAAAACCACCAGTTAGACTTGAACAGAAACTACCACAGGTTAATCAACAGTGGTTGATAACCAATACACTTGAAGGAAATGTTCAGTAAGTTAAGAATTTAATTAAATTGCAATATTTTATTAGTATCTTGATTATATCAATATTATTAATATTTAGGTGGTGACTAAATAGAATTATAGATTTTATTTTATTCTTAAACATATAAGTCATTCAATTAATTATTTTACCTAATAAACATAATAATTTGGTTATTTATTAATATTTTATTACTTAAAATATTTTATTGAAATTTCAAAAGTTAACTGTTGTTAATATTTTCTATTTTAGAAAATGTATTTATGCAGTTAATAAAGTTGGATTAAATCACGTTCTTAGTTTTGATGTGCACAATACACCTCAAAATCATTAATTTAAAATATTATATTATTATTTTAATATTGAAATTGATAAATAATATTATTTTCATAATGTAGTTTAAACATTATTAATTGTACCTAATTTTAATAATATTTTTTTTATTTAATTTTCTATTCTGTTATGTTTTCAGACCTCTTCAATTAGCTGATCAAAACCAACCTCAAAAAAATTTGGAATCCCCATTAACCAATAAACCTTTAAATACATTCTATGAAACATTCTCTAATTCTTTGCTTACGAGGGTTCCTTCTGAATCAGTAGCTAATTCTAAATCAGTAACACCTCCTAAAGTAAGCATTTTTGCTTCCACTGCCAGTACTAATGGCAACCCAAGAATAACAACACCTGCAACAATTGTAACATTTAAACCATCAATTCAGAATATTAGACCAATTTCTACAACTGCTTCTATTCAAAGGGCTGAAGGCAGTACAATTTATCTTGGTAATACGAGATACCAGTTGGTCAGAGGTTCAAATCAAAATAACCTATTGTTTACAGCTAAACCAAAACAATTGTTAGATGCTTCTCTCAAGGTATGCAAATATTAATATAAAAATATGAACTTTTAATTAATAATATTACATGGATTATCGAACCATTTATTGAGTTTACTATTTTCAAACTATTAATAAGTCATTAATTTTAAATTATTAACTACTAAAAATGATTTATGCTTTTTGATACTTCTTTATCCTTCCTATATTCTTATTTAATTTTTAATTAAATTTGTGTATAAAAAATATTAGGTTCAATTTTTAAACAAAAAGAATTTATAGATATTTTACATCCTGATTTGATGTTTTCTAGTCTAATGTACTTCGTTATAATTTTTTTATACTAAATATTACTGTAAAATGTATAATAACATATTATTGTTATTTGTATTTTTGTATGATTTCCATACTTTTGTATTTCTCAAATACAATAAAAAATAAAAATATTTTGTTCCTTTAGCAATAGTATCCTATTTCAGTCATATGCACTTTTATCATAAATCAATAATAGATTAAAAAAATAAATAACATTTATCATTGAGTTTGTAGTTTATTCAAATAATTATCAGTAATTATAAAAATCAATTAATTGCCAATTTTCATATTAAGTAAATAATTTAGTTTATCAAAAATCATAATTTAAGTTAAAGAAAATATAATTATGAATTATGATATATATATATTTTTTAAATAGTTAACTAGCCGTTTTTATTTAATTAATGGTTTGGGTATCCATTTTTTGTTATGAGAAAATTTTATTATTATTTTTCAAAATATGAAATTTAATTTTGCCACTTTTTGCATATTAGAAGAATTTTAGATTTTCAGTGCTATTTTTTGCTAATATTCTTAATTCAACGCTTTATTTTGTATTTGTCAAAAATCTCGTTTATATTGAATGACAAATAGTATTAATTTACGTGAATCTAAAATCCCACATTTTCCTTTCATATTGAAAATAGATAAATAATATGATATTATTTAACATGTCATAATCTCTTTTTAAATAGCCTGGCGATGTCTAATATATTTATTCATTTATACCTTCTTATCTGTTATTGTTCCATATGATTGTAGATTCTATAATATACTATCCACTAATTTTGATTTGTATTTATTTTATTTTTTTGCTATTTTTGATGTTTTTAGGGCATATTTATAGAGCATATTTTACGGTTTTTTTGGTCATATTTTAGAATTTTTGGTGCTATAAAATCCGAACCCTGGTGATAAGTGCTCATCACAAGTTAGCGTTTTTGAATGGCACAAACTGTTAAGTAATGGAAAATAAAAATATGTTAAAGATCCCTCATCTTGGCACTAACTTTTTATGTTATGTAACTCATGTTTAAATTTTCTGTAAAAATTCCACGAACACTTTCTCTATTAATATTTACCATTTCTGCTATATCTCTATTACTTAATTGACGATCTTGCTGAATTATTTTGTCAATATTTGCAACGTGTTCCTTTGTCAGATATGGATAGGATTACCTGAGAAATCATTCAGATCATTTGTGCCGTTCAAAAAACTAATTTCTTTTTTTATGTCTCAATAAATGAATTATATATTTTGTTTACTTAAAAAAATTAATACTCTTCATTGTTGGTACTCATTAAATATACGCGTTTTAATGGATTAGATTTTTTAACATTTTATATTTTGGTGATGGTATTATGGTATAGGTTTTCAATTTCAGTCTACACCCTATAGTGAAATATTCTTATCTTGTATTTTCAAGCCTATAAAAATTAAATTATTTTATTTATCAGAAATTAATTGGTGGATAGGAAATTGAAAAGACGTCCATACTGAGCAAAACAAATGTTTTAAATCGTTTGGTTGTTGTTTTTTTTTTTTTTTAGTGCGCAGTAATTAGTTGCAAAAATGCTGCAACAATTATGTGCAGTACTTGCACATCAGTGAAATACTGTTCCCATAAATGCCAGGTAAAACGAATTCAAATTTTATTATTTACAAACATTATTTGTATTCTTTTTGTTTTTTTCTACAGAGGTTGGACTGGTATGATAATCATATAAATCAATGTGCAAACTTATTGACAGCAAAAAAGAACACTAAATAATTGTATTATGTATTTCATGGTTTACGTAAACATTATTATTATTTGTAAATTAATGATAATAGTAAAATAATATTATCATTAAATACTGCTATATTATTTTTTTAATGTGATTTATTTCAAACTTGGATATGTTTTTTCCCTATAAATATTATACTTGTTACCGGCAAATGTAAATCAAGAAATCATTATTGTCTTAGAAATAATTACTAAATTACGTTGTTACCTATAGTCAGGGTTGTAAATTTATCTACTATGGATATAACTTTTACAACTGTGACTACATTGTCTATTATTGCCTAGGAATACATGTTATTTATTAGGCTTTTACATTGTTGCTGGTAACATATTATATTTTTTTATTTAGTATTAAAATCCCACGAATTAATTTATTAGTATATAATTTATTCTTTTGACTGTATAATTTTTTCATCATTAATCATTTAGGTAATACAATTTTAGTTTAATTTTTTAAATTTTGAACTTTTTTTTAAGTTTCAAAATCGTATATTTACATGACTGCTTAATTTTTACAAGAATTTTCCTTCAATTTATTTTATATATACATTATATATAGTTATTTACATCTTTTCTTGCATGAAAGAGAAAAATCGAGATAGGGAGGTACAAATATTACAAATTAAGCTTTGTTAATGTGTTCTAATTAATTGTCATTGTTTTAAAATTTCAAGGAACAAATATGTATAATATTTAATGTTTATAATTTAAGATATTATTCCTTATTACTTTAATTAATATCTAATGTCTATTGTATACACACATATGTCTATTTTCATCATTCATTATGTTTATTATTATTTTATTTTCATTAAATATCAAATGCATATTTTTTGTATAATCTATTCCACATTAATACTATTATAATGCTAGTAGTTACTATATGCCATATGACACCTTGTAGTCCACTGTCCAGCATATAATGAATCCGGTTTCTGCATACCACACTCACCTTACAACTTCCTTAACCAATTTCAAATGTTTAATTATTTAAATGTGTCACCTCTTTTTAAAACCTATAATAACGAAAATGTTCAATTATCATAGATATTTTCTTTCTCTTTTTTAAGCAGGTCGAAAAATTATTGAACGGAGATGGCAAGTTTACTATGAATACCTAACCGTATTGTATACTTCTCCAGTATTAAACACAATCCGATGTCCGTCATCAATTAGTATATTATAATAAAGGTAAATAAATATTAGTTGCAGTATAGTGGACTCTCTACACCAGTGTTTCTCAACCTTGGTATTATGGCAACACACAATTAAAATATTTCATACTTTGTGACACACAATAAAAAAAATCGGAATAATGGGTAATATTAAATATTCTTAAGATACGGCGCATGTTTTTAGTATAAATTTACTATTTAAAAAACACAAAAACTTCACTGTTTAAAAAAAAAAACGAAAATATTGATAAACCAACGTTTATCAATTAGAATTAGGATAGTGATAAAATTTATTTAATGTCAAATCCCTATTAATTTTTGTAAATTGCAATAACAATGTTTGTACATTTTGTGACGTTTAATATATTAGTACTTCACGAGACACATTTTGACTTCCCCGACACACACTGGTTGAGAAACACTGCTCTACACATTGACTATTGTATGTTTTTTTTTATAAAATCTAGTATTCTAGTCAGAACACAACTGAAAACCGATAAGAAGCTGGATACAATATTACACCTATGCCAGTGTAAGATATTTATTGAATGAAAATTCAGTGGACCCTATTAATTACTTTTAGTACCTATCGGCAGTGGCGAGGCGTCATAGAGATAAAATAGGAGACAAAGAGACAACGTCTCCCCGCTTAGAAATTAGAACACGAGACAAATAATTTTGTCTTATAAAATATTTACGAATTTGAACGTCATTCATTATTAATTATTATGTATGTTTTCATGTTGTTTTAATTGTTAAAATCGGTTTTTCGTTGTTAAAGAATTCTTAAAATGGATTAGACGCGGGTGATATGGCCGTGTGAATGAGCTGGCGATGCGGGTCATTCCAAAATCCAAATAATATGGTATTATACATAATATCATAAAGACGTTGCAACGAAATGTCTCCCAATAATAGGCGAGCGGGTACAGGGGGAATTTTAATTTGAGTGGGGTTTACTAAATACGCTATGAGACGCGTCTCGCCGCTCGTAATCGCGTGTTACCGCAATCATTATCGACGTCGCCGTCGCGTTGATAACAATTTGTCTCGCTATCGTCCGGTACAAGTCGTGATAGGAACGTGTTTATTTATATTGTAATTTAAAATTAGTCCTCATGGCTGATGATTTAATTAATGCCATTTTGAACAATGGAATTAATAACTACTCTAACGAAAAAAAAATTGAATTAAAAAATAAAAAACCATGTCCCTTATTAAATTTAACATTTATTTCTTACCGTATAGATAAAATAAAAAGGGGGAGGGGAGTCCAGGTGTATTAGGGCCAATTTTTTTTCAATGTCTCCCCTACCAAAAACTCACGCCTCGCCACTGCCTATCCGGTTCTAAGTGTTGAAGATTGAAAATCTGAGGAACGAATTATATCACTTATTGAAATATAAAACGCCAAGTTGAGTTTAATATAGTGTGCCCCAAACTTGTTGACCTGTGCAATGTGGCTCACCGTCGATAATCTAGAAAAGGTACCTTTGCACAAGTTCAAAAATTGGCAAATGATTATTTTATTCTGTAAAAATTATATGACTAACCGAATTTTTAAAAAATGACTTTTAACATGACTAGAAAAAAGGGTAGGAAGGTTTAATGCTGCAGGAATTCCCTTTCTATTAATGAGAATACTATTTATTATTACGGATTAAGTTAAAAACTTGTATGAATTTAATATTTTACAGTATTAGGTAAAATAAAAATGTATCAGAACTTAAGGGCATTGAAAGCCACGTCAATTTTTCGTCAAAAAGACCTTTACGACTTCCAAAAAAAACGGTACTTGTAATAATCTTAGAGAAATTTTGAAAACAGTTTTGGAAAGCTTAACACTTCTACTGTGCATAGGTCGGAGCACTTTTTTAAATTTTGCATTTTTTCCACGAGAAAAAAAAGTTTGAAAATTACAAAATTTTCAATATGTTCAATATCAAATATCTTATTAACTAATTGCTTTTTGAAAAATGTGATCCGACCGATGCACAGTAAATTTATTTCTGAATTCAAATATTGTTTCATTTTGAAAATTAAACCACTAGAAGTTCCAAATTGTTGGAAGTCGTAGAGGTACTTTTCGTGCATAAATTCTTTTACTCATTTTAGTTTGTTACTGATCGCTGACATGTGCATGCGCGTGCGTAAGACTAGCATAGGGGTGCGTAAAACGCGTTGTTGCCGCTCTTCGGCGAACCCGAAAAACGATTATTATTATCTTCGAATTATTACTATAAATAATTTTACACATTTTATAAATTTTATTACAAATAAAGCCAGGAGGTAACTATAGTGATATTTTCAAAACTAATATTAACTAATATCTCTTTATATAATATATAAAAATGAATCCCAATTTCCCTTGGTCACGGCGTCACGCGTGAACGGCTGGACCGATTTCGCTAATTCTTTTTTTGTTGTATTTTTTATTGTCAGGATAAGACTTTTACGGAAAAAAAATTAAGATAATTAACCCTAAAAGGGTTAATAAGGGTAAAATGGAAAAAGTCTGGAGCCACAGGAGCTTTGAGTATTAAATTTGGTTAATAGTTTCATTTTATATAGCAGAAGCCCCTTAAGAAAGGATTTTCCAAAATTCAACCCCTAAGGGGGTAAGAAGGGGTAAATGTGTTAAAAATGGAAAACGTTATTTCTCGATCGTATTTTTTTGAAACTTAGCATACATATATCACCTCATAAAGCGTAATAGGTAAGGTGACCACTGACCAAATATTTTTTTATTCAGAACAGGAAAAAAAAACAAATTATTATTGTTTATTTATACGTCGTTTTAATCGTTATCATCTAACCCGGGACACTAAATAATTCCGATGTCGTTTACGGTCATTATTGATAATCGACTAGGCCGATATATCTACAGCCGGTATATGTATATAGTCGATTTGCGATAATGGTATATAAATTAATATAAATATATATATATAGGTATATACTATATACCTATATATATATATACCTTTATATATATACATATATATAGGTATATATTATATAATATATATACCAACAGGCGCAGATAAGAAATTTAAATAAAAATTTAACATTACTATTATATTTCAGTGAAACTCATCTTTTATATTATTGTCTTTAATAACAGCAATTTACTGGGGAAAATTATAAAACTAATTTAAAAAGTAGCTAAATAAACTTTGCACTTCCCCAAATTTTCATTGCACAGGCCCAAGGCCCAAATATGTCTTAATTGGGATTTGTACAGGTATTATAATTGTAGTGTGGAAAGCTACTTTTGATTTAAGAATTGGGCAAAGTAGGTGAAGTTTACTATTGAAGATTTTCGTTTTTGTTTGGACGTGGGGACCCCACGACAATTTTTATCAAGTATTTCACTCCTGGGGATATTGTAATTGGATTTCGGTAATTTACAATAATTATAGTAATGAAACAACTATAAAACTTTGATCATCTCAAATGTAGATACTTGAGAAATTACATGTGAACAGTTTTATAAAAATGTATATAATTGTATGACATATTGTTATGTTATACAATCATATAATATAGAATCACTTTTTTTTGCATATAGGACATAAACAAGAAGAACTTCTTCAATAAAAGCCAAAATATAAACAGACTTCAATAAAATTTATATTTTAACATGAACAAATTATACGATCCAAAAGTAATTAAATATGAAATAATATACAATAAAATAAATTATGAAGTGTGCAATTATTGGTACCACATATAAGATACCTAACGTGATCATGATTTTAGGGAACAGTAATTATTTCGGCTGGATGACCTTGTATTGAAGTAAGTATCGAGAGGAGGGACTATGGGTACTGTAATTAATATATTTGGATGGTTTTAATATCAACCCTATCGGCGCGTGCATGTGCTTAATGCTGCTTGTACTTTTTTGATGGCGACAACCAATAGGTTTTTTAACACCATATTTAGATTGGTCAATTTTTCTCCAAACAATTTCATATAAAAACTTTTTTTCTATCTCACAGACTGGCTGAATCATAGCTATTTCAAATTTGAATATATTTTGATTTTTTTATTTCGGAATAGCGATCACTCGGTCGATTTTAGGTTTAAAACCAATATGTAATGGTCAAAAAATTGGCCAATTTAAATCCAATGCTAAAAATAGGCGTGGCCTACAAAAAAAATCCAAGTTTTGTTGCGCATGCGCGTACAGAAGTTAATACTTTGAAGAACATTTAAAAATGTTCAATGGTAACTCCTCTTGTTAGCACTTTATTTAGAGGGGAAAATTTTTTTTAGTTACTTGGTTACTTTGTTATTTAGTTACTTTGTTACTTAGTAAGTTAGTTTTTAACACACACAGACATACACACACACCGACGTCGATCGGTAAAAATTAATTTGTACGTTTAAATTGTATATCTATATTCATATTGTGTATTTGTATAATACTAAAATAAACTATTAAATAATAATAGCAGTCGACTAATAACAGGGAAATGTCAATTATTATTATTATTTGGGCCATACACATTTTTTATACTTGAACCCGGCAAAGACAGATATGATAGTATTTAATATAATATATAAATAATATGTAATATAATATAATAATATAATATATAATTTAATTTTAATATTTTCTAATCTAATATATATCATTTAAAATTATACATAAATTGCTCTCAAAAATCGGGCATTGTGCACAGTGCCCGGTCACTATGCACAATGCTCGCCCTCAACATATATACAGATATGTATATATCTGTGCTACTGCTCGAGACTTGATTTGATGTGTCGTAGTTTGAATTCGCTATTAGATAAGAAGAACATGTTGTGAAGTTTCCCAATTCAAGGACACCCCAAATATATCCGGTCCAATTGAACCACCTTAACCAATTCCGATAAAAACCAAACCCGTATTCGTTGTTGTATAATAACGCGCCTGTATAGACGTCACATACGAGTTTGGTAGAAACCAGTAGTTTTATTTACCAGATTCACGCACCACTGGCATACAGGCAGTCGGGCACCGACAATCGTTGGGAAAAGACGTGTCGCGCCACGCCGAACAACACCGATCACACAACAACAAACTGACAAATTTGAAATCGACCTCAGTCTCCGTCACAGGTATGCATAATAAATTGTTATTATAATACATGTCTGTGGTCCCTGTATTCTGTATTCTCGTCGTCTTAAGGTAGGTACACACATTGAGGAAATCCTCAAGGAAAGGCATCGCCACCACACGCCCGGGAATTACTCGAGGATTTTATTTTTCAGTCAGATTTTATTTTTCCCATATGCCGTATCTTTTTTATTCCTGTCATGATATTCTTTTGATTTAACATTCCGAAGACAAGGCTCACGAATTCGCGGCTCATTTTCAATGTTCTTTCAAATTAAGTAATTTCAAACAAAAGTACTTTTATATGCTTTTAGCAAAATAAAAAAACAAACAATTACGTCAAATAATAAGTGATAACAATATGAATAATAACAAAATAATAATAATGATATCGCACTAATCCTCAAGGCAGACCACAAGTGTGCCACCACACGAACAACTTTGAACTGCACAGTCCGGCCTGCGCAGTTTTTCCTTTTGGAATTTCGAAGAGGATTTTCGGACTGCGCAGGCTGACCTATGGCCTATGACTTACATGATCCTACACACGTGAAGGAAATCCTCAAGGACTGGACTGCGCAGTCCAAACCTTGAGGATTTCCTCTACGTGTGTACCTACCCTTATCCGTTGTCTGTACTGCTCTGAAATTTCACAGTATCGACCACAGAATAGATTCTTATTATTCTATTCCTTCGTTGTTCTTGGGTGAAATCATTTATAGGTTTGAACTCGTTTGAAATTGTGAATTAAAATAATTACGCGTTTGTCTAAATTAATTTTTTTAACGTGAACGAAATTTAATGTTTATTAATAGTGTTGTATATTATTTATACTCAACACTCAAGGAATAATAAAACGTAATATATTATAATCACAAACGCGAGTGACCGTACCAATCGTATTCGTCATAATCGGCATATTGCCTTGTTTACACGTGACGAGTACTCGGCCGTGTCACTCGTTATGTTGCTCGGTCTAGTACCGGAATTGACCGAGTCAGCGTCTACACGCATTGATTTGTTTGGCCGAGTGACTACCCCACTACCAAGATTTTACTTTACGTAATCCTTGAAAAATCGTTTTATTTTACGATGACGATTCATATTAATTAAATATAATAATAATTTTAATATTTTTGATGAAAAATATACAATTACAGGTTATTTTAGGTTAGGTTAGGACGCCACAACTATATATTCAGTATTTACAACTACTGAACTACTCGTACACGACACTCGGCTAGCGGTTTAGACATGCCGAGTAGCATACATTTTGGTAGTGGGGGTAGTCACTACTCACTCGGCCGAGTGAATAGAAACAGTTTCTATTCACTCGCTCGCTCATTTTACTCGTCCGAGTACTGGTTCCTCGGGTTCACACGGGACAGTGCTCGGCCGAGTACTCGTCACGTGTAAACAAGGCAAAACTGTTACATTTTCAAATTTTAAATATAAACAAATACGATAATACGCGACAAGTAGCGTTAAAAATCGCGTCACATGACGTGTACCTCTACGTCTTGAGCACGGATTCGTGCTCCCGAGAAGTTAATGAACGCGCTCTATGTTTGTAATATTGAGTTATATAACATCGAAAATCGTTATAAAAACCTAAACAAATAATAAACAATTACAAATGTAATGATGAAAATATTGGAAAAACTATTTTTTCAATGTCTCGGTTATTTATTTTGAAAATCACACACGGGCAGATCGCTGCCTCGGCCATCACCTCGGACGTTTTTTTTTCTCTGGTTTCCATATTGCGAACTCGTGTAACGTATGGCTCTCGGCTCTCCAAATAATGTATATTTTAAATTACAATATGTTTATTATTTAACGTGCGTAAATCCTATGAGTACACTGTACACGAAAGTCGAAAATTCTTAAGGTAGGTACAGACCAAGCATTTTGTTGGCAACATGTTACGGATACACGTCAACGTTGGGCGGCATGACATCAAAGAAATTTGTTGCGTGTTGCTTGTATCTGAGTTTCCCAATCGAAATGGAAAACATCGTTCAGTATGGACGATGTTGTCAACAATTACTGTCATTTGATATCGATTTGTACACACGTTCACATAATATTATAATTTATTAAGTTATACTTTTTATTTTTCGCGTCATGTTGTGGTCAAAAGAGCTCGTAATAGAACTGATTGAAATGCTGAAAGCTGCCCCTGCCTTGTGGGACATACAATTAAAAGAATATCGAGATAGAAACTTGAAGTTTGATGAAACGGCCAAAATAGCATCGCACTTCAAAACAAATGTGGACGAAGTATCAAAGAAAATTAAATCCCTAAAAACTCAGTTTAGGCGGGAACGGAGGAAAATTGGAGAAAAAAGTAAAAGTGGAGCTGCTACAATTTCGGAAGATAATATACGGTTCGGGTATAATATAATGAAGTTTCTCGTGGAAAATAACATTTCTAAAGGCAAACTATAACAGACGGACGTGGACTGTTGACGCGCAACTACTATTTGGTTTGAACGCGCCACACTGTTGACAACATGTATCTAGATACATGTATCTGAATCCAACAAATTTGTTGCCAACAAAATGTTGCTTGGTTTGTACGTACCTTTACGCGTCATCCGATAAAAATGATAAAATCTTAGAATAATTATCATACGATCAATAGCAGGCCATACACGGAAGGTTTTTCCGTCAGTTTTGGAATGGCATTCCAAAACTGCCGATCAGATCGTCAGTCCTGATCCGTTACAGTATAAAACTTTTGATACCCATACACTGTCATTCCAGATCTGCCGAATTATCCCGCTCCCTTGGAATGTAAAGACTAGATATGTAGGTGTATGGTCAAAACTGTTAATTTTCCCGCAGATATGATGTGTCGCTAGATCGTTTATGCGGTTTGAAAGATTTTTTGCCATTCCTACAGGCCAGTACATAGTACGTAGTTTGGTTAGTAGTGTGTTCCGGATAAAATATATTTTTTTTCACTGACTTATCTACTACTTATCTATTAATTTTTTATAAAATGAATAAAAACAAAAAAAAGAAGATGGCCATTATATGTGCTATGGCAATCGTTGCGCACGAAACATCAAAAAAAAAGAAAAATCGAAAAACATGGGTAAAAAAATGGATACAACAAAGAATTGAACAAAGTAATGTTACTCTTTTAAAAGATTTAAAAGAAAATAATCCAGACGACTTTAAAAATTATTTAAGAATGGATGATACAGATTTTACTAATTTACTAGGTAAGTATAATTAGACCTAATATAACTATAATAATTATTATAAGTGTTAGCGGATGGAAAATGCGGTTGAACTAACTGTACGAGACATTGATACGCTCTATTTTTTAAGTTACGGTTTGTGTACTCTTTACTTTTTAGTTGCCATAAACAATTATACTGTTTATAGCAACTTATAAACTCAATCAGTAACTCCTTACTCCATTCAGAAGAAGACATAGCACAAAAAGATATCAAAAAATATATAAAAGTCGGCACAAATTTAAATTTTTAGAAATAACACAAATCAGCAACAACGCACGCTATGCACAACGTACGTGTATTGTTTACAACTAAAACTGTGGTCTGTGGACTGTGACCGTCCATACACGTACAAGTCAAATATAATATTTATCTGCCAAAAATATCTTTAGCGATAACGTTGGAACTCTGGTCCGTGATATTTTTATCCCATATACGTAAATACCAACACCGCCGATTTGGTCGGCCGAGGGACAAAACTGACAGATAAACTGTTCGTGTATGGCCTGCTAATACGGACGAACAGAATAGTAGACGCGATCTGGTGAAGGGAGTGCGCATCAGCAAATATGTGATCATACCTATAAAGGGGCGGTGTCCAATGCGCGACCGACCGCACCCTACCGTTAATATTTCTATCGACCGGTATCCTACCCGCCGACCGCAACTCGCGACAGATAATTCGTCGCCGCGGCCCTTCGACAATACCCCGCGACGAGAGTAACCTAACCTAACCTTTATTTTTTATAGTGTAGCGCGAGCGGTCGCGGCGAAAACATGGCGTCTCTAGATGTTTTCACCGCAAGGGGATGTACTTTTTGTCGAATCCGTACGTAAATATCCGGAGTTATAATATGTCGCAGATTATACAACAGTTCACACATGCAATATGAAAATGTAATAATAATCAAAGATGCAAAATGGATAAGAAATTTCCCGAAATATTGAAAAGTCCGATAAGTACCTAGTTTTAATATGTTTAAAGTAATATGTTTTTTTTTATTTTTTCAAGAGACACGAATATTTCCAATGTGTATGCAAGAAATACAATAAATAATTAAAATAGAAATCGGCGTACCGACGAAATTTAGAGTCGAGTAGCTACGAACATAGATCGCGCATTGGGCACCGTACCGTCATCCGATAAAAATGATAAAATACATTTCAAAATTATGTCATACGATCGACCAATGAGATGCGATGAACAGAGTAGAAGGCAGGGTCTGGCGAAGGGAGTGCGTATCAGATCGTACTACTGATCTGTTTTGTCATTTGATATTATTTCATTACTTGCCGAGTCGTCGAAGGGCGAACACGTTCTTTCTGAGTTTCTTTCGATTTTATAATAGTACTCTTATAGAATACTATTATTCCATGGTACTATCATCGTATACAATTGTAATTTCACAATGACTTATAATTTATACAGACACGTTAAATCACATGACGGAGTTGAGTTTTTATGGTGCAACTATCCAGAGGTGTTAACGCGTAGAGATATCCCCCTCATAAGACATAGGTAACAACGAAAAACATCAACATCGTAAGTACTTTTTAATAAGCAATACTTACTTTCTGGATTTAGTTTGAATATTTAAAAATACTTATTAAAGATTTACCAGATCTAGTTTGTTATATACGTCTGGTATATATAAATATAATATACGAGTACATCACATCCGAGCTAATGTTATTATTTATATTATGTTTTTCAGTCTTAAATCGGACAATGGAAACTCAAAACCAGTTAAACAGTAAAGTTTGGAAATGAAACATAATATTATTTTCCATCAAAGAACACTAAAAACTTCTATGGTAATGATGATAGGTTTTTTTTTTTAATATTCATATATCAATGAGAGCTGTGAATTGAATACATACACTTAAAACCCTAAAAATACCTACTCTAAAAATTCTAAAATATAAAAAACTAACAACTTTTATTTGAAAAGAAAATGTTTTATTAAATAATTATTCTACTTGATTCTGAATACATGTTATTAAAACAAATAAATTAACCCTACCTCAAAGTAATTGTAAGCTTTTCTTCAGGTGAAATACAATATCTAATAGCATTTTCGTCAGCCACAATTTCTTCTTTGATTTGCTCCATCAAGTCATTAAAAGATTTAATTGACATGCGGAAATAGTTAAAAAAATTAGGTTCATAATTTCTTAGACTTGGATACAGCGTGATGTACAAGCTTGTACTAAGTCTGTTTTTTTAAAATAGGACGAACCCAGTATTTCCTATTTCCCTGCCTACTACTCTGTCTTCGTCTATATAAAGTCCATAAGCATACAGCTTCTGCCACGTCCATTTTCGCCGGAATATAAAACTGACTAGTTATAAGCACGCTTTACGTGTAAAATCTGTAATTCATGTGAACACTTGACTAAAAACACTCTCCATGTGAACACTTGACTAAAAACACTATCCATGTGAACCTAGCCTAAGTGTGAAAATTAACAAACTCAAAACTGTAAATTCACATATACATAAAATGTTAAAAGTAACGTACTTTGAAAACATTTCTATTTTTAACTTAATTTATATTTTAATATCATAACAAAATTAATTATTTTTTGTTGGGCAAAGGCGACAAAAGCTCTGGGCTAGAGATCAGCTCGGGCCATTTTTTTTTCGGCCCTCTGGCCCAAAACTTAAATTTATAAACTGTCGCCGTCCAGGCCCGGTCTGTATTTTATTTTTTTTAGGTCTTACCTGACCAGGCCCATTTGTAAATAAAAATATACATCAACTTTATTTCCTTTCCCGTGTTGATCTCTACTCTGGGCCTATAAGTTTAACATGCGCAACCCACTCGGTTATTTTGCTGCACTGATGATTTGTAGAATAATGAAAAAAAAGTTCACTAGATAAGGTATAATGACAAGCACATATAAAACATAATATATTTTTAAGTTAAATGAAATCGCATGAAATGTACCATTAAATTGCAGTTCATCTTTAAAATTACAGTCAATATGAGAGATACAATTACAGTTACAAATTCTACACATAGCCTATGAATAGTTTTGGACCATTAAATTAAATTAATACTTTGCATCTACACCAATATTTACAATATAATGTACAGTTTATGTCAATATGTCATAAACAAATTTAAGTCTTAAAAAAAAAGTGCCGCCTTCAAATATCATGCAACAAACGATGGTGAAATTAACTCGTAGAGATAAGTGTGCTTAAATTTTACAAAATCTAGTAAGAGTTATCTCTTACACTTTAAACTTGCACACTTTGATTCACTACAGAAAATTATGGTTTTTGTGTTCGGTCGATCATTTACGATTTAATACTATTCAACAAATATAATAATTTTTAATATATTAACTCATTGTCCCTTCCTAGAGTGATTGTATTTCGATTTTGAAATATGCAAGACATAAAAACAAAACATGTACAGCTATTTGATTTGATTAAAAACATTTAATGTCCTTCAAAATAAAAAAAAAATTTATAATTCTTAAGTATTTTATAGTTGAAAAAAATCACAAGACATATTGGAATTGTACAGGATAAAACATTGAACATTTGCACAATTTTTAATACCTAGGGACATTTGGTTAAAACACAGGACGTTTGATGCCTTAACGGTCATACATGGGTGGTAATGGGTTTAAAAGTTTGTGTAGAGTTTTTTAATCAAAAGAATCATTATTAATTACAAAAAAAAAAAAAAAAAAACACTTAAAATACAAAATATCATATCATTCGATGGCATATCTAATGTCACTTATATTTGTTGCATATGATCGATTCGATTTTTATACTTAAGTATGAATAAATTAACTTTAAATAAAAAATAGCAACTTAAACGTAAAAATATATACAAATTCATGCGTCTAATATAAAAAAAATTCAACATGGAAGAATGAATGTTCATCGTTGGCGGGTAAACACAATAATACAATACAATGAGAGTGGACAGAAATTAGAATTACAATATTTCCATACAAAAAAACAAAAACAGAGGTAGGTAGTTATGTGTTTTTTTCTTTTTGTTTTTTTTTTTACAGGGAAAAAGTTACGACAGTCAAATTAAACGATTTAAGATAGGGAAATAGCCACAGGGAAAAGTCATTCAGTTTTAATTTGTTTGGCTGGCGGTGGTTCACTGCTCTGTGAATTGGAGTCCTCCGAGAAACCCAATTGGGCTGCAAATTCTGTAGGCTCCTGTGAATGGGAATCGCTGACAGAGAATGCTGAAATAAACACAAATAAAATTAATATTTGTTTAGTGCGCAATGAATCATATTGTATACTATTATGTTTACAACATACATGTATTTGAGTCATCAGCAATTGTGAAGTTTGAATGTGTTGGTTCCAGTGGTCTTTTGCCCAACATGTTCTCTTTGTTTGAATGCGAATGTTCTTTAGATTTCTTTTTCTGCTGAACAAAAGTGTAATTATTATATAGAATTTATTGATATCAAAGCTTTGTCAGTTATTAAAATAGGGTGGGAAGCATAGGCGTAACTGGGGGGGGGGGGCTAAGTCTCCCACAGCTTTCCATCTATTTTCATAAACAAATTTTTTATCAGAAAATAATGATTAATATTTTTACAATTAAATTA
The DNA here is from genome assembly GCA_948098885.1 of Drepanosiphum platanoidis. Classification (NCBI taxonomy): domain Eukaryota; kingdom Metazoa; phylum Arthropoda; class Insecta; order Hemiptera; family Aphididae; genus Drepanosiphum; species Drepanosiphum platanoidis. The sequence continues at coordinate 18,467,324 of OX402531.1, forward strand.
GCGTTGAATAAATTAAAATCATTTTTAAAGTATTGACAAAACGCAGAATTTTGGTGATGTGATGTTGAGTGTTAATGGAGCAACTTCACCTCTCTTGAAATTTACATTAAATTGTGTACTATTAAAGTGGTAAGTACAAAAATAATTAAATGTGTAACAATTCCATACTAAGAAATTGTACTTTAAAATTCCTTTCTTTATCTGTCTACTTCCAAATCTAGAGAAATCAAAAAACAACTGTTTTTTTTTTTCAATTTTGTAACAACTGTTTTTTGATTACCAAATTTGTTTATTGGCCACAGAATAATATATTTTACACAAATTAATACAATTTATTATGATTTGAACAGTACTAACCTGGTCATTGGAAATTATAGGTACCCATTTGTAAATTTTCATAGTCGTCTCTCCGATTGTAACCCATTTTTTCTCCCTAAAACAAATAAATTGTATAGAATGTATAATTATATTGACTTACATACAGATTTGTTTTCAGCTTTTAGGTCGAGCAAAGTTTAGACTAGTAAATCGAAAATATATCAGATCATTTATTCTTCCCTATAAGTATTTTTATTTTAAAAACTAAAAAACTGATTTCCACGAAAACACGTTAAAATTGTGGGCCTTTAAACACATTTCATATGTAAATGATATAATTTTGTTTTTGATTAATGAAGAAACTTTTAATAGTTAGACAAAAATTAGGAACACAAGTCAAAATGTCTATTATAAATGGGGATTGAATCTGGCACACTGAGGAAATTGAGCAACCAGAAAAATGGAATTAAGTATATATTAAGTAATATAAATTTAAATAATAAATATAAATTAATAAAAAATCTAGATGGAAACATAATATGTAAATAATTTGTGCAAGTCGTTGAGTATTGTGATAAGAAACAATACCACACAACCAGTTTATTACAAAAATTACTTTAATTTATGTCAAAGAATACTGTTTTATAAATTATTAGACTAATCCAAAAATCAAAATAAGGGAGCAAGCAAAGTAGTACATATCCCAGTTTACCCCGGGTTATAAATAGACACAACTCTAACTATCAATACAGTATCGAATCTAACATTTATAAGTCGCTCAATGATTAAAATGAAATTAATAATAAAAATATTGTAATTTATATTTGAGAAAACGAAAACATAAATTCGATTTTTAGGTATGAATGATCAATAATATTTAAAAACAGACTGAAAATTTAAAACCGACAATTTTTCCACTCAAACTCAAAGAGACAAAGTAAATGAGTAGACTTGTGTTGGAAAGTTTTCAAGTTGATTAAGAAACTCAAAATACCTTCCACTACATTCCTTGAATCATGCAGGTAGTAAGCAAATAAATGTCATAAATGTTTATCAAGTACAAATTCATGATTCTTGAATAATACATAAACAGGTCCATCACTGAGAAATTCTATTGCACAGAAACGTCGCGATGCTACTCATCAACAGTTTATTGGAATGCCGAGATCTCTGAAGGAGACCGGTTCGCTTTTGATAAACCACATGGCGATCCATCACCGCAGAAGATACACTCATGGGCTAATCGAATCGGCATAGAACTCGAGGTCAATCACGCGGACTAACCCCGGGTGCTGTTGCCGCGGGACCGGACGGACGGCCGGGTGGTAAGTAAGCATCTCGACCGCGACCCGACTACTCACCATCGGCGGACTTTGTCCACGACTTGCATGACCCTTTTAATGTCATCCTTGGCCCGGCTCCTGGTCTCCGCACGCACTGACCGAGACATCATGCTACACGCAGGCCCAGGACGCGAACCCTCACAGACACAGACACGCACCGGCGACGACGGCGCTGTTGCGGTGCTCGGGCGACGTCGAACAGAGGCGCGGGCGAATAATTGCAATTCTTGCGGAAAAGACGATGGCGGCGTGAGGGCTGCGGGTGCTAAGATGGCAACGCGTCCTCGGTCGAACGCCGACGTTCCGGTGCCGGACAACGCGACTGTAAACAACTATGGGAAAAAAAAAAAAAAATTATAAACAAATAATCGATAATAAAAAAACATCGTTATCAGCTGAAGACAACGCACGACGCGGTGGCGCCATCTGGTCGCCCGCGACGATGATTAAATACTGTGGGCGCGAGTTGAAACCTCTCGAGTGTCGGGCCAACGTATGAACGACGAAAAGTCAAACACACAACTACGCTCTGCAGTAATCGGGTTCAATTGTTTTTTGGTTCGCTAAAACTCGACGGATACAAAGTTCCAATCAAAATTATCATAACTCGTTCATTATAAACTGTAGGCTGTTAATTTCAAACGGCAAAAACGAGTATTCGAGCTCAACCTGACGGAATCGAAACGGTAGAGTGTACTACTACTATTTTTTCTTAGCGAGTGAGTTATTTCTTATTATTATTTTAACATTTTTTAATTTTGATATTATACTTGTATAAATCAAATATATTGAAAGCTGACAAAAGAAAAATAGAGGCTTTTGAAACATGGTGCTGGAGAAGGGTCCTAAAAATTCCTTGGACAGACCGAGTGACTAACGAAGAAGTGTATAAGAGAATAAATGAAAAAAGAACAATATGGACGACAATAGTGGAGCGAAGAAAGGACATCTCATAAGGAACAATACATGGATAACAACTATAATTGAAGGAAAAATCAAGGGAAAACCGGGAAGAGGAAGACCTACACAGTCATATAACAAATCATGTTGGATATAAGAAGAGAATCATATACAGGACTAAAGAGAGTCGCAATAAATAGAGAAGAATGGAAGAATATTTCATCATTCAACCAATCTACGGATTGAAAAAAAAAAAAGAAAAAAAAGTTGTATAAATGACTGTAGTTTATATTTTTGTATAAAAATGTAATTATGGATGGGGACCAATCATCATCTTAAACTAAATATCTGAGAATCGATTTTTTTTTTCGAGCGCAAAATAAAACCCATTTACACCGGAAAATAACATCAAAAGTATGTAGAAATTAACATCGGTGATATTAAATGTGGAAAATATCAATTCGAAAATTACTAATTTCACTATATGAAAGCCCCATAAGTATCTGTGGTAAATTTTAATAAACTAAATGTTTTATTTTAACAAACCTCTGGAAAATCATGAAAATCTCCACCAATTATGGTTAGGCATGTAGTTATAAATTCGTAAAATTTCCAATTTTTATAGCATGAAAACGTAATGCAAGATTTTAGATAGGTTCCTGTTTTTAGTGAATAAAAACAAATATTACTTTTAAACCAAAAATTACGAAATTATATTTTATAAGCGTTAAATGTTAACCGAGTATTTAATTAAAACAATTTAGCCATGAGAAAAGTAGTTTCTTCAATCCAACAACTTGGTTGTCCTCATGTAAATCAGGAAAACACACACACACACACACCGATAACGTGCGAGTGATGAAACACAAAATCACTGATTCTTTAGCGATAATCTATTATAACCAATACCACATTTGACATTTATGATGATTTAATAGATTTGTTTTACAAAAGTCACTGAATTTTCATTTTTCTACGACACTGTAAAAGTAATCATAACTTATAGACATTTAAATTTAAAAAAAAACATAATATTACAATCAATAATTTTATTTTATTAATATAAAACGTTTTAACAACAGGTTTTTAAGCAGGTCCATTAGCAAATTGTCCTAACCAATCGGTTCTAGCTGGTGAAGGAGATAATACCATACTAGGACTGATGTCCATATTTTCTGGGAGAGACGAAGGGATATTATCAATAAATTTATCTGAGTCTCTGGAAAAATTTATGGTATCATTGTTTATGTATAGATTTGGCATAATTATATCTTTTGATCTAAAAACAAAACCAAATTTATAAACGTTAGTGAATTTATTTATTGTTATAATGTAATTTAAACACTCCGCTCTTTACCTTGGGAGAACATATGGATTGAAAGGGAAAAAAGAATACAGCCATTCGTCTTTGATTGATTGATCTGTTATCCTGATGTGACCATCCATAACCGCATAACAATAAGTTAACTGGTAAGTTTTAGTGATTTGTGCAAAACGATTTACGACAGCTGAACAACACAATTTTAGTGGACTCAATCTACATGTAACTATATTAGATAAGTTCAAGTTTTCCATGAATCTAAGATCTGTAAAAAAAAAAAACAAAAACAAATTATGATTAGTCATTTATTAACTATAACAAACAATTTTAAGATAAATATTATGAGATAGAATAACTGAAAAATGTGTAGAACAATTTCCTATAATAAAAGTTAATACCTGGAGATAAGATATTTTGATAAATTAATAATGTAAAGGAAAGAAAAACTTAAATTTCATAAAAGTATAAAATCAACCTAAATAATTTTTTAATAATTAAATAATTTATTTTTCAATTGTTGAGTATGTGAATTTAAAACGAATCAAACTGACAATAATTCCCTTTATAACAAATACATTAATTTCAAACGCCAAAGTCAACCTAATATTATTTATAAACATTTTCTAGTATAGTTTTAAAATATTCAATATAATATACCAAGACAATTAAATTCTATTTGAAAAATTGAGCCATTTGTTATGAAAGTGAAAGAAAAACATACTTCGTTTACCATCCATAAGATCTTGATGCCGGAAAGATATAATATAAAACAATGCTTGACACATTGAATAAAACACTGCATGCCATCTTAGTAAATCTTCATCAACCACTTGAATTGATTTATCAACTCTATTTATATAGCTATTACACCACAAGGAAATTTCAGAAAGTGTATTTTTCAAAACACTGAAAAAAATAAAAAAATATATATTGAAGTAATTAAATCGATTTAACATTTATATACAATATTTAATTTTTATTAATTATTACCTATTTGATACAAATGGTGCTCTGCAAAGGAAACTAGCTAAATAACCTGCAGCAGCCTGTCGTAAAGTAGACGGAGCTGATGTATCAGAACAGTTTTTCCAAAGCCAATTGCAGAAGTTCTCTGCTAAAGTAGCTTTAAAACTAAGGAAATAATAAATTATATACTGAATGTGACTGCTGTTATATGTTGGAAGAATTTCATTTTCAAATACTGATAACAAGTCATGGTACAATGATTTGGTTTCATTCCATCTGAAAAGAAAAACAATTTAATTATTAAAAGATACTTTTGTAAAATTATTAATACATGGGTACATAAAGAAGAACTACTAAACAACATTTAAGAAAAGTTATTTTGATCATACTTACATTAAATTACCATCGGAGTCATGACATGTAGCTTTAATGAACATATATATCCTTCGAAGGCAAATATCCAATGTACGTGAAAAACTTTCTACTTCTTTTTTATCAGGATCGACTTGCATAGACTCTCCATCAATGTCCATAGGAAAAATGTCTTCAATTTCAATATGAATATTTGATTCCAATCTATCGAGTTCGTCTTTGGGTATGTGAACATCAATTTCAACTAGTCTATATATAAACAATTTAATTTGATTACATAGTGTGATATTTGATGGAATTTAAATTTATATGAACTTACTTGTTAACAATGAGACTAAGAATGGGTCTTCTAAAAGATGGTTCATATTTAGTAATATTTAATAAATTGTGTACATAATGTAGATGTGATTCAACACTGTTTTTCCTGAATGGAAACTTTTTTTGAAGTACTTTTATTAACAAATTCTTAGACCTGGAAAAAAGTCTTTTAAGCTAAGCATAATGAAAAATAATTATTTCTATTTCTTACAATGGAATAGATTTCAAGAGTGCTTCAAGAGTCAAATGAACATTTTGGAATCCTCTTTCTTCCTCTTCACTAGGCATACCATTGACACGATCGTAAACAGCACTATCTACTATAAAAATGATTTATATGTATTGTTAGAAATGTTCATTTTATTTTACCACAATGAAACCTCGATAAGTCACAGTTCAAAGGAAATGCAATTTTTTTGGCTTTTAGAGCTACTAAGGTTTTAAAAATATGAAAATATAAAAATTTATATTTCATATAAAAATATGAAAAACCCTTTTTCTTTCTCCAATTGTAAGCGCTTCTAAATTACAAGGCAATTTTTGCATTCACAACATTTAACCAGGTGTAACTAATTGATTGTAAATTACAGTACTGAATATAGTGACAATTTAACTGAATTAAACAAAAAATACATTACAATAATAAACACAATAAATTAAATCAGTCCAATTATCGGTACAAGCAAATTTGATAATTATAAAAATCAACAAAAGGTAATCGTTATTATCAGTATAATGTCAATAGTAGGGACATGTGATGTATGTTATCTAATATTTTTTTTTTTAGTAATCGAGGTTTTCACAAAGAAACAGCATTAATTTCAACAAAATGAGGCTCCACTGTATATTGTTGGTGCTTACCATGAGAAAAACATGAAACAAGTTGTTCTATTGCAAATTTTGTGTAATAATTGTGTGCAGTACAAACATCAAGTAGAAATCCACGGTATTCATTGACTACATCATCACTTCTGTTCATCCATTTTAAAATCTGTTAAAAATTTAAAAAAAATTAAATATTTCATCAAAATAATATGTATTATATTAAATTAAAATAGTCTCACCAATACAACTTTTACAAATAATGTAAGATTTTCACTTAAAATATTCACACAATTTCTTGCATCCTTTAACAACTTTAAAAGTTCAGAATCCTGTAAGTAATACAATTATTAATAAGAATAGTATACATTCTATGTTAATAAAGGGGTTTTTTTTTTAAAATTAAATTTTCTAATTGTTAAGATTACTTAATATATAAGTGGCTTGAAAGCACAAATTTAATCTTTCTATCGTTAATCAATACTTATATAGATTTTAATCTATACAAGATTCGCCAACTATGACTGTGACACATTGATACTAAAGTGAAATTTCATTACAATTAACTTGTAATAATATCTTACAAAGATAATTGGTTACTATTTATACAAAATTATTGTGTATTAACTAAAATAAAAAATAAAAAATGTGCATTACAATTCAAGTATAACTTTAAAATTTTTCTTATAAAATTGATTATATTCATATATAATTGTTTAAACATTCAGGAATACAACTTATTTTATATCTGTTTAAGTGAATTTACATTTTATTTACATAAAACTAATATCAAGTATAACACAATTTATTTCTAAATTAATATAAAAGTAAACACAAAATACTAAAAGTAAAAGATATGACTAACCTTAATTTCGGCATCTGAATCTCTGATATCACAAATAAGATTGTTGTAGACAGTTTTATCAGAATCATTATTTTTGTCATAGTTAATGAGCATTAATTTAAGATTGGCGAAAAGATCAAAACATACTTTTCTTTCGGGTACATTACTTGATGATTGTGTGCCTTTTTTTTTTAATATTGAGGGTGAACTTATAGAATTGTGTAAGCGGTAAGTACCGCTTTTTGGAGTAAATGTCGACATTTGGAACTATAAAAAAAAAATAATACATTAATTATTTGAGTAATTAAAAACATATACATAAATAATTACAAAACTGGCAGAAATATTAGCTGAAAAATTACAATAGTTATTATATAATTTTTAAGAAAAAAATTAGATGTTTTACATTAAGTAGGTATAAACATTTAATGTAAGTAACTTAATATTTTACTGGCAATTAATTAAATGATAAGATAATGAAAGTAATTGATACATAATATCTAATGTATGATTTATCTTAATTCTCAATATAATCAGTTTTGCATTTACTATGATATCGATATTTAGAATGTACACTCAAATGAGTGAAGAAAATGACTGGAAATATGATATTCGATGACTAAAATCTCTTATATAAAACAACAAATATTTTATATATTTAAGCAAAGTTTTAAATAATTATGAAAAAAATTTAAATACTGACAAGGTGCACTTTTTTCCCCGATCAGAATCTATTTAAAATAATATTCTGAATAACTTTTTGTTTATAAAACAACATTATTAGTAACGTATTTTACTTTAACTTCAATTTTTACAGGGTAATATTTTGAAGTTAAAAAAAAAAAAAATTTGAAATCAAAAACGTGAAATGTATTACATGCCTAATCATTACCTAATTGAACTACTCGAGAATACAAAAATCGCCGTCAGTTTACAACGAAACGCGGCGATAAAATTAAACACACGAATATTATTATAATATTAAGTCATACCAGAGAGTGGCGACGAATATTTCATAAGGTATAAAGTTTATGAATCGCAACTAGTGAACGGGATTGGCGAAGTAAAGACTTCGCGTCCACAGCGCTGACCACCGACACCGAGTGAACGTCTTTTGCGTGTATTCTCACTTCGTATTACGTTTCAATTTCCAATACTAAAAAGTAGTTATGAAAAAAATAAAAAATAAATACAACTCGACAGTCAGTTATCATAAAAAATCGTGTGCTCGGTGAATATTCACTACTGGATAATGTTTCATCAACTCCGTGGTTTTTTTTTTAGGTTAAATATTTTGATAATGAGCACGATTACAGATAAACGTGATAACGAGTGCCGGGGTCATTGAACACACCGTATTATCACTGATTAGAGTATGCTTTTTCGAATTAACAGTAGTTTTTATTTCGTTCACTTTGGAAATATTTTATTACGTTCTCAAGCCTTGGATGTTGAAATTAAAAAAATTTAACACTTTCTTACGATAAAAGTTTGCGGATTTTCGTGATTTTGTTGTCGAAATTCAGACGTTCAGACATTTGGGGAAAAAAATTGAATCGTGAGAACGATTTTTCTTTACAAGTAAGATGAAAATAATATTATGAATCAATGATAAATTCTGTGTTGAATTTTCCATACATTTTTGTCAAACCAAAATCATTTTTTCTAAACTAAGACTTGATCATGTCAAATATCTATTAATTGTACGAAAAGAACTCACTAAATCTTATTTCTGTACATAAAGTAAATAGCAAGTATTTGGACACCGGGGAACCCGTGCTCATTTTCTTCATAATTTTACTGACTTGTTTATTGTACTTTATGCAAATAGTAAGTCTTTAGGTTTCAGAACCTTTTCACATAGTTTTTTTCAAATTTATTTTGTTTAAATTGTTAAGATAATATCTTAAATTTAAACTTTTTTGTACCCGATGGAAATTGAAAAATTGTAGCCTGTAGGTATCAAAGGATCTATGTGCTTTTTTTAAAATTAATTGTTCTGTTCTTAATACAATTAGAATGTCTTTAGGCAGTGGCGTAAACGGGTGAAAAATTAGCTGGGGCAAAATAATGTATTCATCAAAATTGTAACCGCAGGATGGAGGGCAAGTAAAATATTTTTCTATTTCGTATACCTAATATTGTTTCTAACTAGAGTTAAACTATGTCTTGTTTAAAAAAAAACTACTGTCAATATTATTGACACTTATTTTTTTTTTTTGTAATTAAATACCTAATGAATAATAATAATAATAATATTAATGAATTAATACAAAGTTATTACTTATTATTAAAAGATTCTAAGATATGTACTGCTGAGTAGACTTATGGCTCTTTTGGGAGGCTTCTGTTAATTCTGCCCTTTTGGTAAAATTTTAGTGGGACAAGTGCCCTCCTACCACAATTACTTTAGGCATTATAAGTAATCAAGATTTTTTAAATAGATTTTATCATCATCTGACTTATGGTGATGCCTAATTATTATTTTAGAAAAATGACATACTCATTATGGATTATACAGTAAAACTTCCGTTAACGATCAACTCTATGTAACGGTCAATTTTTTTGATCCCGTCGAGTGTTATGGGAAAAATACATTAATACTTCTAAATAGCGGGCACTCTAATTAACGGTCAACATTTAAAAGTATATCAAATGGAAAATTATTATTTCGAAATTATTTTTGACAGTTTATCTTAACGAGCTTAATTTATGATGTCAATAAGGCGATAACACTTGTCCGTGACTGTGTATTTTGTCATTTGTGTTCAGTGTATGTTTAAAACGTTTCGAAGTACGTACCTATAATTTCAATGGCGTCCAAACAAAAACATCTAACTTTAACAGAAAAAATCAAATTGTTAGATTTTTACCAAAAAGAAAACGTGAGTGCACATACTCTTGCAGATAAATTTGGAATAGGAAGAACTCAGTGAGTTACTATACAATGAGAATGTTTGATGTTTTAATTGATGACACAAATGACTTGATGAACACCCAGTAGTAACACTTTTGAAACTAATTTTGAGTTGAAATAGAAATTTATTTTACAATGAATGGGGTAATTTTGGGACAGAAAATGAATTAAATTGAATTTAAAGAGAAATAAAGGAAAACGTTTGTTTATATTATTTGTTGGACATTTATTAGAAAACCAAAATATAACAATCACATCATTTATTGCTGTTGCTTCACCAACTGCCCAAGCCAGTCAGTTTTAGCAGGCGAACTTGTAGACAACATACTAGGACTAATATCCATGGTATCAACAAATGATGATTCTTTTTCATCATCTTCATCAATATTAGATTGTTTATTCGTGTCATCATCAAAGTGTCTGTACAAATCAGGAATAATGATATCTTTCGACCTATAAATATAAAAATCATAGATTAAAAACCAAATAATGTTGCATCAAAATTTAGACATTATTAAATTTCAAAAACTGTCAGGCAAGTAGATAAGTTTGAATTTAAATACTAAAATATTTGTATTGAATACAAATACACATCAATTGCAAAAAATAACGGAATGACATTATTGGTTTCAACAATAAGGAACCATAAAAAAAAAAAATTATTTTTCTAATTAAAATCTAATATCATAACTAGCTCAAATTAGTAATACAAAATTAATGCTATAGGAAGTCACAAATTAGTAAATAATAAATATTTAAGTACAGTCAAAATAATTGATCAGACTTATTTATAAATAAATGAAAAATAATTCTCACCTTGAGAGAACATATCCATCAAACGGAAAGAAAGAATACAACCATTCATCTTTGATCGATTGATCTGTAATCCTGATGTGACCATCCATAACTACATAACAATAAGTTAACTGATACGTTTTAGTAATATGGGCAAAACGATTGACTACTGCTGAACAACATAACCGCAAAGGACTCAATCTACAAGTGACTATTTTGGATAAATTTAAATTTTCCATGAATTTAAGATCTGTAACAAGCAAACAAATACATATAAATTTAATAATATTCAAGCACATACAATATATATATATATATATATATGAATTAATAAGTTTAGAACAGTCAACACTCAATAACTCGAAAACTTTTAGTATATAGAGTATAAAAAATAAATTTTCAAATTACCATTAACTTAATGTTGTAATAACTTTGGTTAACTTAAAAAAATTTGTGGGTATGTTTTCGGTATCTCATTCTTTAAGTGTTTAGTTTAACACTCGAAAAATGTACAGTGAATGATAAAATCTTATCTGTATTTGAGGAACTCAATCATTTATGTACAATAGGCATTAATTTAATAGATTTAAGTTTTAGTATTATACTGTCTGTCTATATTAGACAGTGATGATGAAGATGTAATCGAAAACCCACCATAATAAGCTAGGTGGCAAAATATGATTTCAAAACATTATGATAAAGAACAACTTTAAAACAATTCTTGGTAAATAAAAAAAAATTGTACGTAAATGTTAATTTTTTAAACAAAAGTCAAATGTATAACAGAAAAGGCAATAATGTAATATAATTTCTTACTTCTTTTGCTATCCATAAGATCTTGATGCCGGAAAGATATTATATAAAACAATGTTTGACACATTGAATAAAACACCGCATGCCATCTTAGTAAATTTTCATCAACTACTCTTATAGATTTATCAACTCTATTTATATAACTATTACACCAGGAGGAAATTTCAGATAGTGTATTTTTCAAAACACTGAAAAAAAAAAATATATATATATTTAAGTTATTAAAACGATTTAACATTCATACACAATATTTCATTTTATTATATATTACCTATTTGATGCAAATGGTGCTCTGCAAAGAAAACTTGCTAAATAACCTGCGGCAGCCTGTCGTAAAGTAGACGGAGCTGATGTATCAGAACACTTTTTCCAAAGCCAATTGCAGAAGTTCTCTGCTAAAGTGGCTTTAAAACTAAGGAAATAATAAATTATATACTGAATGTGACTGCTGTTATATGTCGGAAGAATTTCATTTTCAAATACTGATAACAAGTCATGGTACATTGATTTGGTTTCATTCCATCTGAAAAGAAAAACAATTTAATTATTAAAAGATACTTTTGTAAAATTATTAATACATAGGTGCATACAGAAGAACTACTAAACCAAATTTAAGAAAAGTTATTTTGATCATACTCACATTAAATTACCATCGGAGTCATGACATGTAGCTTTTATGAACAAATATATCCTTCTTAGACAAATATCCAATGAATGTGAAAAACATTCTCCATCTATTTTATCAGGATCGACTTGCATACATTCTCCATCAACATCCATAGGAAAAATATCTTCAATTTCAATATTCATATTTGTTTTTAACCTTTCGAGTTCGTCTTTGGGTATGTGAACATCAATTTCTACTAGTCTATGCATAAAAAAATTAATTTTAATTACATAAAATTAAATTTAATGAGAATTAGTTATATGAACTTACTTGTTAACAATGAGGCTAAGAATTTTTTTCCTTAAAGTTGGTTCATATTTGGTAATATTTAATAAATTATGTACATAATGTAAATGTGATTCAGCACGGTTTTTTCTGAATGGAAACTTTTTATGAAGCGCGGTTATTAATATATCTTTTGATCTAAATAAAGTATTTAAAGTTAATAGTGATTACAACAAGTTAATAAATATTTTTATTTCTTACAGAGGAATAACTCTCAAAAGTGCTTCAAGAGCCATATGTACATTTTGAAACCCTTTTTCTTCCTCTTCACTTGGCATACCATTGACACGATCGTAAACAGCAGTATCCACTGAAAAATTATTAATGTTAGTATTGGATGTCAGGTTTGATATTTAATTTTACTATATTGTTAATATATACCATGAGAAAAACACGAAACAAGTTGTTCTATTGCAAATTTTGTGTGATAGTTGTGTGCAGTACAAACATCAAGTAGAAATCCACGGTATTCATTGACTACATCATCACTTCTGTTCATCCATTTTAAAATCTGTTAAAAAATTTCAAAGAATTAAATTTTTTATCTAGGTAATAGATTTCATATTAGTATTCTCACCAATATAACTTTGACGAATAATGTAAGATTTTCATTTAAAATATTCACACAATTCCGTGCATCCTTCAATAATTTGACAAGTTCAGAATCCTAAAAATCATTAAAATATTAAATTTAATATAGATAATAATATTTTAATCACATAGTTACATAATTATTGATGTAGTTCATTAGGTAGGTTAGTTTCAAGAGATTTGAATTACTTTTACTCTGGTTGCATCAACTCTTTTATGACATACAATTATTGTTATAAAAAATCGTTAATTTATATAAATGAACAAACTGAAATAGGAATTGGAGTTTTTCACTTGCACTATGAGAGGTTAAGCTCTTTTAGTAAAAGCCATTAGTTTAATTCCGATTAAATTCACAACCCGAAAATAGTTTTTAGCTTCTTCAGAGCTTAATGGTTCTCTCAATGATTGTGCATACTGTTTTACCATATCATTCTCACCTGTTTATGTACCAAAAAGCCATTCTTAGGTTTGTTGTTTAAATTGTTAATGTTGTAAAATCTTGACCTGTCTGGTTTTCTTTACCCCCATTTAACTTGACTGAGTTGATATGCATCACATGGCTACTATTCATTTGGGACAAATTCTTGGGCATAGGTAATCTGTAATAGATTCATCTTTGATGAATCGGATAAAAATATTACAAGTTAGGTTGTTAAACAAATTTGTGAGTTCAATAACTTCCGAATATGACCATTTATAATTCTTTTACATTAAGTTTAATACATGAAGGTTAGTTGTATCAAAGGGTTGAATTTAATACAATGTTTTTCAAAATTAATGTTTTGTTTTATCTAAACTAATTATTATTCTATTCAACCAGTTGTTCTGTTTAGTAAACACTTAACAATTTATAAGTATTATAGTTCATATGATATTTTTTTCTTCTTCTAAATTTGTTTATATAACTTACGCTTTACTATTGAAAGATTTAATTTATCAAGAATCAATAAAAAATTCTACTGTAGTTAAGATTAACTTGTATTAAAAGTTAATTAATAACATTTTTTAATTAAAATATTAATTTATATGCACAGAGTTCTAATATACTTGCCTAATTATGTTTATTAATAATCAAAAATGGTCAATTAAAACTTTAATTATAGGTTAGGTATAATATACACAAGTTGATAAATTGTATTAATACATAGTAGTGTACGAGTATTACTAATAGCTGTTAACCTTTTACCCATTTTTAAAATTATTTTGTTAATAATTAATAATTGAAAATAAATTTTAAAACACCGAAGTAGTGGTATATAAATACCTAATAAATAGTGCGTATAATCATTTTTAAAAGAATTTTCATAATTATTAAGTATCTAATTACAAATTAAGAAAATCTGTCTACAATAATATTAATGTAAAAGTAAACTACCAAATATAAAATGAAAATATTCATCTTTGATAACAATAAATACTGATAGGGAAATAATGTCATCGCTATAAAAACATGTATAGTTTAGTTGGATAGAAGCACAACTATTATGTATCACAAGCCAATGTACTATTTCAATAAACAAGCTAAAGGTGTTATAATTATTTCGCTAGCAAATAAACATTGTTTATGTGTAATAAAAATAAATATAGAATTACTTACATTTAATAAAAATATACCTATAGTTATGAACTAATAACAACTAAGGGACAAACTTGTAATACTTTTAATTGATATTTTATGTTTAATGATCAATTTAAAGTTGGTTATTAGATTCTAACGATTATAATTAGGTACTTAGGTACCAAAAATGTTCACAAAGATGAAAATAATGTAAAAAAATTTACCTTTATTTCAAGGCCTGCATCTCTTAAATCACATATGAGATTATTATATTGGTGCTTATCCTTCTCATTGTTTTGATTGAAATTAATAAGCAACGATTTCAAATTGTTAACAAGATTGAAATCAATTTTTTGCTTAGGGACATTATTTAACGCAGTGTTGTTACGTTTTTTCAATATTGTAGGAGTACTCGTGCTAGGAGCACGCATGTGGTGCGTGCCACTTTTGGCAGTACGATACGCAGACATGTGTACCTGTAAAATAACAAGAGCAAAATGTAATGCAACTGTAAGGGATCGTATCAGAATGGGGATCGAATAAAAAACTATTGAACGCTCGAACACGTATGACAGGCCACAGACAGATGAACGGGTGAGATACGCGATAGAGCTTTCAATATATTTTACCGAGATACATTGAACCAGCGCACACTGTTATACAACGTTAACATGTTACGTTATAATACATTTTATAGGAGTGTAAACGGTACACCCCTTCGAATGAATACGTGTCGGCGAATGCACCAGGTGAGCCACGCGCCGCCATACGACCGAACCGGGTATTCGCACGTTCCGCGACGTTTCGAATCGAATTGCGATACGAAACCGCCGGGACGGAGAAAACCGCATGGCACTCACTCGGACACGTAATCAACGAGCAGTAACGTTAAAATAATAATTAAATTTCGTCCGTACTTGTGCGATGTGTGACCGGGGCGTGATATCGATGCGAACGACTCTGCTAGATCACATCCATAGAACTCCGGCGGCGACGAACGTCCGCTAGTCGGCGAAACGATGTTGGATTTCTTATTTTTTTTCCACGCAGATACAATTACAGTCAGCGAAAGAGACGGCCAACAAAGTTCCAAAGCGATTGATACCACATGGCATAATTTACTGCGCATACGATACCACCACTTTGGGACCGTCGCCCGGCAGCCCAGGATTCCGGGGTACGTTCACGTCGGCACCGAGAATCGCTGCGGCAACGCCGTCACGTTGGTACGCCTGCGCGTCGTTCGCAGTGCTGCCGCTCTCGCGGAACCGCCAGTCCATCGCGCGCCAGAGAAAGGGTAAGTACCTACCCACGGCTGTATATATAGATCGTTGTTTAAAATATTATACTGTATTTATTTCAAAAACCGTGCTGTATGTTTTTGATATTTTTTTAGTTGATTTATCGTCATATAAGAAACATTGGATAACAAGTAATGCTACTAACGAGGTGGGATGTAGTATGTACCATGTAATCCACCTGGGCTACCAAGATTTTATGAAATGTAAAAACAGGTAAAAAGTATTTAAAACTCACTGCGTGTAATTATAGACATCGACTTTGAATTCTAAAAAGGATTGTTTATGATTTCGTAGATACCATGGCCATATTTTCATGACTGCGATGTTTGGACGATACACGGGTTTCGTTTTTATGAGATGAATTAACTACCAAATAGAATTCCTCTTAAAGTATTGTGATTTGCTGTACACTACCTGATGCCATAGTAAGTTGTTTGTATTGTTTTCAATAATTTTTAAAACAGGCATTGTTCTATTTGCCATCGACAAATAGACTCAATCAACTGCAAGGTTCAAAACATTATATTTCGGATAATTTTGTCATTGAATCAGATAAATCAGTTATTACACTGTGTATTCAACTATTGTTTAAATCAAAATTAAAAAAAAAAAATAGGATTTTTATAGTTTATCAGTTACATCATTAACTATTATGTACCATGGGTAGGTACTACCAAAAACTGTACAAAAATCAATAATTAAATACTATTATATTTATAGGTTTATGTATAACTCGATTATGATTTAAATGTATATACCATGTACATGTGAGTAAATGTGTGCTTATGTGCACAGTTGTAAATAATTAATTTGCTAAACACATTTCTATGAAACTTTAAAACGATAAAACTAATAAACACAAATCTGAATAATTTATAACGTATTATCAATATTATGGGTAATATATGTAAATTTAATATATTTAGATTCATTTTAAAATTCTGAATTTAGAGTAGATACTATAGTTTACATGTGGAACATTAACTTTATTCGTAATTATGCATTGGTAAATTGTCCAAAATTAATTAAAATGAATACTAAAGATTTAACAATTTTAATTACATTAGTTCTTATTTTATACCTGTCATCAACCCATTCACAATATGCTGCACAACCAGAGGGGAAAAAAGGTCAGTTTTCCAGATTAAATATTAAATTATTCAGATTTTATAAAAATGTAGACAGGTACCTAATACAAAATAAAATAGGTTGACAATGCAGTGTATTTTCAAATGATTCTATGCTTAAATCTTAAACATTTTATTTTGGTCTATATAGTTTGTACATTATTTGATAAGGAAATTAAAACTGATTTGTAAATGTTTTGAAATGAATTTTGTACCTAAACAAATTATAATAATGGTAAATTATATACATAAAATTTAAGAAGATTCCGGTATCAAGTTCAATACTAAAACAAGTAAAATGTAATGATAAACAATACATTTCAAGGACTTTTAAATATTTTGTTTGAATATGTTTTTGTTTTTGAGTAAAATGTTATTTAAATTATTGATGTTGTGTTAATTAATAAAATTACTATAAAATTAATTAACTGTAGTACTTATCTACTTTATTACTTTTTAATTTATACTTACTTTTTTACAGGTCCTGGAATATCGGGGTGTACTTATTATGGTTTCCTGGAAGGATTTTGTGGTATTCCACAAGTACCAATTGATATTTTACCGTCATCGTGCACCTCATTCTTTTGGGACGGATTAACTGTAGATTTAACGTACAATGTTTATTGTTCATATTCAGTTGAAGAACAAGGTATAAATTAGTTACAATTTATAATTTTCTCTAAGAATGATTTGATTTTTTGAGACATTTTTAATTGATCAAAATTACCAGTTTCATGCAATAATATATGAGCTAAATGTTAAAACAATTTATAATTTATATTATTATAAATAAAAAGACGCATGGAAATGATCCAAAATAAATTAAATATTGTTATAAGTATAACAAGTTTTCTTCAAATTTAATTTTGGATGGAGGTGTAGCAATAACAAAAGTAAAATATTATGATCTAACAAAGTATTGTTGAATAGTTAGTTCATTGTTGCGTGTACCTACATATTTATTTTTCGTTTTGGTTAGTTAGGAAATCTTTTATTTTGTTCATTATGTTGATTTTACTAATTCCATTGGTTTTAATATATGTTAATATATGTAACACGGACGAAACTGGGTAATTCACTTTATCAATTAATATATAAATATATGTATATACATAATACTATTATATATTAATTTATAATAAATAATTATTATACAATCAAAATCATTTTTCATTGAATGCAGTGATTTATTAATATTTTTTATGTTTTACACAAATTGCACAATTCAAAATAAATAATTATAAAACTATAATCATTGATTATTGATACTAATAATATATAATCAATGTTATAATCCATGATCTAATAATTACTATTTAATCAAAATTTGAAGTAATTTACACTGAATTTGAATCGAGTTCAATACTTCATTATGCTTGTTATTACAGAATCCTTTTAGACAAATGTAGCGACGAAGGATAAACATACTAAGTTAAAATATTTTTAATTTTTTTAAATCTTTTAAATCCATTATTTTAACACATGTATGTTTATATTTATAATTTATAGACATTTTAGACCAACTATTACAAAATGGCAAACCTGTATATGTGTATTATGGTCATTATACCCAAGAAGAATGGTCTCAAATAATTGGCTGTAGTGAATGTAATGGAGCAATTAACGCCAAAGACGAAATGGCAGGATTACAAGTTTACATGGATGCTCATCCGGGGATTGCCGGATTAATTCTTACATCATTACAGCTAAACGTAAGTTTTTATTTTTTTAATAATTTTATGTTATCTCTATACAAATATATTTATATTTAAATATTTTAGGAGTGGTATAGTAAGTATAATTAATTTGATTCGAATTAGATACCTATATTTAATACTTATTAATGTTAAAATTAATTCGTGTTTCTCTATACTTATCAATACAAGAGTTTTAAAAACCAACAACAATTATTAAAAAGGGTATATTTCTAGTTTAGGTACCGGGTACTCTGTCGTTCTTTTCGATCTTATCCGGTACAGTTAAACGCTAAATACGATGGTACAAACCAATGAATATATATATTATAATATATCTTTAACGACATTAATTTCAGAGTTTTGATGATTTGAGGTTGGAGATTTTATGATTTGGTATGCATAGAGCATGTACAATGTACATGCAACACTGTTATTATTGGAGCAAGTTTTGACGTGAATTAATTAGGTCATTAACACACTATTATACCTATAGTTAAAACTTTATAAGTTATATCAATATGATATTAGCATTAATTATAAATACTAGTATTTATAATCAATGATATTAGTTATTAACTATTGTACTTTATTGTGCTTGTGTCATATGTAACTATGTAAGTACACATTAGTACCTACTCCAATGAATGATACCTACTTATTAAAAATACAATATGTTTTGTTTTTAGATGTATTCACTGGCATATCCTGGATTCAGTCAAGACTTGGCATCATATCTTAAAGTAATGAGAGAAACATTTTCAAATTTGGATATTGGCATCGAGTTATATGGATCAGTGTTGATAGACTACTATTTATATCCAGACTTAGAGTGTGAGTTTTTATTAATTCTTTTTGCGGACAAAAATTTTTTATACATGCATTTTTACATGGGCTTGCGCACGGGCATGAAAGGTACCTATGCAGCTGCACATTCTATGTATTGCTTAGAGTTAGAAAAGGGCCTATATTAATTCCCTTGAAATTGACAGGCCATTTTTGTAGAAAACAATAAAAAGTTTAAGACATTTAAAACGTTATTTTCATTTTTTATTTGTTTTTTAACATATAGTTGTTACAAATAAACAATTCAATGATTATTATATCATTATATTCCATGTAGTTACATTATTTTTAATACATAAGAATTCTATTATATTATGTATGAATTAAATAATACATGAACAGATACATTGTAAAACAAACATAGTAGAGTTGATTTTTGTGTTTTAAACCAAGTTTTTGATTACTTATTTATTGTTTTTATATAATAATGCTCAATATTTGTATGCATCAAAATTTGGATAAAATTAATTTTTGACACCTAAATTTAAATTTCAAAAATTCAAAGTATTGAATGATTAAAAATGACATTAAAACTGACTACTCTGTAACAAATACAATTGATACGTTTTAATTAAAGTTTATAATTTCTTTGAAAGAGCCCTATAATTTTTCAATGTATTATCTGTCATTGAAGTCTGCACATGCCTATATACTTATATTAAATACACACACACACACACACACACTTTAATATATGTACTTAAGTATGCAATCACTTATTTTATGAGATTTTAACATAATATTATAATTTTTATTTTATTTTTCAAGGGTTGGACTTCACAGTTATAGATCCTTTGCTAGATTTCTATGTTGTAAATCTTTATAATTTTAATAATTGCTCAGCTGAATTCAAAATTGGCGGTACTACTCCAATAACTGGAAATACACAATACACATTAGTAATTGATATATCATCTCTAATAAATACTTAAAATTGATTATACATCAAATTTAATTTTTTCAGGATAATATTAACTGTTTTCTACGACAAGCCAACATTCCGAGTGACAAAATTTATTATAATTTTAGGTTGACTGCTCAATCGCCCAATCCTAAATTGACATCTTGTAATACAACCTATCAACAGGTATACAAATACTACATAAATTAATTATTAAAAGTATTGTGAATAAATGAAGTACAATATAAATAACAATAGGTATAAGTAACAATAGGAAGGTTAGGTTAGGTATAACTAATCGTTCATACATAATAATTTATTAGTTTAGATATAATAAATTATTAAATTAGTTACTTTTGAATACTAAGTTACCTTGTACCTATAGTGTAAATTATAAAGATAGAGAAAGTTTGACGTCTCCCTATGGTAATTTAAAAAAGCAATGTCCCATAATTTTTATGTAAATTATAAAACATCACAATATCAAAATAATAGATTTAAAAAAAGTATTGTTAAAAAAAATTATTGTCCAGTGAATAACTTCTGTTTCTGTTAAAAAATGTTTAAATAATAAAATGTATGAATCGTTATATTGATAACCTATATGTTACATTTATTAATTTTAGTACTAATTGTAAATACAACTTTAATTTGACTTTTTTTGATTTTATTTATAGCTTTGTAGAAATCCAAATAATGCAAAGGACTGGTGTGCAGATACTCAAGAGTCATTTTATCAAAAAGTAATATTTTCCATGTAAATATACTTTACATATTAATATATTATTAATGTTTTTTAAACATTTTTAGGGACAATTTGTGAAGAAAAATGCAGCAGGATTCATTGGAACAAATATTGATTTCAATGATCCTTATTTGGAATGTAACTGTGTTCGCCCGTTTTCTGGGTTTTATGACATTTTAGATGGTTTTAATGGTGACCCTCAATCAGCGTGTTGTCCTTTAATGAATAGAGCCTAACATAAAAATTAATCTATTATGAAATAGTATAAATATTATATATTCTATCAAAACATTTCTTAACTCATTATTCAATAAATGTATAACACGGATAATCAAATAACTATGTTTTTAAAATATATTTACCTATGTTTTATACTACATAAGTCATTTTGTTATTTCTTTATCTCGTATGAACAGTGACTTTGAGAAATGACCATTACAGTGATCTTCAATAACCTTTGTTTTGATAGCGCATTCTGGATTTATTATCACGAGTAGTAAGAATGTTCGAAGAAGCTATCATGTTAGCTTCGGAATACGAGACAACTTTTCGGGATAATACCAGAAAAATTTGGGATCCTAGATATCCGGGGCTCAAATAAATTTAATAACAGGAAAAATCTAAAAAATATATAAAATGTCATTGTTGTGAAAGTATGGGGCACTATGTAAACATTGTAAACGAATGTAGAACAAGTGCACATAAATTATCTAATTATAAAAATTTAATAAAACATTTCTGAAATGTTTGAATTAACCTTGTATCATGTTATACCTAAACCTATTTGTAAATTTGTAATAATACTAACTGTTTATATTTAAGCCATTTAGCTTTAAGCAAATCTAAAGAATTATATTCAACATTTGATAATTTAATGACAATAATAGTAAACACGCGCAGGACTTTTTACTCTGTCCTGAGATACACACGTTACATAACCATAATTTTCAAATTGGGACGATAATTTTCCATAAGTTACAATACAAAACGAGTGGCTGTACGTTGCATTTATACATGTCAAATGTAAGTTTTGAAGATCGTTTAATTTATATTACATGTGACGATCTATGGCGATTTTTAAAAAAACAATCCAATTGCAATAAAGATAAACTAAAGCTTTTATTTTTTTTTTGATACCAGAAAACCAAACAGACAGATCATTTGGCTGAAACATTTTGTCTTATTAACTTATGATTGACTACCAAGAAAATTAATTTGCATTTAAATATATCAGGTATCATTTATTATTTTTTTAACTTAATTAATATATCAAATAAGTTATAAGACATAAGATATTATCATTGATTATAAATACTATAATACTATAATACTATAATCAATGGTATTATTAATAAATACATGGTCAGCAGAGGCAAATGCTAGAAAATAATTCCAAAAAGTATTATCCTTTTTATCTTTATATCACTAGAAATCGTCTTCTATTATATATGTGTTATTTAGAATTTAAAAACAAAACAGTAAACTTAAATGTGCTAGCTAAAAAATATATTTGGCTACCCAGGAGTGTTTTCTAGCTTTAAGCCCGTTATTGTCTGTATAAAATTATATTGATATATTTATTTGCACAGCTGTGAAGTATATTTTATATTGTATTTTTTAAAAATTAATTAGGTAGTAAATCATTTCTATTACGAAGCAAAATGAGAATACCAATTAATACATATTATTTACATATTACGCAACTTATTATTTAAAAATGAGCAATTATACCATAGTTTAATCTAATTTTATTTTTAAATTTTAGATTTATAATTGTTCTATTATTGTGTTTTACAAAGTCCATTAAAATGAATGTTGTAAAGTTTAAAGTTTTTATGACTATAATATGTCTTCTCTATCTGCCATCAATAATTCAGTCAGATCCTGCCGCGAGTCCAAAAAGTGGTTTGTTTTTTAAAAGTCTAATTAGATCTTATAACATTATAACAATTGAATGTCTAGTCAAAAAAATTATATGTAGTTTTGTAAAAAATACATTTTAAAAGTATTCAAGTACAAGTATTGATTTAAAAAAATATCTAAACACATCTTTGAATACTCAATAAAAGAAATTAATAATTAAAATATAATTAAATAACGAGAAAAAATAGTTAAAAGTAATTGAATATATTTATTCAAGTACTTAATAAGGCTGATTATTTTTATTGTTAAAATGCTTGAATATAATCTTTTGTTTTAAAAATAGTATCCACTTTGAATTTTCAAATACTGATAGCACTGATTTAAAAAAATTTTAATTCGGAAAAAGAGATTTTTTTCAATATTTTAGCGTACCAGCATTGTAAATTACTGAATTAAGCCATAGTCATCTGCATAGGTGGTTTAATGAATTTTTGTGTTTTTATAGGTCCCGGAATATCGGCGTGTACTTTTCAGGGTTACAACCCGGAACTTTGTTCAGCTCCAGAAGTATCAATTGATATTTTACCGTCAGTGTGCACGTCGTTTTTTTGGGATGGTTTAACTGTTGATTTAGAACGCAAAGTCCAATGTTCTTATACAAAAGTCGAAGAAGGTAGTTGAATAAAAAAATAACAGCTAATTATTTATAATGACGCGTTTAATTACAATTTCATTTAATAATATATATTTTTATTTTACTCAAATTCCGAATTTCTATTACGTTATCTATATTAAATTGATGAAATGAAATTATTATTCTGAGGTTGAAGAACGTTTACTTAGAAATCTACATATTGTCAAACAAAATTGTAGTTTTAAACAAACTAAAAAAGGTTTCAATTTTATCGAATTGTAGAAAAAGCTCTTCGTCATGCACCACTAGATTATAATGTTTTAAGAAATCTTTTAATAGATAATTTTACCAGTTTTCACAATTAAAATAAACCCCCACCCGCTTACATATCGTTTGTAAAAACTATGAATTTGAATCGACCACTTACGTTGTAATTACTTAAATTACTTGTATAAATTTAAATCTAATAATTATACCTCCTGTTTTTGTTCACGAGTGTTTGCCAACCACCAGGGTCCTGTGTCCTATTCACCCGAGCGTGTAGTGAAAAAGGATAAACTGTTTTACAGTTAATACTTAATTCTAACGAGAATATTCAATAATATTTATAGACAATTTAAACGTGCTCTTAAAATCCAACAAGCCAGTGTACGCATATTACGGTTATTCTTTACAACAAGATTGGGTCCAAATCCTCGATTGTCAGGGTAAGGATCCAATAGCTTGCCACGCTGAAGAAATGAAAAATCTAAAGGATTACCTGACGCAGCATCCGGGGATCGCTGCATTAGTCCTGACGTCTTTAGAGTTCAATGTAAGTTTTTTACCATTTTTATTTGGTTATTTTCGCATGAATATTTTTATCACTCGTGTGATATATTCAATTCGACTTGTTTAACTATCGTTATCGATCGAATGTCTGTTTTCTAGAGCTTTAAAATAAACAAAATTATTTTAAATATTATTATATAATAGTATCTTCATATATATCGTTAAAATATTATGCTCAACCGTATTCCATAGGGTACATTTATGCAGGTTAAGTTGAGTTTTTTTTTAGTTTTAATTCATTCACGACGATACTAAAATTACAATAAATTTCCGTTTGTAGGAAAAGTCACAAGCCTCTCCTGGATTTACTGAAAATTTAATAGCGTACATCGGAGCATTGAGAGCAACTCTTCCTGACGTGAAAATCGGCATGGAAATGTTTGGATACAGTCTAATAACGTACTTTGAGAATCCACTTATAGATTGTGAGTGTACATTTCACGCATAAACGCTTCATTATAAACGCTAAACATCCGTATATCCGTGCCAGTATAATTCATCAAATATTTTATCATATCAATTGAATACGATCTGGTAACAATATAATCGTATACCACTTGTTTCTGGATTCTATATTTTTATATTTCAATAGAAAAGACTATTTACTGATCAATGTTTTTATTTTTTAAAAGGGTTGGACTTCAAATTCGTAGATCCTGTGATGGATTTTTATGTAATCAATGTTTATATTTTTAATGAATGTACACCTGAATTGACAGCCAGTGGTACTTGTCCATTGACTGGTAACGCGCCGTACACATTGGTATTGAAACTTGATCTGTAAGCAAAAGTAAAATATGATAAAAATGTTTAAAAAAAAAAATGTTTTCTTCTAGACAAAAGTAAAAGACATTCTTGCGAAGACGTGCGTCCCAACCGACAAAATGTATTACAATTTTAGATTAAGCGCCACGGCAGCCGATAATCAGTTATCAGATTGTGATTTTTTAACTTACCAAAAGGTAAGTAATACCATTGATTAAGTACATATATACTATATTTAATCAATGGTAATACTATATAGTAACAATGATCTCATAACAATTTGACACGATATAAATCGATAACAATATAATACAAGAACTTTGTTTATACATGTATAATATCCATAATATAATAAATAATAATAATAATAATATATTAAATTATATAATATTATTATTCTTATTGATAACAGTGTTGGTCTATAGGCCTATAGGAATAATAATTTATACGGTGATTATTCAAGGAGTAATAAATCAGTGACGGATCTAGGATTATTTTAAGGAAAGTGCTACGATTATTACTATTATCAAATTAAATTCACTTTATTCTATCAGCACATATTAACTTTTTTAGTTGTTTCCTTTTGTTCTGTACGGCAAATACCAAATAACAATACAAACCATCCTTTTTTTTATGAAAAAAAACCTTCAATACAGATATAATACATCTACAAGATATATTAGATACCTATAAACTTATTAATAATCTTGAAAAATTTTAACTAATGAAAAATAAATTGTGTTTTTCCCGAGGTATCTAATATACGTATAACTATAATAATAGCAAGACGATTCGCTGTTTATAAAATCCAGTTGTTGTATTATTATTTCATATTTAATATTTTGCTCGTTTATCATCAGACACAAACATTAGAATAAGTATACTAATTCCTTACCAATCAAACGGAAAAGATCACCACTGAACAATGGGGTCGCTGCTGCACCTTATAGTATCCTCTCTAAATCCACTCCTATAATATATTGATTACCAACTATTGGATATATTTAAATATTGTAATTATTTTTTATTTAACGTAAAACATTTATCGTATGAATCATTTTGTAATTTTTTATACGTTAAAATTTTTTTTTTATAGATCTGTACGAAGCCAAAAGCAGAAAGTGAAAAATTGTGTGCAGATACTCAACAAACGTTGTTCGAAAAAGTAACATTTTTCGCACCTAAACAATTGTTCTATTCGTATTTATTTTATAATATTATTTCAGGGTCAATTCGTAAAAACGAATGCAGCTGGATTTATCGGATCAACTATCGATCATACCGATCCCTTTAACGATTGTCATTGTGACCGTCCGTTTGCAGCGTTTTACGCTATTTTAGATGGGTTCAGTGGTAATCCTGCCCCAAAAGATTGTCCGTTAATGAACAGAAAATGAATAAATATCTATTTAGTTCATGATAGTAAATATTAAATGTACACTTATGTTCGTCTTTTTATTTTCAGTTAATGTTCGAATCCGATACTCTAGAGTCTAGACAAATAGTTGAAGCTTTAAAGAATATATTTACGCACGTTGACGGTAACTATTACGTATATAAACTCGAGGGCTGTGGTCTTTAATCTCCCGAGTTTGACGTGTCCCTGTTTTTACTCGAACCCTTCCCATAAGGGATTGCGTGTTATAGTCATTCGGTGTAATTGATTAGATTAATTATTGGTCGTGAAAATTGAAACCACGAATTAAAATACATAATATTATGTCTTCCGATTCGTCGATGACAAATTTAAGTTTTAGTTAGGTGTGTATTTTATGGGGTGAATATTATCTTACAAAGGCAATGAACATATTATTGTTCGTTCTGCAACGTACGTCGAGATATTTTCGACATTGCAAAGCGATATTATACTATAATAAACCTTGAAAATGTCACGTGTTGCAAATGCGCCAGTCGCAGATTTACACGTCATAACGTAATACTCGTAATAACATGGTGAACGCAATGTCACCGGAACTCGTCGTGTCGAACGGAAATGCGACCGAGAGACCAATAATTGTAAATACGACGCGGATATTAAGAGTTAAATATTTAAAATTTATTTTCCGTAACGCAGACAAAGCGATAAAAATAATAATACATGACGCGCGTGCGCGTGGCGTGTACAATAATTAATTATACAATAAATAAAAAACGACAACGTGCCAATGTCGGAATGTTAAACGAGCTTCGTCGACGGACACTGCTCCGGCGGCGCGGGCGTACGCAGGACCTCATCATGCCTTGTGCTGTTGCATTTCGTATTTGTTGAACGCGCCCAGGACGAAGTTGCCGATGGAGTCGAGGTTGGAATCGGACATCTCGCCGCCGTTGCCGGCGCCGCCGAGGAAGAACCTGAGGTACGGCGCCACGGCGCAGATGCCCGAGATGAGCGACACCAGACCGGCCACGGCCACGGCGGCCACGGCTCCGAGGACGGTGACGAGGGCGGCCACCAGGGCGCCCTTCAGGAATTTCTTCAGGTTCATGGATCTGAGCTTGTTGAAGATCGCGCTGATCGCGGTGCCCAGGAACTTCTTGGGCAGGCTGATGATTTCCAAGAGCCCGGACAGACCGGCTCCGGCGTGCGACGGCGGCGGCGACGGTTCCTTGACTTCGGACATGTAGACGAACTTCTCGGGCACGTGCTGCGCGTGCGCCACGATGTGGCTGGCCTCGGCGATCGGCTCCTTGCGGTCCTGGATGCTGCCGGCCATCGACGCGGTCACGGCCAGGGCTGCGATTAAGATCGTGTACCTGCGATAGACGTTACATTTTTAGTCGTCGTCAGAATAGTGAAAAAAAGTAACATTGGCTTCGGACGCTGCTATAACGTGCACATTGCCAACAACGCGTGTTTATTTATTGCAGACGTGTGTTACGAAAGAAAAAAAAAACACGCCGTTCGACGCGTACATTTTTTAATAGGCTCTCAAACGTCTTCTTTATTCTATAAGTGCGCCAGAATAATAATAACGATACATTTCGAAAGTTTAGAAAACGTGTAAATCAAAGTGATCTCCGCGAAGTAACCGAAAACAGGGATCACTCGTCGTGCATACTCAAGCCGCCGCGCGGGTGCGGAGACGCGATCGCATGACTGACGATCGATCGACAGTAGAACCGTTTTGTACTCACTTGAACATTTTGAAGACTTGCGGACGATCGTTGGCTGCGTGATATATGTGTTTTTGCGGAGACCCGTTGAAGTCTGTAGGCAGTTGTGTTCGACGGTAGACCTGAAGGAGAACTATGCCTTTTCAACTGGAATTCTATGTTTATATAGCAGACGTGGTTCGGGAACAACGTGGGTTTTTGTGGCCCTTCCATCACAAATGCAATCGTCAAAAGCGAAACGCGCGATCGTTTACATCACATTTACGAGTATTCGCACCCGACGACGTGTGTAATCGCGAACCGATATATCGCTTCCTAATGACAGTAACAACTCATTATAATGGAAATTATGAATTCGCTTTCATTTTAATAACCAAACGAAACTATAACAATCGTAAAGTATAATTGCATTTAAAACTATTCGGCATTAATTTCGATAGTTGTTAGGTAAATATTAAATATTTCTAAAAGATTCTTTTATTCGTATAATCACATTGTCACACTATCGTCTTATTTGCTCTGAATTTGATTAGACCAACGATTAATACGTAACACTAATATTGACAATATCCTCATTATACTGTATTATGTAAATCCGAATAGTGAAAATTCAAACAATAAATACGTACCTAGCAGATTAACATTTTACCTACGTCGAATATACTTTCTGGTTCAATACAAATTCATGTTTTAGTCTAAAGTATGATTTGGAAAGAATATTTAATGCGGAGCTCGGAAGGTTTTTTTTTATCAACACAACATATTTTGTAAAGACTACAATATAAATTCAAGTTTATCAGTTTAAAAAAAAAAAATGTATATTCTAAAGACGATTAAACATGACTTTTCGAAGTAGCCAAACCTCATGGTCGTGTTATTTGGACGATCTTTATCAACCCACATTTTTACGATCACAATTGCGGACGAATATGATATACGACCATATAAGTAATGAACTAATGAATAATAATGAATCTCTAAAGCGACACGATTGCGGATGAATTTCAACGAGATATAGCCAAGTGCAGTTGCGTCGTTTAAATTCCAATACGAATATTTTTTTAGCTTTAATCGAGTAAAACTTTAATAATGTCATTTAACAAATGTAAAGAATAATCAGTAATGGAAAAAGATCCCGACAAAATTACATAAACTATATACAGTCATATGGACTAAAGTCTAAAAGAAACATGAAAATTTCTAAAAATGTTATAATATTATATTATAAAATGTATAATTATATAACTTACATAAAAATAAGTATAACATAGAGTGTAATAACCTAATCATTACCTAGAGAAAAAAATATAAATATTTCACAGTAAATGCCTGATTAAAAATACTTAAAATAATAATAATTAAAATTTCATTTATTAACGCCAGAGCGTGTAAATTTCGATTGTACTGCACCATTATATAAGTACATAATAAGTTTTACAAATATTTTACTCGAATATTTTATTGAATTAAAAACGAACGTTTATTCTTTCGACGTTACAAACGTTTTGTAATGTTGCAACGTCTATAATCGTGTAATTTTTTTGGGTACAAAAACAAATCGTTCGATACGTAGTGGCGTTTTTAATCACGTGGCCAAAAATCGACGACGTCCGGGATCGCGTTTTATCTGTTTTATTAAGACTTTTACGAATCAAAATTTACCGAGACCAATTAATACTTTGCAAAAAAATATCAGCGATAATTGAAATCACGTTACGTAATACGCCTAAATAATATAACGTTTTCCTGGCTTAAATATCGACCTTTGATTAATTATTAATATACATTTCAGCTCTCGGTGCTAAAAAGATTAACATGTTGAGATACGTAATTGTTCGTTGAAATAATATATCTTATGTAATGGCTTGAGTAACTTATAAGTTTGTATGATATACGTTTCAGCCGTCGAATGAAAACATATTTAAATATCGTAATACGTAATCGTCCGTTAAAATATAATTTGAGCGTTTGTATAATAGAAATTAATTACTATTACTTATGTAATAAAAGAAATATTTCTTAGTAATTTCATATGATATTATATAGTCATTTATAACGTACATTATATTTCTGATAAATAATAAAGCTTTCATTAAAAATATAATTTTTTCGAATACAATCGTTCTACCATTTGGTTAATTTTATTTCCGTAAAATTTTAATACAAGGCCCAACAAAATTATTAAATATATAATATATAATTATTAATATAATATATATGGAAATTATAGTTTTTTCTCGAATTATTTATTTTGTCGCACGAAATGTAATTATTATTCAAAAAACTACGAGCTTATAAATGTAATTAATTACGTTTAATTATTCGGCCTTATAATCGTATAATAAATCACTAGAAAACATAGAAAGCTATTATTCCGTAACTACCACTAAATATGTAAACAAATTAATTAAAAGTGTTCATAAAATATTATTAAATTATCTAGCGTAGTGTGAAAATAAATAAATATTGCAATCGCAAAAAAAACTATTGTCAACAATTTTAGGCCAACATATCAAGTAATTGAGCCCAGTAATATTATACTGAGGTATACCCAGGTACTCATGTACTATGTGCTCAAAAATTATCAAAAAAGAAAAGAAAATGTACTCTTTCACAAAAATATTTAATGATTGATATACTTAAATACAATTCGAGTAACCGTGACTACGCGTGCATGTAACAATAGGAACTGTTCATTATTAATAATATATATTATATCTAAATTCGTAGACATTCATATCGATTTATTTCCATATTATTCGAAAAATTTAAAAATTTAAACTCTTTTACATTTTTTTACTGACAATAATTTTGGAAATTTTTCAAATATTTCTAGAAAACATTTAAATACCTACATACTATAAAAATGATGTATGCAGTTAAAAAAGTAAAATAAGTCCTTAAAATGTCAAAATGTCTCGACACGTGCAAATCTATGCGCTGAAAAATCCGCCGCCTTAATCCCGTCATCACAGAATATAAAATGTGCATACTTAGCATAACACACGATCGACTAAATAAAAAAAAAATATACATATGCGCGTTTTAATCATTTTACTATATTATTCTATTGATACCGACATCGAGAATAAACTGCTGTGTAATTTTTACAACTTGGTTTCACGAAGACCTCACGGATTGTCAAATTTAACAAAATGTTTATAAATATTACATATTTTATAAACATTTATAACATTGTTATTATATATTTTATAACCACTTATTTTATATTGGATATTATATTAGATGAGTACTTATCATAGGCGAGCACAAACATAGTTTTCGAGTGGTTCATTTTTCTATTCTAATCGTTTATCAACTCTTTCAACTTAATTAAAATCGATTGTTTTTGAAATATAGTATAGTAAGTTTATCAGCTAACTCCATGTTTAATAGATTTATATATTATATTATCACCAACAATAATCTTTGGTACACTATTTTATGTGTTTAAATAGTTTGGTTCTCAATATAATTCTAATATCAATAATTATTCAAGTGAATCTTGTTTCATTTGGCATTTTAAACTCATTTTAATCATACTACGTTATTATTCTATCGGGGTTTCTTTTTTTTAAATATAGACTATTGAAGCCGTAGATAGTGCATACCTGGCACCACCTGTGTGCACATTATTATATACCTAATTAACACTATTGATTTACATTTTATAATTCAATAAGAGCACATGTATTTCAATAAATAGGATATTTTTAACGTAGATAATTTGAATACGAAGTGTTTTGAATGTGGGATACTTTGAGGGTCTATCCTAAATTACAAACGAGTACTTTTATTTTGTATTCAACAATTTCTATATAATTATTCTTCAGTTTTCATTGATCAAATCGAAGAGTCGATTTCAATAAAAAACGAATGTGAAATTATTTCTAATTATTTTACTAGGGGCGAGGTGAAAAAAAATTCAATAACCACGTGCTCATGAGTTCTTAGCTATTTCAGTTTATTTTCAGTTTTATTAAAAATTATTATTATTCGTAGACTTGTATAATATTTATTAGTTATTACACTTGGCGGTGTAGGTACCCGTACGTGTTAAACGATTTAAACGCGTGCACGACCGTTAGCTAACGACTCTTTACAATCGATAATGATATTATGTATTGTAGTGACTGCATGCGATGTAATTTAACGTTATGTTTACGACGAATCGATTAATGTAAATTCGCACTGTCGCGCAAATAAAATCAAAGGAGTAAACAACATGGTTTTTGAGAATGGGTATTACTGTCGGTAATGACACCCGGACCATAGCTGCTATATAAGGGCAATCGTTCGGTCGGTAAGGCACATCAGTCCATTGGTCTTCTAACAGAACACATCGTCTACCAGCAGACTTCAGCAGACTACAGCAGACTTCAGTAGACTTCAGCAGACTTCAGCAGACTTCAGCAGACTTCAGCTAGTCTACACGAGCACTATACGCCGACGTACTATACACACTTACAGTCTACCGCAAAAAAAAACTTCAAAATGTTCAAGTGAGTTATATATAATACTTTATAATATTTTATTTCAAACGGCATATCGTTTTCGAGACGATAACGCACTGTTTACAATATTCGTGCACTAGTATAACCGCGCTGTTCCGCAGGTACGCAATCGTATTCGCAGCGCTTGCCGTGTCCGCGTCGTTGGCCGTCCGCGTGCCCGGCCACATGGAGCAGAACGCCGAGGCCAGTCACTTCGTCGTCCACAAGCAGCACAAGCCCGAGAAGTTCGTGTACGTGGCCGCCAAGGAACAACAACAACAACAACAACAACAACAACAACAACACTCGTCCCTGGAGGAGGTCGGCGGTCTGTTAGAGTCGGCCGTGTCCGGACTCCAAGAGGTCCTCAGCCTGCCCAAGAAGGCGCTGAGCGCCGCAGCCGGCCACCTGTTCAACAAGCTCAAGTCCGTCGGCGTCAAGACCCTGTTGAAGACCGCCCTCGCGGCCGGTCTGATCACCGTGGTCGGAGCCGTGGCCGCCGTGGTCGCCAGCGCCGTGGCCGGTCTGGTGTCCGTCTTGTCGGGAGTTTGCGCGCTGGCGCTCCACTTCCGGTTCTTCCTCGGCGGAGGCGGCCAGGAAAACGGCTCCGGCGACGCCCGCGAATCGCACCTGGACACCATCGGCAGCTTCGTCACCGGCGCGTTCAACAAATACGAAATGGCCTGAGTCGTCTCTAGCCGACGACGATGATAATAATAATATTAATAATGTTGTCATGTTGTTATTTTAATTTATTGTAAACACCGTTTACACGCGTAAATTATTGTTTTTTTGAAAACTAATCGAATAAATTTATTTATCTCATTACGTATGCGTTTCATGTACACTTTGATGCCTCTCTGGTAATTTTAGTTTTTATTTTTAATAACTTTTTGAATCGACGCGCAGATATTGGAAAATCGATTGCGCTATCTCTGCTCGAATCGATCGGACTACTTCTACCGGAGTAAAACGCCCCAGGTGTTTCTAGCGGGTCTAAACATTTTTTTTAGACTTAAATCGACCGGGGTGATTTTATAGTTTCGTACTGCGTACACCGTGGGTCGACGATATAAAATGCCAACATTTAAATATAATCTCGCTTTTAGTTGTATAGAACATTGGATACAAATATTAGAATATTATTTAATATTAATGTACCACACATTAATTTACAGAAAACTACCCGATAAAATCTAAATATTTATAGTTATATACTTATGTATATATAAATATCGATTCGAGAATGAATAATATGTTTCCATTAAACATTTTATTTCTGTTATTTAAGTTGAAAAAAAAAAATTAGCAAATTAGCATCTTTGCAAGAGCATAGATGTTGTTTAGAAAATTAATATCAAAAGCGGTGGATCGGCTGATCATTAAACAGACAATAAATTAAATGGTAAAATAATTATTTTTAATTTTGATTTTATTAACTAAACTATTTTAATATATACGCGTATATGGATATATACTAGTTTTTTCGTAAGTATTTGAGTACGGCTGCCTTTATTAACTAATTCCTTGAAAAATGCGAATGAATTCAAAAACAAATACTTCATCTCTTATATTTTATACAGGAAATATTTGGAAAACATTTTTGATTCATTACTTACGAAGAAAAGAAGCCGAAAACTTTTAGAAAAATTTGATTCTGCAAATACCATTCTATCCAACATCTCGGTGGTATGTAAAATAAGAGGAACTACTGTGTTCATCAATATAATTTATATATCATATTTTATATATCATATAAAACGTTTAAAATAGGTTGCTGCGTTTCTTATAATCAAAACTCGCACACACTCGCAAAAATAATTGACTACGGATTGTATACCGAACATAGTACATTATCGTGTAGTATATAGTAAACATCATTTTATTATACTTGCACATTATAATATTTACATTTTTTTTTTTTTAAATAACCTTATTAATTACCTAAAACATTTTTATAAATAATATCGGCACAGTACCTTCCTATACATGGTCGGTAAACACAGTCGGTTTCGCTTTTATTTGTTTTAAATTCGACGTCATGATTGTTATTGGTTTACAACCAATAATTTAAACGTACGCGCAAATTATTAACTCTAGGCGTGAAAAATGTACAACTTAATAGATCCTGTTATAATATTATGATACTCGGATACTGTTGGTTCATGTGAAACAATTAATACAACAACGTTATACACAATATGTATTTTATTTTACGTACTTAACATTAGATTATACTTCGTAGAGTAAATATAAATTATACAATTCGTATTGTTTAGCGTAGACACGGGTTGAAATTCGTTCTTGTCGACGGTTTTGATGAGACATCTGCACGTATAGAGATAGCAATGAAAAAAAAAATAAAAATAAGAACATCGTCACGTCGTTGCATTTTAATGATTAAACAATTTTAATGTACGCTTTTCGTTAAAACTAAACACAATATGAGTACCTATAATATATTATGTAACATATCAGTCTAGATTAGCCGTGTGAGAGATAAAACACAAAAATAATCGTCGATAACATAACATTGTCAAACGTGTATTCCAGCTTTTGATCAAGCAACAAAATACAATAGGCTTATTGCATGCGCGCGCGCGTTTGTGTATGTAATATTTTGATGAAATAGGTTTAGTAGACTCCGGGACGGGTATAATTTACGAATATTTTTCAGCAACCGAAAGTTGCGGGTAGAAAATGATTGAAAAAAAAAAGAAGAAGGCCATATTTGATTCGCATCTTTCAATCGTATACACGACATGCGTCGTCGAGTCATATTATTATATTTTTTTTATGACACACGAAAAGAATGGGTTGGGTGTTTTTTTTTTGCTAAGTTTTTGCGAGCGGATTTCATTGCAATATAATATATTATGTATATTATTATATTATAATCGTTATTTTTTTTTTCTCTGTGGCGGCGTACTCGCGTAATAATTGTCTAAAAATATGAATAAAAAGAAAAAAAAATTGTATTTTACCTATGTATAAACTATATTATATTATCGTATACGTATATAGACAAACCACGGTCGTTGAGGAAATCGCGGTGACAATAGGGGCGTAACACGATTCCGCCAAAAGTGCGCCTTTCCCTTTTCCACCGAAACAATTACTACGCCACTAATACGCGTAGACGGAGGTGTTATAATTTGAATTAAAAAAAAAAACACGGATTCCACTTAATATAAAAACAAAACGAGAGATAATATATTTTTTTTTTTAACAAAATTACGTCGGTTTTACTAGATAAAAAACCTACGTTGATATTCGGACTCGAGTCGATAGAAAAAAGACGGACACGCGATTGATAATCGTTCGGTTTTTCTTCTTTTTTTTTTTCATAATTTTAGGATAATTCCCTTTCTGCAGTATATATATACATATACGATATAGTCTAGAGTCTAGACGGTTATATTATACTTTTCGTCGTGTTTTTTTTTTTACCATTTCGTACTGTATACGTTCTACGAGTGTTGCGGAATACATGAGGCGTACAGATATTGTTTCGGATGGATCGGCGAGTATTTCGTTCGGCGGAATTGGAAAACGTATGTATACCACTTCTCTAGTGGAAACGGATGTTGGTGGAAAAAGGCATTCTTCCGGTTAGAAACGAGTACCTGTCGCCCGACAGTTGTAGGGTATGTGGGGGAGGACAAAAAAACACCCGAGTAAAACAATCGTTCACTGGCGGCCTGAGGGACACGCGGGTGATGGGGAGAGGGAGGGGCTAGAAAGACGATACGATAAGAGGAAATAAAATGGCCGTATTCGCGTGTGTAGTCGTAATCAAAATAACAGACACAAAACTATTGAGCAAAAATAATTTGAACTGTTCGATCGCGTATCGCGCGCGAGTCGGCGGAACACCCGCGTCGGTGGCGTGCAACAACAACAACAACAACAACAACAAAAACAACAATAACAGCGGGGTGCGCCTCAAGACGATCGCTGCGCTCGCCCGCCCTCGTGGCCGAGAACGTCGTCGTGTCTCCGTTTCCTGTTCCGACCCAGTTTTGGCACGTCCTTGAAGAACTCCTCGTCTCCTTCCAGCTCTTCGTACTCGTCTTCGTACAGATCGCCGGAGACCGCGTCGTCGTCCGCCGGCGACGGCGATCCGACGGCAGCAACAGACTCGGTAGTCGTAGTAGTCGTAGTAGTCGTCGTCGTCGTCGTCGTCGTGGACGGCGTAGTGACGACCACCTGTGGAGGTCGCTGCTGCTGTTGCTGTTGCTGCTGCTGTTGGTTGATGGCACTGTTTTTCGACGACGACGAGCTGACCTGCACCGAGACCGAGACCGAAGCTTCCGGCGCTTCGCGGGCAAAGTTTCGTCGCGAGTCTTCTTCGTCCACGTCCACTTCCACGTCCACGTCGTCGCCGACGGCCACGACGCCTTCGTCGTAACTGCCGCCGTCGTATTGCGCGCCGCCGTCCGAGCTGTAATGTTGTTGCTGGTACGACGTGGGCGGCGGCGGAAGCGACTCGTCCTCGGGCTGCGGCGGCACGTTCTGCAACCGGAAACCGTGCCGGAAGTTTTGGTTGCCGAACCGTTCGGACGACAATAGCACCGGATGCTGTTGCTGTTGCTGCTGCTGCTGCTGTTGCTGCTGCTGCTGCTGCTGTTGCTGTTGCTGCTGCTGCTGCTGCTGTTGCTGCTGCTGCTGATGCTGCTGCTGTTGCTGCTGGTGCTGTTGCTGTTGCTGTTGGTGCTGCTGCTGCTGCTGCTGGTGCTGCTGCTGTTGTTGCTGGTGCTGCTGCTGCTGCTGCTGGTGTTGCTGGTGGTGCTGCTGCTGTTGTTGGTGGTGCTGCTGCTGTTGGTGTCGATAAGGCGGCGGCGGCGGTTGCGGCGCCTTCGACGGGAAATGTCGCGGCGGTTGGAAATTGGCCACGGTGAACGGTTTCGGCGACGGGTGTTGCGATGGCGGCGGCGGCGGCGACGGCGACGGGTATCGATGCGCCGGCTGTCCCTTGGGGCCCGGCCCCCGTTCGCGTTCCTTGAGGCTCTCCTGGAACGCGTTGTGCAGCGCAATCAGGGCGGCAATCGTCTCCGGCGAATTGGTCGGATACGAGACGGCCGGCGGCGGCTGCGTCGGTTTCGCCGTGCTCGGCACCGCTATCGGCGGCGGCGGCGGCTGCTGCTGTTTCTTGGCGGCCGTCGTGCTGGTCGTGGTCGCCGGCGTGGTCGTCCTGGCCGCCGCGGTGGTGCTGCTCGCGGTCGTGCTGGTCGTGCTCGTCGTGCTGGTCGTCGTCATCGCCGCGGACGCCAACACCGCCGGCCCCGCGACCGTCGTCAGCTCCTCCTCGAAATAGTCCGGCGTGCCGGAACAGTCTTCTTCGTCCGCGTCGCACTGCACCGCCGACTGCTCCTGTTCCGGCGGTTCCTCCGGCGCGATTCTGAAAACGCCGTTAGTTGACGGTTATAGGTTGTGGGTTTAGAACGATCTCGCGTAACGAGATTTTACTACATTTCACGAGGGGAAAGGATTTTTAAGATCGTCTTAAAAAGGGCGAAGAGGACGTTAATTTCCCCCCGAAAATACTCTGTGGTAACTTTTTTATTTTATCTTTTCATAAAATCTAATTCTTTTTATTTTTTAGTTTTATAGATTTTTGATTTCTAAATTTTTCCGTTACTCGTTTAATTTATTTCCCGTGAAAACATATAATTTCTTAACAATGCCATTTTTTTTTTTTTTTGTTTCACTTTTTGTCTTAGTCGATTGATAATTGCTCGGGTTTTACTTCTCGCTCATAATTGGATAAAAAAAACCCGATTAACGAGCCAAATGGGTCAGTCGCGGTTAACAAGACCGGCGCTGAAGCATGTTCGACATTAATATTAATATAAATAATAGTATCAAACGATTTGCGAAAAAATAAAAGAAAACTCGATTTTATAATTCAATTCATTATTACGCTTATTAGTTATCATTCAAAATGTTTACAATAATAAAAAGCTTGTGCATAGGTACCCAATATAAATCGTCGATAATAAATTATAAGGATATTGAATACAATGGATATCAAATATTTTAATTAACTGATTTTAAGTCGGGTTTACATTAGAGCGAAAAAACAACTGCAATGAATATTACTATATTACGCGTCGCTAAAACCCTCACCCGAAGGACAAACACCCATTTCACCTACCTTACACGTCTACGAATTCAAGGGCTAACAAGCGAAAACGTTTGAATTGAATCTCGAAAAGTAAATGTTTAGTGTATTTATTTTTTTAAACTAAAAACCATGACTAGAAATTTAACATTTTGTTTTTATACGCGATGTAAAGAGAGAAAAACATTATTCGTATAAATGTTCGCTTACCAACTTAAGGACTCCGCAAAAATAACAATTTCAAAACCACCAACTTTAAACATTTGTTATTGCGAGAGAAGGCCGGGAGGGGTCATTCGAGAGTTGTTTGAAAAATGCGATTTTTCAACTGTTACCTAACCTAACCGTGAGATAATTGGCATTAAAATGCAATACGCATGTGCATTTAACAAATAGCTATACAATATATAGCGTTCGTTGATTAATCGATTTCAATGCAATTGAAAATCAACCTGCAGTATGCGTCTATTAAGCCATGGGTAATGCGAATGCGAGTCAAAGCCCAAACGTGTTTGGTCTTTTAGGACATTTTTATTTTCATATCGATTCCAATAAATAATTCGTACGTTATCGCGTTAAGACTTATTTATCACAAGATTGTTGCATATTAAAAAGTAACCGGATTAGTCGCTTTTTGTGGTTGCTTATATTTATATCGTCGCTCTTCGAATAATACAGTTGCGAGTGTTAAATGAATTTCTTGTTTATTTAAAATAATAATTATACCATGTAAACGATCACAATACGTAAATAATAATTATGAAAATTACCATCGTAAACACTTGAAATCGTCTTACATAAATTACCGTTTAATAGTCAGCCGGTGTATAATGTATAATGAGTTTAATATGTTTGGAAAATTCATTACGGCACATAATTAGGGTAAATATTTTATAAACGAAATTATTGTTTCTTTGAAAGTATCGATATACCATAAACGTGTTTATAGGTATAATAGATTCTCAGTGAAACGAGGAATGTATAACATTTGTGTTTATAAAATTTATAATATTGTCATAGAGACATTTTCAAATATTAATTTTAAACCGTTAATTGATATTTTTATTCCGTAACGAACATAATTATTAAAGATTGGAAAAAAAAAATTAAATGTTGTAAAATATAATTACAATTTTCCAGTTTATAATTATTAATAAAATTGCCAAACGAATCGATATCGTTTAAAATGTTTTATGCGTTTACGTTGATTTTGAATAATTATAAATATACGCGCGCGCGCGCGTGTGTCTTACGTACGGTTTTTAACTTGCACTTTTCAGTACCAACCCACTGCGGGGCATAGTGTCGTAGTTGGATAATATTTCATGTATTTTATTGATGAAGTGGCCAACAAAATATTAAAAACGACCAGGGCAAACAACTTATTTGCTGACAACTTATATGATAATTTTATAATAAAAATGTGACCTCAAAAATTCGTATTTACGTCCCCGCGAACTGCTATCGTATTATATGTACACATAATAATACATATATAAACCAGTTATATGTTCATATAGATATTATGCGTACTCAAAATAATGCGCCTTCGAGTGTTCACCGTATAAAAACTATCACTTAACTAATATTCACTTACTTCAGCGATTATTATATCAATTTTATAGATTGGCTTAGCGA
This sequence comes from Drepanosiphum platanoidis, assembly GCA_948098885.1. Taxonomy (NCBI): domain Eukaryota; kingdom Metazoa; phylum Arthropoda; class Insecta; order Hemiptera; family Aphididae; genus Drepanosiphum; species Drepanosiphum platanoidis. The sequence goes on from OX402531.1 coordinate 18,508,233, forward strand.
TAAATAATTTACCCATAGCCTGCTCCGTTATTGCCGTACAGCTCCAAGTTTAGGTCGAAGAAACTTTCGCTCTTACTGCAATCCACTTCGTCCAGTCTTTCGCATACCCTAGTCTCCTGATCGAATACTGTTCCGTTCAAACACAAGAACTTGATATCAGTTATTTCCGCTGAAAAAAAAAAAATAAAAAAATAATGTTAAAGTCGTGTTATATATGTATTATTTTATACTAACGGACATCGACATTCATCAAAAAAAAGATTTCGAATTCAAAAATAAATAGAATTGTTTACCGATTAAATATTAATTCGACCGGTGAGTTTTTTTTAATATTTGCAAATCAAATTAACGTCTCATAATTTAATTTGTCGAACCCCGTCTCGTTTTTCATGATTTAATTTTTATACATAGTCACTGTAATAATATCGATCGTTTTCATGAAATATAATACGATTTAATTATACACGATTATAACATAATATACCAATAATAAATTTTATAAATTAAACAACTTTTTCAAATGTTATGCATAATGGTTTTGAATTAATAAGGTCGCGTTAAATTGTTTTCGAAAAAAATATTCCCCGTTTGAATTTCGAGCCCAATAATAAATTCGCTTCGTGTTTTGTTCACAGTTTGAATTCAAAAAGACCGATCTAGTGGTTCGACGCGTTATCGAATACAATATAAAAAAATATTATTAGTACAAATTTACATTATTATTATTATCAGTCCGCACATTGTGTCCGATTTCAATATTTATCGTGTACTTTTTTTAAAAGTAAATGTGTGCTGGTTTTTTTTTTTAAATAGAATCTTTCCGGAACAGATACAAAAATCGTTTTTTACACGGTCGTAAGTTTTACGGTCGGGGCACTAGATTTCTCATTACCGATACACTCGAGTCACGATAACTTGAATTCAAATGGCAAGTGAAAAACACAACACGAATTATCAAGATTAATTCATATTCAAAACGTTTGAAAACGTAGTTTTGAGTTATCGCGACTCCGTTGTGTATTATTATGTTATGTAAGAGGTTAAGCTAACGGTTTCGCCGTCCTCGTGTTATAGTTTTAAAAATGTAACTTTTATTCGATCTGTATCGACCATGAACGTAATTTTCACAATTTGTTAGTAATACACTGTAGTATTTACGCGTGTTATGTTGTTTACAGTAATGTAAAATTGTCCAGCGACTCGACGCGCGACGCGTGTAATAAGTAATCACTGCAGGTGTGGTGAACTTATTATGTACAATACAGTTCAATACGTACTCGTAAGTCGTTATTATCGTTTGCAACAATCGATGAATTATGTGAATGGAAAATTCGAAAAGTACGATTTTTTCGGCGAGTACCGACCACGTCAAAAACATCTTTTCTTCTTCTAATTTTCATTTAACAAACCGAAAAACAAAAATACGACGGGTGAAATTGTTAAAACGTTAAAATTCTTTGGGAATTTTTTTTTTCCCATTGGTTTATTTTGAAAACTACATAATTTTAAAAACTAAATTATTTGTATTACAATAATAGCATAAGTAGGTAGATCGCCGTTCAAATTCTTGAAATCGAAATCCAAACTTTTCACCTCAGATTTATAGCATAATTATACTAACGACTATACCTAGTTTAAATGTTTACGTAAATGTCAAATTAAAATTATGTCTAGGAAATACGATTTTGTCACCTACTACTATTTGGCTCGTTGTTATAATACCATTATCGTAATACAATAGTCGTCGTTTACGGCATTTATCGGGTAATGCGTTTTGCTACTTACTACAATACATTACATACGAGCGCAGTAGGTATGAGAACGTGTTATTTTTATCGCCTATGCCGATCATATTATGCAGTTATTTAATACGTTCCGAGTTGGAAGTACTGAAGTAGTAATAAGAAACCAACACGAAGATCATTCGACAATAATACGATATCGCCTAGTCGTTGTTTTAGATAATAGTGTGTTGTGTAATGTACTGGCGACTGACTAGAATTGAATAAAACGAGGTGGTTTAGACGAAGGAGGTGAGTTTAAGTAGTTAAGTAGTAGTCAAGTTTTAAGTACATAGTTCGAGTCTAAACCGAAAATAACAACGATTTTTGAACACGCGATAGCGCACCTTTGTAAAGTTGGCGCTAAAAATACACACATCCAAATGAAAAACGTAACAAAAGATTTTCGAAATTAAATTCCAAACGTTCCTGTACAGTATATTAACCACGAACGCGGTGAAAACACTAGTGAATCAATACAAATTTAAAGTTACTACAGACGGTACTTTTTCCTTTATCACAACAAAACGGCCTAAGCTGATTGTTGATTTTCTCCCGCTTAGTTAATCGATACCCGATTTAAAAAAATCCACTAGAAATATCCACATCTATAAATACCTACTCGTTGTGTCTATTTTATAATTAATCAAGCGACAAGATTAACATGTTGCGCACCTACCTACTCGAATATCACCGAAGCAGACATAATAAATCACATTGTGAAACTATAATAGTTTTTCCCTCCGAATCTAAAAACGAAAGCTCTCAGTTATTACTAACAACCAAGACTCGAATTTGATGAATTCCTATTCAAGCTTTTATAATCTAAAATGTATCATTATTACGTGTAATTATTAACAGTTAAAAAGAAAATTGCATTTTCATAACTACTTCGAGATTTATTGCTTCGAATACGTATACTTTTTATCGTATTACGTCCTTACGGCAACTACTAGTATATTGAAAATAAATATTATTATTGGCTATAATTGGTCAGTTTATAATAGTATATATATATATATATATATATATATATATAAGAATATGATTTATAGTAAAAAGACAATATTATTAATAATACCTAACTTTTATAAAATCGTGAAATTGTACTCGGATAATAATGTTCACGGATAACTTCATGCGCAATATAATTTAAACCTTTTTTATTATACATAAATTATATAAAGTTTGCGCTTAACAACCGTGTCTTAAAAATGAATTTTTCAATGTGGATTTTTTTTATAAACGTACCTACTTAACTCAATATTATATAAAAATCTTGGTTTTTAAACGATTCATGTTGGTACAACAATAATAGCCGATCGTGACAAATTATTATATTATTTCTTGATACTTTCAAATAAAAAAAAATTAAGCATCCATTTATTATATTTTTCAAATATACTCGTATACGTATATACAGAGACAATGTTAAAATACGCATAAGCGATCAGACGACAACGCCCTAAATTATAATTTATAATATAAGGGCGTTGTCATTTCAGCAAAAAGGTATAAATGTAAGTGTTCCATACGTATGCCTAATGATGATATTGTCACAGTCCAATATTAATTATTGAAATATTAAAATCATTTTTCGGTGTACAAATATCATTATTATTATCATCGAGACGTTTATTTTATTATCGATTAGGAGGTACCTAAATGTTTTGCACTCTGTTACAAACTATTAGAATCCTAAAAATGTATGTCTGAAAATCCAACCGGATTAATAGTGTTTCATTCGTAACTTTAAAAAGAGAATATAATATTATATGAATCGTATCCGGTTACTTATACCGATTAATTATTGCTTTTGTCATTTGTTTTGTTCGTACATGTTACACAACCGAGTTCGGTTTAACATTTTTATGTGATTTATAACCATTTATAAGCGCACATACGTTTATTTTCATAAAAGAAAACGCGAAATACGTATAATATTTAATCGGGCTATTTTAGTCGATATTTAAAATTTTAACACATTGTATCACCAACTTGACGTGAAAGAAAAAAATACAATTCGTAACGATCGTAATTTTGGGTGGAGCAGATTATTTCGATTGTTACAGTTTTGTTTATCACGATGGTATAATAAATCGGCGCGTATCCACCCAACAACACGATTTGAATGACATGCGATACTTGATTATTCTTACGAATGTCGGCGCGACCGTACCGAACGTTCAGATTGTATTTGTTAGTGTGGCAAAACGTATCGCAAAAACATCGACGAAATCGGTTGAAAATCGTTACGCGCGGTTCTCCGACGACGGTCGGGTAAATAAACTGTAATAACGAGACTTTGAGATTGGTTTTTTTTGTTCAAAAATAAAACGGTAGTGATCGAAATAAAAATCGTAATTTTTCGGAAAACGTAGTTAAACATTTTTCGTCTCATCAAAAACGGACGAGACGGCGGAAAAAACAAGACGCCAAGAACCATCTCTCGGCTTTTCGATTCGAAGCCGTCGTCGCTGCGTGCGACTCGAGTAACACGAGGTGTCCGCACGAGAGTGCATAATAAACTACTCTCGATGTGTGTGTTAGTGTGTGTATAATAAACGCCGAGTTTATTAGCCGTAAACTCCGGTCGTATATATTTTAAACACTGTATCCTATGTTGCACAATTCAAATTGTCTTGGGGTCAATATTTTCCGTTTTTAACGTATCTCTCGCATAACTGCAATAATTATAAATGCGCGACGTCAACGTTCGCGCGGACTCTGCCGGGGGAGCCGACTATAGTGTGTGTTTAATAATAATATAATGTGTTCCACGACTGGACGCGACGCCGGCGTAACAGTGTACGTATATTATGCCGGGCAGAGAAGTTATGCAACGGCCCAACGGTCGCTGTTATAACCTTGTTAAGAATGTCTGTAATTTATATGTCCCGGCGGTACGCAAAACTGGTCCACCGGCGTGTGCTGTGCTGCACGCGTTTATTACTATTGGTATTATTACTTTTATTTATTTTTTTTTTTGCATTTCACTCCCACAATCCGTGTTTAGCCTACTTTGTGATTAATTATTATCAAAACGCAGCTTTAGGTCGACGGGCTGCTGACAAAACGCCGTATAAGGCACGGTGCTTGCAGCGGATCGCGGCGCGCACGTAAGATAATAATAATAATAACGAGAGAAAAGACACAGAGGAGGCGCTCCTCGGCGGCGGCGGCGGCGGCGGCGGCGGCGGCGGCGACGACGACGACGACGGTTATACCACTGTCTGCTGAAATGCGGTCTATTTTTCCGCTGGATTTTTTTCTCCTTTCGAAACTGGTTCAAAAATCGACTGCGACGATTATTATTTTTTTACTTCGGCGACGACATTTTTCAGCGGCGGCGGTCGACTGTTATTTCGCCACCTACGTCATTGGCGTTTTTGTTCGAAAACACGCGGAACGCAACACTTCCTCGTCGCCGTTACTATCCATATAAAATTATCTACGACTCATAGTAGGTATTATTTTTTATTTTTTTTCTAATCGATAATGATTAATGGCCAACAGCGTCGGATCGGCCGCTTCCTAACCTGTCTACCTACGAATTAACCGTTCAATGTTGTAACAGGTACTACTTTTATAATGAAGACATTTCTCACATTTTGCATTATGAAACAATTATTATTATTTGCTATACATTTGTTGTGCACAAACACTGAAAAAACTCGTCCACCAATACCTATACTATACCCACCGTATCGTGCGTATAGTATTATATTATATGTATTATTATTATATTACTTTGAGATTTAAACATATTTTTCGTTCGCGTAATTAAATTGATTACGGCACAAGCCAATTAACATGTGTATTAATTAATTCTTCATGCGTTACATAAAATCGTGTGCGATTTATAAGCGGGGCATGTTATTATAAAACGAACAATCTCGTGGGTTTTTTATTCGGTCCGAGTTTCATTGTCCGAGCTTATTATAAACGATTTACAAATAATGTGCAAAGCGATCGAGATGATAATTTGTTGAATAAAAAATCGTATCAAAAATGATTTGATTTCGAACGGCACGTTGAAAATCCGTGAACTAATATTGATTTAAATTCTCCAACTCTCACTTTTTCTAAATATTAATTGTGCTATGGAATGTTTTTACCTAACATATCGACCGATCGACTCATACTTTAGAAAATAAACATGTATTTGCTCGGTCTATTTGTCATCGAAAACATTTCCACATTGTTTTGACGTGAAACAGGCTACAGGGTACATAAATAAAGGTACCTTTATTACGGTTACGTAATGGCACTAATACGACTGACCGCGCAGTCCACAGGTGTAAAATATGAGCTAATGGAGTGATTCAATCATTTTCGCGGTAGCTATTTACTATCCATAATAATATAATATAATATGGAATTTTCGACGCGTTTCGAACGCCATTGTTGAAATCGCATCGAAATCCTGAGCACGCGAAACGCGAAGAACGACCATCGGAAACTAATACGATATAATATTATAATAAACGTTTATGTAACTATGAACAACACGTCCGTAGTGTTTTCAAAGTGTTTTATTTTTTTCGTCAACATTCAAATACATAATATAATTATTATTAAGCTCTCGCAAAACCGCGGTACGACTTGACGGACACGCGATAAAATAAATAAATATAAAAAACCATCTCAAACATACGCGCGCGCCTTTGTTGCGATTCCGCAGCCGAGCATTATAAGGTAGGTACTTAGCATTTTAAGTACAGGTACGAACGTATGCGGTGACCCTTTTAACCGCGCACGCACGGGCGAATAACGGCGCTGGGACACGTGTTGGTACTTTTCACGTATAAAATGTAAATTGCATAATATCATTATAGTTGTGCTGCTCTTTGTTTTGCCATTGTGTCAAGTGTGGAATGTTTCGCACGAAAGCCAAACGCACGCTATAAATATGCGTGTACGTACAAAAGAAGATCCTATCCATTAGGGACGACAGGTGTAATCCCATTGATAGCCGCCGAGCTTTAGACGCTGCGTCGACGACAATTGTTTTTGAATATTATGTGCACACACGCGTACACCACGAACGCAGTATAATATTTTATGAGTATATATATATATATATATATATAGATCCCATCGGATTACGTGCCGCTTATAAGCTACAGGTACGCGGACATAAAAATAATACGTATCTATAATAGCTATGAGTTGTAACGCGGACTGAATCCGTGTAGTGTTTTTTTTTTTTATTTATTTATTTTTATGTAAATCACGATAACTGGATTGCTCTGGTTATACAACTGACTCGCGTGTCGGAAGAAAGTTGTCTTTAAAGCGAAAAATCGAATTGGGTTGGGTTTTATTTTTACTCTTACCTTTTTGGCCAATGGTACAAACATGAAACATCTGACAGCCGGTCTCCACGTCCGCGTAATAACCTCCGATAACTTTGCCGTCGCATGAGAAATTCGTGTCCGGTAGATTGTCAAAGTCCAAGTACTGAAACGTAACAACAATAGCTTTGATGAACGATCGTCGACGAGGAAACCTAACGGTGTATAGGTGGTACACGAGATTTTCGAATCCAAACACAACGTAAAGTTACTATGTAAATTATTGTATTTATTTTTTTTATATAACTTTTGAAAATAGAAAAACAATCGATTTACGTACTGTTACACTGTTTGAAAATCGTCGTTTACTCGTATTCTGAATTAAAGTAATCGGTTGGTTTGATTGAAAACGACAACATTCTTTGAAAAAGTTTTAAATTTCTATGTATCGTTTCGCACGATTTTTATACGACAGTTTTAAATTAACTCATTAATAGTATGATGTGCTTTCTGTTCATCGACTGTTCGTTGAATACGCATAATAATTAATGAACAGACTACCAATGTTTTTTTTTAAGATTAATTAACGTTTGATGAATACATAAAGGAATTACTTTATCAGACGTTCGCGTACACGTAGGTATTAAGTTTATACACTATATACACTATATTAATATCGAATTATTTTTAATTTTATAAACACTATATAAATTACCAAGAAAAATCACCATGTTATTGACACTAAAAATATCAAACTGTTTTTTTAACCAAAGGTAACAAGATTTTACTCATCTATTTGAAAGTGTTATTGAGAATAACATCTATCTACCTAATAATATTTTAACACAGATTTATGACAGTTAAGTCGAGGTATAATAAATCTTCGAGAATAAAATGATTAATACCTACTTAATGTGTCTTAAAATTATGTAATGTAATGGCGGTATCGAATCGATCAATTGAATTAAATCCTGCAGGATTGCAAAACGTTTATTTACAAACTAAGTCGTTGTAAACAATTTTTTTTTTTTGCTTAGTCATTTTTTCGATTTCAATGAATATAAAATAATAAATTGTAATTCATTTTATCAAATACAGTATTTTGTTTTGCTCAAGTAAATAAATAATATGTATTTAATTGCATAATGGCAGTATGTATTTCACCTGTATTTTTTTTTTCCAATGATGAATACAAACGTTCAAGTGTTAAACGACATGATGTCATTATGCCAGAGGATGTATGAGTTTAAAATATAGGTATATTAGTCTTGGTGGAAATGTCCATAGATATTAAATTTAAGAAAAAATGACGAAATATGTATATACTCGTATTTTGGATTTAGTATCTAGAACTTGAAAGTTAATTGTTGGACCAACGGATGAATAAATAAAATAACAAAACATTTTAAATAAATATTATAATATTATACACTGATGGAAAACACGAACAAATAAAATATTGATGGATTAAATTTCATTAAAATCTAAAAGGATAATAATGATTGAAAATTAATTTTTTATTGTCGATACAGTCAATATATTTCGAGTCATAAAGTTCATCCAAGTTCTATTAATTTATCTAATGACTTGAACTCGTTTTTATTTCTTACTAGCCACTGACAGTAGAATTTACAATTATAAAAAGGTCATTAAATTTATGTTTAAGAACAAATTTCCGAATTTCTCGAATACGGAGACGGAATATTCTTATTTTCGAGCAAATTTAATCGTTTAGAGAAATATTTTTTTCCCAAACAGTACTGCTCGTTTCGACATTTTGGCATCTCGAGTATTTCTATATTATATAATAAGTCATATTTTACATACACGCTAAAAATTAGTTCATTGAACAAGACGTAAGTACAATAATTTCAGTGGCTCGTAACGATTATTATTACCATCAAGAGAACAACACTATGCGTATTATTATACTTTCTCCGTATGATTTTGATAATTATACGAGTATACCGTTTTATCTATTTCGATCGTTTGGAAAAAAAAATTGTTTGAAAAATCACCGGTCCGTTTCTCGAAATATCTAAATCAGATCTCATCGGTTGTACGCACGCCGGAGAATTGACAATCAACACGAATCCATATCCCCGCACTCTGTCTACTGTTTAATAATTTGTATCAAGGCGATTCCGCGTTTTGGTCAATAGATATTTCCCCTCTTTCGAGTCTTACGAATTCGGTCAGTTTTAACTTATTACACATGCAGCGACATGCATACATACGATTACTAATTGTGTAGGTACAACACGATTTATTCGTCGTTTGAACACGGCAACGATGTTCATTACGATATTTCACCTGCATTATGTGTACACGCGCGTTATTATTATGCTCAACAACTATATGGGTTTCCAAGCGTGCCTATGTTATATAATTTTATTAAAATAACCACACGTGCCGGTATGAATGCCTACGGACGGAACTAGTATTTGGGCGTTCGGCTCCAGAGTACTGTAATTATTTAGATGTATTTTCATCAACGCGATTGTTTCGCGTCGATTGATTCGAAAATCTATATTAAAACATTATCGCAACATAGATCATAATTATTATTGTATTGTACTTACTCCAGGTTGCACGGCGAAAGTGTAAATATTGGCGGCATTCCACCAGCAATTACAGTTCCACAGCACAGCTGAAAAAAAAAAATACATAATAAGACGTTGTTAAATTAATGAAAAACGTGATCGTCAAATACTATATAATATTAGGTAGGTATGTCTGAGATACGACATGCCCGTAGAATAATATTCGAGAACGAATAGCGAACATCTATCAGAAATTCTTTTTCTTTTTTTTTTTTCGGCCAATGTAGTTTATGAAATAAAAAATGGTATGTATTGTTACAACATAATTAACGTTTTTATTTCCATTATGGAAAAAAAAGAAGAAAGAATAAATAAATAAATAATAATTACAAACCAGTGGGCGTTGCAGATTCACACATTTAATGTTACCGAGAAAGAAGTATACATAATATAATAAAACAGTGTTAAAAAACAAAAATTATTTTTTAGATAGTTTACTGTATGATTAATTTTTATACAATATATTTAGAAAACATTAGAGATTTATTATATTAATAGGAATATTGGTCAACATTTAACCTCTGCGCGTTAAGTACGGCAAAGTAATAAAAAAAAAACACACCGACGTGCATTTCTAGCAGAATCGTTCGGGTGGGAGGAATAATAATAAAAATCCTGTTTCGAGTTTTAACGTTGTGCCAAAATATTATATCGGCCAGTGTTACGCTATTGCATAACAGCACATAACGTATAAAAACATCATATACTCGTACGTATATAGAACACCTGATATCACGAAAATATACCTTTTATCGTACGTATATTCGTCCTGTTGAGCTGGATTTTATTTTTTATTTTTTTTTTTTAATTCGGACGTATGATATTTTTTAATAACAACAACAATAAGAAGAACGAAAATATTGTGTTCTGCGGTTGTGCTTCGGAACCGCGGTGTTGCAGTGTAGTGGGACGAAAATATAAAGGACCGGGGCGACGATGTGAGAACATGTACGGTTGGCTAATATACTAGTACTCCGAACGAAAATACGGCACAAGGAAAATAAATACGATAGAAAAAAAAAAAAAAAAAACAAAACAAAAACACCTTATTAAACCGATCTCTCGTCCGTGCACGCCGACCTCGGCAACCGAGCATGACCCTCTTCTCGCCCTGCCTCGGCGGAGACCTATGATCCGCGTGGTATACCGAACAGAACGGAGAAAGAGTAAACAATGCACAACAATCGTCTAGCCAAACGGCCACTTATTCAATATATATATACGTATTATATATATTTACCGTTTTTGTTTTTTCTCACTTTTTCATTCCGACGGAATGTTTTATTAATAACTATTATCATTGACGCGTAATGCATATCGCGATACCGTCGTGTGTTGATTTTACCGCGTCGTCGCCGTGGCCGCGACGCCGAAACTCTGCGGCACCCGTGTCCGACGTTTTACGACGACTAAATTATTTCCCCACGTCCGACTTTGAAATTTGCGCGCGAAACCCCGCGCACGGACAATGCCGGGCTCAAAGTGTTACACAACAATATATACCAGTATTTTGAACGTAGGCTAACATACCTATCATATACTGCAGACGGTGGATCCTTGATGGTTTGAAATTCCTAACGATCCGAAAGAAAATAAATTCCCCCGTGTAGAAATATTGTCAACGCCGCACACCGCTCAGCGCAACCGTTTCAACCTCTCGAAAACCCGAAATTTATTTCGTCACCGTCTCGATAATTCGAATGTCTGAACGACGACGACGACTGGTTTTGGATAAGGAAAATTATCGACTCGATAGTGATGTACCAACGTCGATGATTTCGTTATGATATGGACGTTTGATTAACGTTTCGAAAGCGTTTGTGGATGATTATTAAAATTCTATTAAAAATATCGAAATTAAACTAATATGCTGATTGATGATTATATACTTTCGTTAACTTCATATGAATACTTCATTCGGTTCAAATAACTTGTAATCATTTTAATAGGTATGATAATATTTATTATTAATTTGTGTATTTTGGGTTTCGATTACGTTTTTACTTATTGATTTAAATTTAAATTTTCGTTTATTCGACGTGAAACCAATACGAATTTCCATAAGACTATTATGCACCCTATAAATTCGAAATATTAAGGAGTCTATAATATAGCATTCAACATATAAATTCAACAACTTATTGCAACTGGAATACTACAAAAGTCGTTTAATATATACGAGTAGTTATAATTATATTCAAATGGGTATCCTTGGGAAATTATAAATTAATGATTACAGTTAATTAAAGATTTATGATCTTCGAGAAAATTGTGCCTGTTTTCAAGTATGATAATTTATTGTTTAAGTTTTTAGATTTATCAGAAATCAAAAATCGTCTTTGTGTTATAATTTATTAGGAATGTTTTTATGTAGTACATAATAGACGCACAAGCCGTGGACAAAAACAAAGTTGAATATTTATAACGTAGCCATTGAGCATACAATTTTTTTTTCATCTAAAACACGTTTATATATAAAAAAAAAAAAAAAAACATACATCTACATATTATGCAAAAATGCAAAATGTACTTGTTAGTACACTTATCGCTACGATTTTTCGACTTAACCGCACAATATATTACGACATTTTCTCCTCAAACCACAGGTATATTTGATTTTTATATCCTTGATGAACACTATCATAGTATTAAATATTATCATGTAATAGACTGTCAAGATAAATCCGAATTTCAAATGAACCTATGACCTAAATTGTCACTTATCTTCACTCTGTACGCGAATTGAATTCCGAACGAGCATCCGGATTGCTTTAAATTAGGTTTTAAACTTGTATAGTGTCTGTTCAACAAGTCTTCGTTCACATAGAATAAGAACTTTAAACGTAAGAATCTCGTACCCAACTTGGTGGCTGTACATTTCATAAAAAACTAATCGCCAAATTATGTAAAGACGAAAATTTCGTAAACGCGATTAGACAGTATTGGATATCTAAACGCTTTATTTATCAAATAGTTTTTTTTTCCTTTCATTCCGCTGTTTTCTAATAACCGTCGTTTTGATTTGATTTTATTGTTACTGCTTCGAATCTATTTATAATTGTTGCGTTTCAGAATCGTAAATAGTATTTCATGCTTTATATAACACCCCACACGGTGCGAAAATAAATTGAAATTAATGAAATACGACGTCGTTATCATAATGCGCGGCGTTTATATTTATCTGTATACAGTATCTATACATGCGACCTGGAGTCGTAGATTCTCGCCGTTCTTTTGTCATTCGTTCGTTCGTAATAAATCCCGTCGCGAGTTATGTCGTCCCCTTTTCTAACTAAATATCCTCTCAAATTATGACGGATAATAGTTTCAACGTTTCGGTATTCATCCCGCGTATATATCTACTGTTTCCAAGCGAATTGGCGAGAAGTTGAAAATTAATTTCTTTTTGTCGTCGTCATTGTGTTACGTAGTACATAACATAATAATAAATATATATATACGTACCTAACCGTTCTTTCAATTTAAAATTGTTTTAACAACAGACTTTTTCCTATTATTATCTCTCTCTCTTATTTTTTTTTTTACGAATTTAATTAAAGATTTGTCGTTTTGCAAACGTTACGTTCGTCGTATGGGTGTTGTGTCGAAAACATCAGAAACGCGTGTCTTGTCTTGTACGTGTTGCTCAAGAAACGAAATTTACAAGAAAACACACGCGGTCCTCGAGGCGCGGCAGACGAACAAATTGCAGCGTTTTAAATTATACGATGTCATCCGCGATGTGTATGATGTGGGTGAGGTGTGCTAATGAAGACATCAGAATATGATCTACATGTTATCCTTAAAATTCTCGAATACGAAAAGTGAATTTCGAATCGATAACAATGTCGTTAACTCGTTAACACATGTTGTAGGTAGCTACAGGCGGGCACCTACCTACGCAATGCATCCACTGTCGGTGGGTTCGATTAAATGGGTTTTTCTGTTAAAAATTAACCATCTGATATTGGCAAATATGGCTACGAACATATGCATATTATTACGTATACATTAAAAAAAATAAAAATAATTTGCTAGAGCCGCGAAGGATGACGTATGCAGGTATACCTACGTTTCGATTTAAATAATGATGTAGAAGTAAAGGTGTGCTGAAACAGTATCCGATATAGGTAGGTACGTACGCCTGCAGAGTGTACTTTAAACATTGGAGTTGCATACATATTGTGTATACACAGATTTCGCATGCGCCGTCGAAAACAAGAATGTCATAAAATTTTAACGGTCGATCGCCAACATTTTTTTGGCAAAAATAACTCAGTAGGTAGATCGCAAAAAATACACAAATCCGAAACAAACAACAATTGTTCAAATGATAATGTCCGAACACGAAAAATCGTTCGTCCCGTGACGAACGATTAAATAATTTAACAATAAAAGCCCGATAATTCTATAGAATTATATCGGCCGGCAATCATTGAACAATATAATGTACTTGAACCATTCATGGCGGCGGCCCGTGAAATAATTATTTCCACACGTTAATATGTAAATTGATAACGTTTGTTTAGTAATTTTTCACTGGATTTTTAATGTTGGAAAACATCACGGTCGTCTTTTCAAGAAACATATCAATTACAGAAACCATTCGTCAGCTATGCGTTTATTTGAATTCCGGTAATCTTTTCACAGCAGAAAAATGTAGAACCAATGCCATGCTTTATGCGTTTAATCTCCAATGTCATACGAAACAAGGTTTACGAGGATTGCACCCTACCCGTGGCCTTATACGGATACACCGTCCGTCAAAGCAGCCACCCGAGAAAGGTTTTCTACAATGAAAAGAGCTTGCATTTGTTATATCACTATAGTTAGTCCAGGAGCGAATCGAGAATTGAAATGTTTCCCCGGCGGGCCGTTTCCACACACATCATTGCGTTATTGCTTACGATCTATAAAATGTAAAATTTCGTTCCTAGTTTTAATTTTAGTATTGGACTATTGATGTGATTAATAGCCAACGTTACTCTTTCGATTAATGGAAAATAGATGGAAATAGAACTGAAATTTAAAAAAAAATGCGAAATGCGAAATTAGTTATTCGTATGTTATCGAAACATATAATATTCTATAGGAAAGCAAGGCGTTGAAAAAAAACAACCGTCATCAGGACGGTTCGAAAATCACCCCTTCGGGGGCACAAATGTGAAATTCTCCCGGTCAATCCAAAATCTCTTTCCGATCCGCCCTCACTACCACCTATCCGTGTAGGTCGTATTACGGCGGCGCGGGACGACGTGCATATTATGTCGTACCGCTGCACCGCAGCAGCCGCTGCGGTTTCTCGTCCGTCGCACGCGATTTCGACAAAAAAAAAAAAATAATAATAATAAAACAATTACGGCGACTATTGCGTCGTCGTCGTCGCGGCGGGTCCGCCCGTCGCCTGCAGACGGCCGCGCCGGACTTCGTGTGCCGCCCGTCGTCTCGAGTCACACGCGCACGCGGCGGCGCGGCGGCGGTCCGCGCGACCATTGTTCACGCCGCCGCGGCGTAACCTCTCGTCGCGCCGCGGCCGTCGTCGTCGGACACACGAGCATCATGCGGGCGCGCGCCGCCGACACGATTCGTCATAATTATCGTCGTCATCGTCGTCGTGTGTCTCTCGCGTGACCGGCCGCGCGCGCGCGCGCGATTGTGGCAATTTGTTCGAAATATTGTTGTGTACGCGTGCACGCGCGGCGCGGTGACGTGTGCATCATACAGGGTGGTTCGTACGACCGACTTTCACAGTGTGCCGGGGGACGAGATTTTCCGGACGCGCGAGGGTGGTCGCTACGGCGTAAATCGTAATCGTGTCACGAACGGCCACCATGATCGTTCCGAACGCGAGGCGTCGTCATATAGGCGGCGCCGGATTACGGATTATTATTGGGGGCAAAAGGGCCCGACGTCTTTCGAAACTTTACCGAGTGTACACGGTTTTATGGAAAATATTCGTCTATATAATTTTGTGAACGTACCGACGTGCCGTTAATAATGTACAGTGACTGCGAGTATTACTCCTTTACTGGACATTTATTATCGGTGTAAAATTAATAATATTCGTATAGTATTTATATATACGTATATATTATATAAAAAATAAAAATCCATTTAATGTGGAGGAGAGTTAAATTCAGCAAACAGCAGAATAATCGTCACCAGTCATAGAATTTCACGAGAATTGCGACTATTGCATTATACAGTTAGAGTATACTAAATAATGAACCATTAAAAAAAAACTCATAAAAATATTGAAGTCCCGTAAATTTTAAAGTGTGGATAGGTAATATTATTAGTGGTTTCAAGTTCGATTTGAGATTTGTGTGTTTAAGACGTTGGCAGGTGGACAGAAACATTTTAAGAAGATTAATATCATCTTCCTTATTAGTTATTGTATTTACTATATGAATGATTTTGATAGCACAATATTATTGAACTGATATATCAGTATATCATCAATATCTATAAAAAGTTCGTACGAGTTGTTTTGTATTATTGATATTCGTTTTATCGAATGCACTCGAAAGAAAACTTAATTGTAGTCGTTGTTTTATTATGGTTCACTGTGATCGACGACAAACTATTTTTAATACAGCTACTGATATAACCGATTATTTGAATAACTGGTTAATCATGCAGGTGAGGACCATTCGTCTTTGACGTTAGAAAATATGACTACGTACGTTAGAAAGTGGAAAATAGCCTTTTGATTGTCTGCCTTTGTTATCGGAATCGGCACACCCGTAAATATATGCAGCAGTATGCACAATACCATTGTTCGTTTTAATTTATGCGACAATAATAAATTTCTATTCGCGATTATGAACATTTTTTTTCAAATACAACATTTTTCTTTTATTTGGAAGTCGACATCGTAGATATGATTTCGATGTGTCGGAAAATGTTAGATGCATATTTTTATAGGAAATAAAAATAATAAAAAAAAATTGCTGCAACCTAAGGTTTTCAATCAATATGATTTTAGTCCGTCGTCGGTGTTTACAGTAGACGATTCGACAGTGTTCGATGACGAGAGTAAATTAAGTGTATTCGAATTGCACACGCCACACGCGCAGGATTAGCGTATAATGGTGTAGTGGGTGTCGGCCGCGGTTGTCGGCGTGCGCCGGAAAGTACATTATTATAAATGCCTTTCCCCGAGGAGATTTTTATTCGACCGGTTCGGTCTTAATCAATGGGCGCACATTAGATCATCGGCGACGTCACAGCCTCTCGGTGTGAAGCAAAGCTCGTCGGGCGATTAACGAGCGCGTCGTGCGCCGGAACACGATACTCGCGGATGCCGAGTCGGAAAACGAATAATAATAAGTATACTAAATAATACGTAATATTATTACAGTAAGTATAAATGATTCGTGGAGTAGGCACGTTTTTTTTTTTTTTTTATGATTATGATATAAAGTCGCGCTTAAAAGAAAATAAAAGATCAATAGAAACAAAAGTGAATTTTATCGCGCCGTCAATTACGTATTTACATTTATTTTATAGTATTAAAACGACACCCATGTCTGTTTACTTCCAGTGACCACGACCTACGACAACGATTACAAATCGTACCCCGAAAACGTATATTGTTCAGAACCTATTTTCATTTGGGTTCAAATCCATTTTACGAATATCTTAGTATCTAAGTGTTAAATAGGTTCTAATGAAAAAAAAAAATGTACATTTTAACAATTAATTTAAATAATATTATACTATAGTTGCATGTGTGGTGTAAATTACATATATATATATATATATGTATAATCTGAATTGCAAGAGAAAAAAATGCATTTTTAAACTTTTCAACACATTATTTTCAGTGCTATAGGATGTCTATTCGAAGGAAACAGAAAAACATTCAATTAATGTTGACAATAATTAATTTCAAAGTGTTACTCGTGACTGTAGAGTACTTTATATTTCATGAAATAAAACGACATGTATCGAAATCAAAACGCTATAGTAGCAAAAGTTTTTCCCGCTATACAAAGAGTAAATGTTTATACCGGTTTAACGAAGAACGATTGAAAACAATGTTAATTATATTATCTAGCGAGAATGTAATAATTTGTTGTATCATCCATCGGCACCTTTTTTTTTTTTCAATGGCAAAAAATGTGGCAATGCTAAAAACTATTATTTTTTTTTTTTCTTTCATTATACGTATTTCAGCTCGAACAATATTGGATTTGTATTCTTTCATAGTTGCGTTATCATTTTGTTTCCTCATACATCACAGTAAATCGTAATTCTCGTGATCGAAAACACAATAAAATTATGTTATTTCACGTGATCTCAAATATAGATACTCGAGGCCGTCGAATGAGCGGTTATGTGAATGTATATTATCATCTATAAATACTAAAGTTCAAACAATGTGTTTGAATACGAGTGTTGTGGTGGAGTTTTTTCCGTACTAATATGACGCGTTGAATGAAATTAAAATAATTAGGTGTCTAGGGTACTAGGTAGGTACTACAAATTAATGCGTTCGTAGTCATGTACCTGATAATTATTTTAAAATACTAATACACTCGAGCGTTTCGATTATTTATTTCGCGTTTGCGCAACGTAATCTAGTTTGGTATCAATTGTTTTACCGTTGGAAAATCTTAACCTGACCTAAGCTGTTCCGAACTAATTTAATCTAGTCACTTCAAGGTAAGTCAAAAACGAACAATACAATGCGTGTTTTAAAGCGTGACTTTATCCAAGGGCGGCCTTATTGAAGGAAAAAAGTATCCATCGTATACAAAAAATAAGTATATTCCGTCTACCTTAGTTACGATTTTTACTCATACATTACATTTTTATGGTGAATAATAATTAAAATCGGCGCGTATAGTAAGACAAACGATTGTCTGAAGGAAAAAAAGCGGTAAATCGTAATTACAAGTTTATCGTTTGATCTATTATTTTTCAGTGGGCGTTTTTCGAGAGTTTACAGATAATGAAAACCGAAGTCAGACGAACGAAGTTATTTCCGAGAAAAAAAGCTTTTTTTACACGAAATCCAGCGCGATTCTATGAGTATAATAATAATAATAATAATAATAGTTATAATGACGCGAAGGCCGAGAACAATATACGTTTCAAACAATAATTTAAACGTATTTTTCCTCCGTAAAAGCGATGATTTTACGCGTCTCACGTGTAGCACGCGCGTTACTGTGTTGTTGTTTTTTTTTTCCATCGTAAGGGTTTATTTGATTTCGAGCAGCCGTCTGTTCTCTCGACACAATGCGGCCGAAATGAAATCAATTTTATAATCCGCGTACACGACGCGCGCGCGCGCGCGTTTTCGTTTATTATTATTATTTCATTTTCATTGAAAACAATACTTTACGGGGGCATCTATTACGTTGCGTTACGCGAAATCGTGAGGATCGCGTTTACACAACTAAGCGTGTTGCGACGACGACAAAACCTAATTCTTCTGCGCCCGCCGAAAACGCGGCACGCCAACGGTTGTACAATATAACAGATAGATAATATTATAATATATAATAGTGTACTACGTATAACGTTGTACCTACGGGGCAATATATATAATGGTCATTTCACGCGTTCTCGCGCGTATTACCATCCGTTTTTATTCAACACCGCACGGTCGCATAATAATATAAAATACGAATAACCGACCCGAACGGTCTCCGGCTGTCGCGCGCGGTAAATAATCCGAACACGTATATGACACCGTACGACGGACGGCGTGTGTGTGTGTGTGTGTTTTTGTGGCGTGAGTGTTATTAAAACTCTATTTTTCACCGTGTCGAAAATCCGCTTTCTATTGTTTGTTCTGTAGGCGCACAATTTGCACCACTGCTGGAATCACGCCCAGATACACCGCAGTCGCCACCGCCGCCGCCGCGCCGTCGAAATCATATACATCCGACTGCGATATATTATGTGCGATGTACTGTAATATTATAGCGTGTGTATACTTTGCCAATGCGGTAGCGATACGGACCGAGCATGAAATCACGCGCAGAGATATTGGCTCTCGATATTTGTCGCGATTTCATACTAATTGATTATCACGCTCACGTGTCCCATTTTCGGTTCCTCGGCGAATATATAAAGTACAGACGCGATCGCCGCCGCCGCCGCGGTTCGGTTTTTTGTTTGTTGTCAATAACGACGAGTGAACGGATTTTTATGGCAGCACATCTCGTGTGAATTACCGTTTCCATGTTCAATACGTTTAATCCTACATATATAACTCGTATATAATATTACGTAACTCGTCGATTTCAAAAAATACAAATTTAATTAAAACTTATATTCAACTCCCGTCTACTACATTAGGTATATTAATATAATATGTATACCGATAGGCGCCTATCGAAAATCTGCTCGATCGATTCAAGTCGGAGATAATTAATGTAACGATAAATAAAAACAATTTATCGTCGGTAAAAAAATTATTCGCTTGAAATTAAAACGACGACTCGTTGTCAAATCCCACCGTCCGATAAGAATCTGAATTGGAAAAATCTACGTGGACAACTGTCATATTATAGTCTGGTGGCATAAACATCATCATTAGTAATGCAAAACAACATTTTAATACACCAACAGATTGCCGATTCTGATATTAATTGTTATTTAATCACGCCAACATGATATTACTTAATACGTTGCCGCGGCCGTCGTCCGGTTGCTATTATTCAATAAAAATAAAACCGCAGTATACTCAAAACATCTATCTCGAGTTGTAAAAAATCCGTAGTGCAGACGAAAAAAAAATATCATACTTCTTAACTACGTATTCCGATAATTAGGAAAAAATAACGATTTTGAAAAATTGACGTTATAAAGGTATAATCAATTTCATTATGCGTACATAATTGGCGTGCATCGTTATATTATTATGAAACCAGAGTTGTAGATATTCTGTGATTTCAATATATACAGACGAACACGTACGCAGACAGACAAAATGACCGCATCACTTTCTCCGGGAAGTCAAAACAATTATAATCCCAGTGTGTAACGTTTGTTTAAACATCGCCGTGAACCGGAATAGATATTATACTTGGTTTTTTTATAAGCTAATTTCAACCGCTTAATATACCTCCGAAGCAGAAAAATAGAGTACACTAGATCTCTCGGTAAATATTTTACGAAGAAGTTTGCATAAGCAACAAATTATCATAAATTATGCATGAACGTGTTAATTGGTCGTTCTATGCGCGCAGCAAAATATAATCGAGTTAAGGTTATAAACGATTTTGAACGAGACGCACACGATGAAAACAAGGTGTTTGCTTTTTATTTATGAGTTTTGGAATGATATAATTTTTAATATTTATCCATTTCGGATGTTCGTAGAAATTATTCCGGTTTCGAAAATGAGTCTAAGGTTTGACTTTTTAAATCGCTCCGTTTTCTAGTCGTTCGTTTTCCAATTCTAATTTACCGCAGTCGAAACCCGAAAGTCGACGATAGTCCAATCCGAACACGGTGTATATATATATTGTATATTTTATAAATACGTACGAGTGCGTCCAAAGACTTGGAGCGGTATGGATAATATCAACCGTTACATAATTGTGCCGCTCGTATTAACGTCGCGTTCATAATAATATTATGTGTTTATAGTGTGTTGTTGCCCACCACAACGATGATTGGTAGGTATGAAAAAAAGAAATAAAACAGTAAGTTTATATAATTATCCCGGGCGAACTATAATACGCGAAAACGTACGTACGTTTTGCACTACCATTCGAGCCGAATATAAACTGTGTGATTTCACGCCGAGTGAAAAAAAAATACTCGGTCGCGTTCGGAGGTTCGCAAGGAGACGGTTTTTTTTCCCGAACGAAACTAAAACAACAAACCCACGCAATGTGATCGTTCGCGCGGGCAAATTCAAAACCGAGATTCCGACCGCGGCAGTAAAACCTGATTCCGAACTGGTCGAGAGCATGTGGATTTTTTCGAAACCGACGACGGTCGGGCCGATAAATTTCAAAATCGATCGCCGTGCGTTACCACTGTACGACGACGACGTACGCATGTACGTACAATAAACGATACGATTGCGCGGTCCCGCGGCGATCGACTCGGATCCCCTCCACCCCGCGAGATGGCCGAACGCCGATTGAAAACATGGTTTTCGCAGACCCCGGCGAACGTCGTCCGGCCGACCGAAACACGGGTCGTGGTGAAAAAGAAAAGTACAGTATACAGAGTGTTATAAATTAGTAGCCGCGGGTGAGGACGACGCGAATTTCGGAGACGACACGCGCGCGTCGTGTACGCGAACATACAGGGTGTCCCCCCGAGGATTTACGATTTTCAGGCGACGACCGAAACGACTTGTTTCGTCAAACCGGTAAGTCCTCGTGAGTCACCCTGTACATATGACGTCGTTGCTGCGCATCCCGCGAACGCGTAACATATACGTACGAGCAATGTACCTATACAATTCTGTGCCCGCGCGGTTCGCGGCGAATCGATCAAATCGCGACTATACACAAACGCCCTCCGGTGATAGGGTTGGAAGGGGAAATAAAAATAAATACAAAAAACTCGGACGGACGGACGGACGTTTCGAACGCGCAGATATATATTTGTATAAATACGTATGTATATATATATATACGGCACGGTTTCCCACGGTGAAAGTTGATCTCTGCCCGTTCCGATGCTTTGGGCGACCTCACACATTTCACGCGGCAACGATCGTAAAAACAACGTTATTACTGTTATTATTCGCAACGTTTTATCCGTCCATTTAATATTTGCTTTGGCGGCGGTCTTCTTCGCCGCACAACAATCGTTAGTCACTGCCGGGCGCACTACACGTCGTCCGCGGTCCGGCGTGATGTTTGTAAATACAATGATAAACTAATGCGGCGCGAGCGCGCACACTGCGGCGGCTAATCCGATACATCATCTCGCGTCGTAATAATGATAATAATAATAATATGTATATTAAATTCGCCGGACTTTACGGCGCGTCTAATATCTCGTAAAATATAACGGGCTCGGGTACGATTTTATTACGGTGTTGGCGTGTACTCGCACGCACACGGACGCGCCACAGCGTCGTCGTGGACGATAGCATTATAAGTATTATTACTGGACGGTGTGTGATATGCACATAACATAATGTGCACGCATAATAACGCGCGAATTTCACAACGTATTCAACGCAGACCCTGGACAATATTTCGTTTACTATACCATCGCCGCGCGAACAATGAAAGGACGGGTTTTTTTTTTTTTTTTTTTTTTATAATTGAAATCCGGCCGCGCGTTGTTTTTTTGGACGATTTTTTTTTCTTTTTTTTTTGTTCGAAATTTCTACGCGTCGGTAATCCGCGTGCCGCGATTAATTGTGCGTGTAAATTGATAGAAACCATACGTTACGCGCGGCCGTGAACGAAACGTACGGACGACGGTGTTTTGAATTTTTTTTCCAAAAGGAAACACGAAAAAGTCATTAAAGATGATACGTTTTTGATTCACGGATTTCATGACGTGTAAATTTACGAAAAATAAATCCAATTAGAAAAGGTTCTAATTGAAAACGACTATATGATGGACGTACGCGTTAATTATTAGTAAATGTGTTTTTACGACATACGGACGTTTCAATACATTTAATCGGATATAATAATACAAGTACATTTTCAGACATTTACTGACCTTAGTTTTGTATTATAAACTAAATTATTTTTTCCCATTTCAACACGTGTGCCTTCGCGTTTAGTCAAACTGTAAAAGTTGCATTTTTGTGATTCTGACCTTTGTATTATAAACTCTTAATACACTATTCATAATCATAGTCGTATAAAGAATAATATTAAAATCTATAAAAATGTATTGATAAAAATATTATCTAGATGAAAAATAGTTTAATACAAATTTGAATACGATACATTATAGTTCTTTAACAAATAGAAAGTTATATTTTATGTAAAAAAAAAATGTGTTTTTGTTATAACTTGTAAAATTACCAAACTACTAAGATCTAGAATCTAAAAATTGTTAAAAAAATTATAATTATTTATAATTTACCCTTTTCAACAGGTCAAAAAATATTAGAAATTTTTAAATGTTTATAAACAAACGCCATGATGAATTTCACCGTTACAATCGATTTGGTTACTATCTTTGAACGCGATTAATTTCTGATAATTAATTATTGAAGAAATATATTCGCTATTTAGAATTATATTATGATTTGTCACGTATTCCATATTAATATGTACCCAACTACCTAAAAACATTATAAAACGCCAACAAATATTGACTTTTACAGTATATGTTTAATCATCACTATATGACTAAACATCCGGAGGCTGCGGAAGAACGTACTTCAGACCACGCTTAGCTACTGGTTCAGTGTATATGATTATAACCATGACAATAATAATAATTATCTTTTATTTGAAGATTATATATGTATAACATAGTATGTAAACGTAACACGTTTGTGTACATAAAACATATACATATATAATATATATATATATATATATATACTCGTATATTTTACCTGCCCAAGTGTGTGCTTGTGTGTGTGGGCTTACAAACGGTTACGTTCATGGTGTGTTCGTATTAAAAAATAATTATAACATTTGTAACACACAATTGTGAATGGACGATGGGTAGGTATACAAGAAATATGAGTGGATCTAATTGAATCGCCGCGTACATATTATGATGTAGAGACGAGCCCGAGGCTCGGAAAGTCTGTGGACCAAAATCGCAACTCGAGTCCTTACTTATTCTTATGAGGTGGGCGTAATGTTTTCGATTTAATGTCTCGAGTTTATTTCGATAGGTATTTTACAGCAAATAAACATTCATAATATACAGTGCTGGCAGAAATCTCCAAATCGTTATAATGGTTCTTTTTAATCGTATAAAATAAATCATCGAGTTCATCATTATATTTTTAGAACGCAGATGGATATATACGAGTATACGTATTATATGTATTGTACGAATTTCGTTACGAACCCGAGAGTATGATAATTATGACGTAATTTTACATTTAACTAAAATGGCATACCTACTAAATCATTTATGAAAAATAAAATAAGAAATTCGTTAAGAAAAATTAATATATACATATGTATGTATATAATATATTGAATAACTCAATAAACAGCTTATCGACTTTGACAAGATGTCTGTCTCTAAATATTAACTTTTTGCACGTCGAATCAAACTCCATTATGCCTTGATAAAAATATATGTGTTTTTGAATGAAGTTGTAATATGACTATAACGAAATTGTGAAATCTACGATTTATGGAAAAGAGTCGTCACTTCCATATAATAATAATAAAGTACCCGTGCCTGTGTATTAATATGTTGTTGATGCCACACATTTCATCATGTCAGTCGTAACTAATAATAGTTCTAAAATTATATCGTAATATTCTTATATAAATTAAACGTATAAACTGTCACCCGAGGTATTTACGAGTATATCGATTATTTGAGAAAACTCGCAACGTTAATGGTGTATGTGAATCTTTTTTTAATGTGATAAGACAATCAGTTATTGGAAAGTTTTAACGGCTTATGATATTTGACATTTTTTCTTGTATATAGTTTAAAAGAACCACGGCCAGAGAGACCGCGAGTGCTGAATCTCCCCCCCCCCCCCCGAAATATCAAATCGATTTTCAAAATATTAAGTAAATGTACGAATTGATCAAATACTATGTCAGGTACACTTTGTCCTCGTTACGGGGACTAATATATATTAGATAGTTTTAGATGCGGTGAAAGGCCTTATTGATAGGAATATTAATATTGATACTGATGTTAATATCGATACATTATTTGCTAATATTAAAAAGAGAAGATTACATCTTTATTTGACATAATAATAAATTATGCGTAAATACTTTTATACTCGGATTACATCATAATTAAATTTTTAGATTTTTAATACGATTTTGTTATTCGATGAAATTTCATATCATAGATTTTGTACGTAATAAATATTTCGAAGCCCGGCGATAAACAATCCTGGCTACAGAAATGCAGGTAGTTTAATATGTATATTTCACGTAAGGACGTAAAGTGACGACACAGCGTTGATGGAGGAATCACAAGATATTTCGTTACTTACTATAGACTTTTTTGATTTCGAGTTAAACAACAAATTAACATTGAACGACGTGTGCATTGGTTTTATTCGAAATCCCGTTACAAATCAAAGATTTTTCTTAGAAAACATAAAATCCCGGAAACGCGGGTAATTTATTCATATTAATCTGTTTATACTCGGCATATTTTTCAAACAGGTCTGGTGAAAAAAAAAAAAAATCATTAAAAACGCCGTATATAAAATAACCGTGATATTTGTTTCATCGATTAAATGAAATATTTTTCTGAAATACCCTGCAATACCGTGCAAACCCGGAATTCCAATATCAAACGAAAAAAAAATTAAAATACATTTTTTTCATTAAGAATATCAATCCGAGACGAAATTTTCTTCGTCAGAAAGGACTTCTAAAACGTGAATACCACGTGCCTGTGCCAGCCGACGAATAAGAACGATATATTAGAATGCAATCACAATACTTTAATTACAAAAGTGTTATACGATATATGCGACATAAAACGATATTATACTCGGTTATCCGGCAACAGAACAACGGGCTCGGTGATTTCGAGATCGACACATTCGATGTACGCAATTTTTTCGGAGATTCTCGTCCAACGTGCATATAGTCGACCACCGTACGCATGTTATAAAACGCGCGCCGGGTATATTTTTCCTTTTTAAATAACAAAAATTTTTACGTTCCGTGCGTCCGCGAAATTCGCCCGCCGTCGAACCGGTTTCGCGCGCACGCTATTCTTTTATTTAGTTTTTCTCTTTCTTTCGATTTTATTTCATGTAAGTGGATCTGGGCGATTCCCATGCCACGGCCTGACCATAATAAACGATCGAAGGCGGGCACATGCGTGTAAGAAACATTATACAACCAGAACGGAAGCCAAATCGCGTAGCAAAGCCGATATTCTAACCCCCTTTATGAACCTTGGGGTATTGAATTGCAACTTTAATTTCATAACTCGAAAAAAAATATCATTTGGAAACGCTGGGCCTTAATATTATTATGTGCGACATGATGAAACCGTGCGATGCACTTTCGAGACTGCACTGAGACCGCGCTAGTTAAACTGGTGGTCATTAATTTAGTATAATATATACTACATTGCCACATACATGGGTATACCCATGACTTGGATCGAATTTATGGATTTCATTTTAATAAAATATATTTGGAAAATACATAGATCGGATACTTTGAATCCTTAATTTTTTCTAATTACAATCCATCTATTTCCTTTAGTAATTTATTTGATCATCTGTTAATTTATTTTTGTAAAATGTGATTTCATACGAGAGCCATGTCGATTTTGAGTTTATAAAAAATCACACCTATTGTACTTTAATTTGCTTGTTTTATGGTGAGAACTCGTGTCGGTTAAAATTTCAATGACCACCAGATTCATTATAATCGTTTGGTATTGTTAAACATTTGTTATTATGTGACAATATATTTTACTAAAGGCTGATAACATCTCGACAGACCTTTATTATTATTTAAGTAAAATGAAAAAAAAAAATACACATTATTTGAGGTTTTAACGATTTCAATGAAGAATACGATTCTTGACGACCTTCCAAGGACATTATTGGAGTGCGATAATATAATCTACTCGTATATGCAGTAGTTACATCATTTTATGTAAATGTAGATTGTGAGCTCTGCCAAACAGACGAGTTAAAACGAGTCTGACTACTATCGGCACGACGAATGAATGAAATTCAGCAATAATAAAAGTCAAAAGACTAAATCGTTCGACGATGCAATTTAATTTCTATGATATTCAACAGCGTTTAGTTATAAACCTTTTGGTTTTTCTTAATTTCTATCGACACGTTTTCTTCACTCTCGTTTACTTCTAAACGGTAAAATTGTGTTGAAAAAAAGTAAAATAATTTCCATTACTTAAAAACGTATCGAACTTACGATTTTATTTCCAACGAATACGAAAACGCGTAGTGTTTCGGTTCTTTTTCGAGGGGGACGTTAGATTTTTAAACAACACGTGAAATTTATGGAATTTTGTCAACCTCCGGCCAACGCCTGTCCGCGTGTAAAATGCACAATGTTACACGCGCAGACTCTCATGTATATAAGACAATTTAATAATATAATACAATGACAGCGAAGAATATTTTTACTGCTGCATAACACAACGACCGAGAGAGTTGTTGAAAACGTATATAATACAAATGGTTTTTTTTTGTCCTTTTTTTTTTTTTTTTCTTCTCTCCATTCTCATTTTCCCCCGTCAGTACGTGACTCGGCTGCGAGTTTTCTAATACCGGTGAATTGTTTCATATTTTTATACACTGATTTATTAATACGTCGTATCGACAGCCGCGCATGTGCACGTGTAATACACGCATTCCAATAATATGTGCAAGCTTACGCGAGGGGCGCGCGTGAATTATATTTACATCGGTCTCGGGACGTACCGCAGAGTACACGTAAATACATATAGGGCACACGTAGGTATATACGATATTATTATAATGTAGTCGCGCTTACCTGCCAGTAGAAATGTCAGCAACATTGTGATCTCATCGGGCTTGGTGGCGTCGTCCGGATGTCCCTGGAACAATAAATTATCCGATTATTACAAACGGTCGTGTATATTCGTATTGCGTCATTGCGATTCGATATAACGTAACGGGATACGCGCGGTATGACACGCGGATTGAGTTGTCAATGTGTCGGTTACGTCCGTATACGACACAATAAGAAGCTAAACGATCCGGCGCGTTTAATTTTTTTCCTTTTTGACCGATCCGTTCGAAATTGTTTGCAGACAATAATTATCCGTCTCTCTCTCTCTCTTTCTACCCCTACCCTTTCTTTGCAGCAGCATCCGTCACCGCCTCCCCGTGATTCGCCCCTTCCAGTTGTCGCACGTTTTTATTGTATTCGCGCGCGCGCGCGCGCGCGTTACCTCTTCTTCGTCGTCGTTTCGCGTTTGCTTACGAACCGAGGAAAATTGGAAAATAACAGTGAAATTCCTCGTTGACGACTTCTGGGAAATTTATTAAATTGTATACACATATAATTTTGTCACGTTTTTCTGTTAAGTAATTTTTATTTAAAGAAGTTTTTTCTCTTTATTACCACGGACCAGAGTACCGGACATTGACGACAAACGACACCATAACTACCGCGAGCAGTACGAATATCAGCATACTACGTATATCGCGCGCTGTCACCGCCTGTACACTGTGCAATTTATTTCACAGCAACCGTATAGAATAAAAACGACCTGTCGTCCGAAAGAATTTTAATCGAATGTGCAAAACTGATGTTTTATGAATTCCCTAGTAAAAAGAAGCCGCACGTCCTGCCGTACGTAACTCATTTTAAATAGATTACATAAAATACGAGGGGAAAATGTAAATCTAATAAAGAGATGTGCAATAGCAACGTGCGGGCAGCATTGCTCGTATATAAGTATTTCGTTCTAAACGCCTGGAATCGTTTCAAAATAAATAATTTATCGTACGACTGCGGATGATTTGCCTCCATATATTTTTCATTCGCCTACCGACACACGATTCGTATCATAAACGCACTGTAACCCAATGGGTACTACCCATACGAGAATCGTAATTAAACGTGCGTTTACAATATATATAATACGCACGCGTTTATAATACGTATATGTATAAAATATATATTACATTCTTGACCGATCGGCTTATAACATATACGTATATAGAGGTACGTACACGGTTTTCGTTATGTAAATAGCTGTAAACGCGCGCGTTGCAACAACGCGGTATTATCTGCGGACATTTAATATTATATTCTGTTCTCTCGTTACCGATATGTCCGCGCGATCCGGCCGCGAACGCGCGTTTCACCGCGCGTTTCGTATATACGAAATAAATTACAATAGAGCGAAATAAACGATTTAATCGTTCGCCGGTCGAGATACACTAACGGATTGTATACGCGCGCACGGCGTATAAATGGTCACGCATATAATATACCCTACATGATTGTATATATATATATATATATATATTTACATATATTCCGTGCGCCGCTTTTAAGGCGTTCTGCAAATCGAAACGTTCCAACGACAAGATCCGCGTGTAAGTATATACGTAAACAGGTGGATAAACGCATTCGGTCTTGATCGAATGAAATGCAGGAAGATCGCGGCCATCGGTATAATAATATTATTATGCACCGGCGTAGCGCAACATCTATTACGGTCGCAGCGAGAGACATCGCGCGACCGATCTCGTGGGAGGAGAGCACGCGCTCGCAACTGCAGGCGGGCGCGGGCCCCGCGTGTGCGGTTCGCGTTTGTCTCGCGGCCGAACGCCCGAAGTAATAGGTGACTCGTTTCCTCATAATGCCGCGCGCAAAAAAAAAAATAAAAATAAATATTATGTTATTTATTCGCTCGGTGGTCAATCGTGACTATGATATACGCGTAGTTTCCCGGTCGTTTGGATCTGCACGGACGTTTCGAACCGTACGAAAATCGCGACAAAAAAAAAACAGGACCGTCTCAAGAGCCGTTCGAGCTGTGCCGTGGTCAACAGATCCGCGCGATCAAAAATAAATCGCCCGTCAAGTGATTAACTGGCCGACGCATGGTTTGTCGTATAGTTTGATGTCGATTACTTATTAACAATAGTCATGCTAGTCGGTTGTGTGTTGATATTATTAATAACAATAAGATATGTATCGAATTAATTATTATTAATAAATATTTATTTGTAAATATAAAATAGTTTCGTCAAACGATATGAATAGGTTTATCACTGGCGGTGGCCATTGAAAAATATGTACAGAAATGGAAACGTCGATTAGAAAGTGTTAAATCTGAGAGGTATTAAGTAACGGAGTTTTATGCAGTCTTGAAAGGACTAGGCCGAAATACACAAGAACCCACGATGAAACGTTAAATTATAACAATCGAAGATGAATTAACGTCATTTGAATTTTCGATTAGCATGACGCGTAATTTGGTACGATTCGTGTATTTATCTAGCGATCAAGATTCGTCGATAGGCTTGTTTCTGAGGCCGCAAAGTAACGCCTAAACACCCTGACAAATAAATAGGCCACGCAAACAAATCTCGCACATAGTCACGATATTCACACAGACGGCTCTGCGTAAAAGGCTTAAAAGGCGTTCATCCTGATTTCACTCGATCAAAACGTCACAAAATCTCCACGAGTTTTTGGCTTTGGTTTAATAAAAACACGAAATCCGTAAAAGTAATAAGTGACATTATTGTTCTCTCGTTTAAATTCGTCGAGAATGTGTGACTCTCTGTGACGTTTGTATTTGTTTCGAATGATATTGTTCGTCGTACTACGGCGAGCCCGGTAAAATCGTGTACATTTAATACTACAATTATTATCGAAACGTCGACGACGCCGCGAGTGATGACGATAGGCCGGCGCGTCGTCGGTCGGACCCGTGTAATCGACAATGGGATTAATAAACGACGACGTCTATAATTATCGAACAAATATTACGATTTAAACGCACATTATTAGAGGCGCGCATTATTATATTAAACGACGGAACTGCCCCTCGTAAGAGACGCCGCCGCCGCCGGTACCGGGGCGTCGACGGGGTATTCGCTCGGACCGACGACGCGGAGCTTCTGGTGTGCGCATCACACCTCGCGCGCGCGTTTACGGACGTATACGAGCGCCGCGGGGCCGTAATAACAATAAAATCTTATCGACGAGACTTTCGTCAAACAAAGAGACGACGTGAACGCGGCGTTTTCTCGTTGTGCGCGTCCGCCAGACGCGATTTTATTATTGCGTTTAATGGCCGCGGGCTCGAACGCGCCGAGAAATCCGAATCGCAGTCGAACGCGTTCGTCTCGGCACCCTCGGGAAAAGACCGCCGAGCACCTGGTTTTTTATTTTATTTTTAATTTTTTTCTTCTGTCAAACAATACGCGTTTTAAGTGTTTTAACGTCTCGCGGCAGACGTACACGATTATTAAAACGGGGCGAGCGTCGTTAACAAATAAAAAAATACGCGCGTAACCCGCCGCGACGGCGGCTCGAGCGCATAATAGGCGATCCGTCTCAAACCGTTCGTACCGACGACGTAGTCGTTTTGATAATAATAATAATTGTTACCCATTACGCTACGTTATATTATATTGCGCGCCGCCGTAGAAATGCGTCCGCGAGAGTTTCACCGGATGATTAATACGCGACACGTCCTTGGGAGCTCGCGCGCAGCCGTAATACACATTGTCGACACATTTAATGCAGTATATAAATACCTGCCGTACTAATATACGTATTATGGTATTCGCCGCGACCTTATGCCTGCCGAGTGCAAAGCGATAGGTGCGTGCGTCAGCGGCGTTTGTTTTTTTTTTATCGCCGCGAGGTTTGTCGATCGGATGATTCGGTTCGATCTCTGCGATATATCGCGCGGCAGATCGACGTCGTCGTGTTTAACATTCCGTCGAGAATACACGGTGTAAGGTCGGATCATCCTGCCGAGAAACTAGCTGATATAATCGGGGTCCACTTAGTAATGGCCGTGTGTATGTGCTGGAGCGACTAGACCGAGCTGAACTGAGCTTTTGAAAACGAGCACTGCCAAAATCTGCATCTCTATTGTTTTCGAATTCTTAATGTTATCGCGTTATTCTATCGTTGCGAACAACATAATTACTCGAGAACACAATCTCTGTAGGGACGTACAGTGCCGGCGAGAGGGTGGGATGGAGGAGATTTAACCGGAAGAAGTACTGATTTCGTAGGAGTATGTAAATAAATATAAATGACTTTTTTGAATTTGATTTTGAACTACCCTTTCCCCCTCGATTAATTTCTGGACACACCCCTGCGTATTATAATAGAAACGCGTGTTATAATTAACCTCTCGCGCACGGCGCAGTCGAGAGTATAGTATAACGCCGCGACTGTATATTATACGGTTTTACTTCCGCGGAACGAATACCTAATGAGAGGTACGCGTACGAGCGTACGCGGCGGCGCGGCGCACATACGTACGGGCGTAGTCCGCGATGATAATATTCCTCGCGGCCATATTTATCGCGAGACGAAAAGAAAAAAAAGGTTTTTTTTTTTTACGCGATATTCTCACACACACACACTCGGCCGATTTGAGGACATGCCGACAACTCGTCGCTGCAGCGTTAGGCTTTTATGTCTGCCGAGTCCGGCCGGGGCATAAAAAGTACTGTCGAACACCGCGCACGCACACGCGGCGCACAGCCAGATCGGTCGTGACCCATTCAGTGTATCGAACCCGGTAGAAAGAAAGTTTTCGCTGCGAATCGTCACGTTGATGATTTATGGACAGGTTTTCGCGGAGAATCCTAATTATATGTATCGACCTGTCATGACTCGGAGACGCGGTACAACGTGCGCCGCGACCTCCGCCGCCGCCGCCGGAGCGAACGAGTCCGTGGGGTCTACCGCGCGGCAGAAGACCGAGCCCTTATTATAAATACTATTATAATGTCATAATTATTCATCGCTCGGTAAAAGGTGAACGCGTAACGTTCGAAAGACACACACAAACGCACACACACAAGCGCGCGCGCGTGGCCAAGATTGCGATATACGTTCTCGGGTATAGTGAAAAAAGAAAAAAAAAAAAAACGAAGAAAAAGACCGGGCTCGGACGTATAGTTATTGATCTAAACATTCGCATATTTAGATACGTTATGTACTAGAACGTTTAAATTTATATTTTCAAATTGGTATGAAATAATATAAACGCGTACGATGGATTTATTATGTTATTATATTTTATATTATATAACAATGTGATATTTACTCTCTACTATTTGATCGGTCCGAATACGGTTTTATCGTACGGGGGTTTTTTTTTCACGAATCGTGAAAACGGTTTCGTAACTAATACGATTCAATTAAAATATACGAACGAGATCTAATTGTCGGTATTTCGATTACCAGTACGACTACCGGTGTAAGTATTTGTGTTTAACGCGTGTTTATAAACGATAAATGTTATTATTATTATTATTATATTACTATACCAGAAGTCAAGTTCAAATCGATTTACCCGTACTCGAGTATTGTGAAACTCCATTGTGTTACGTTGAACTGAATTGTAATTTGATTTTCTAGAAATTGTTTTGCTTAAAACGTTCTGTCAAAATTAGTTACTGAATATGAGCTCTTTCACAGTTGATAAATGGTTTGAGCCCAGATAGTATGAAACCAACTCTAGTTCAATTTTGTTTTCTAGTTATAAAAAAATGTCTTCGCCTATAAAAATAACCAACCAGTCATTAAAGAAAACAACAAAAAACTGCGAATTCTATAAACTCATATTTAACAATAACATTTGGTCGCGTTGTTTTAATATAGGTGATATTTATAGGATGATCTCGATAATTATTAGAATATGCATCATACGTTAATATGTTATTAACCGAACTTAACTACTTTGGGTTTAACCGAATAAACAATAAATTAAACACCTACTCCAGATATGTATTAGTCACACTCTGGTTTCTAATAACAATGGTGTACAGCGGGCATTTATATTGTGATGTATAACCATATTATTTTGTATTTGTATAAATCTATGATGTGGTAAAAACATACCGGTCTAATGCTGAAACTGACAATAATACACTATAAAACCTGTGTAGGATTATGTTATTTTATTTCAATTATGTCACGTATTTATTATTATTGTTATTTATTATTACCGAAATAAAATCTCGCGTGGACATACAATAAACGTGAATATGTGCAGCAAAAATCATAATTTTACGGCTATTCCGGACAATTTTTCAAACAAGACCATTCCCATTAGTTCGACAAATATCCGTATAAACATTGTATTTCTACATACTGAATAGCATTATGTGTATTATAGTATACGTAGGTACGACAATCGAAATAAATTTGAAAAAAAAACTCATTTATTACCGAGTTTAGATAATTTTGAAATACTTAAACACTTAACTGTGTTTTTACTATTTCATCTAGAACCCGAAGCTCGAATACACGTGAAAAAAAAACAAATTCTATGGACATAATTAACTCGAAATGAATCGTTATAGTCGTTACGAAAAAAAAAATTACCGCTTACACCGTGATTCTTCGTTAAATACGTATAGTGTTATATTATGTTATAATAAAATCTATTGTTATTTGTCGTAAAATTACATTATCAAAATTTGCAATCAGAGAATATGCTCATAGATATAGCTACGATATATAAATGTTTAAATCGACGTAATAGTTTGTTTTATTTATTAATTATTATTTATGCGCTCGATTATAGGTCTGTTAGTGAAAACAATTTCCATAGGCGTACAATTTATTAAACTATATATTCGTATACTGTTATGAAACCACTAGCCCTATCATTAATTTTATCACCAACGTAATCCTATAACAATTTTTCCCGAAATTACATTTCATTAATTATATCAATAATATGTTTTGAAAATAATCGTGTCACATTCGAATTATTATGAAACGAATATTTTTATTTTACCGTTACTCGAATCGTCGACTCTACTGTATTAAATTATACACGCAGGTAAGTATAGCATTTTGCTGTCTACTGCATTATAATATAGAACGCGATTTCAAAAGATTAGACGCACAATCACACGGGCCATAGACGGAAATTATTTATCTGCCGTATGTAATCAGGGGCGGAGTGGCCCGCCGGGATATCGGGAAAAATCCCGGTGGCCTGGGCGTTTTAAATGGCCTTACTGGCCCGAAATCTAAGCAACGGAAATCAACGTAAAAGTACTTACCGAGTATTTACTTGTTCTACCGAGACAAAATTGTATTAAAAGAGAGAGTTATATGATTTATTTATAATTTAATTATTACCCAGCGCTAAGATATCAGTGAAGTGCGTTTTGATTTGACCGAATCATATTAAAACATTTTTAACTTATTAGATGTAATAAAAAATTAGAAACTAAAAAATAATAACTGCGTCTAATAAAATCGCATTGATAATTTTTGTATGTACAGAATATTAATTTTAGTTAATCGTATACATAAACTTAGGGAGGAGGCGATTTTTCATATGAAAATTTAAGATATTAATTATCTCCTTAATTTATTTGTAAATTATAAATAACAAATCGAAATTTTTCAAAAAGACGAAAGGGCAATTATTTATATTTTGGTGAAACAGTTTAATTTTATTCAGATAAATATAACACTATAGTTAAAGCGCGGATTTTAATGCATTCATAAAATGAAAATATGTCCAAACAAAACCGAAATTCAAAAATACAAATAAAATTTTAATTATTCATTGATTCTATGATATATGAAATAAATGTTGTGCTTAATGAGCATTTTTATTTGTTGAGCTCTTATTAGAACATGAAATTTATATTTAAATCCATTTTTTATTGTAGTCATGATTTATGTATTAAAACAATGTAATTAAATAAAAATATCGACAAAATTCTGTTTCGAGTTGATTATTTTGTAATAATATAATTTCAAATAAAAATAAAACAAAATTTAATTTCCAATTTTTTCAATCAGACTATCAAAGCCTATTATATTTAGTGGCCAGTGACGGTTCTAGCTGTGTTTTTTGGGCAAGGTGACTTAAAATAAGGGAATTTGAAAAAAAAAATGATCGCAAAAACTGATTGCAAAAGCTTGTTTGCTTATAACTACATATATTTTCAATTACTCCAAGCAGAAATAATTGCTCGGTTTCAACACGATAAAACAATGAAATAAGAATAGTTTTACCTGTTTTAACAGGTAATTTATTTCTATCGCCAGACTTCTAACGCGGTATTTGCAATAATTCAACTATGGAGTCCATCACAATTCAATTCTTAATGAAAATTTAATCTAAATGTTTGACGTTCTTCGAACAAATGAAATCAATCGGTAAAGATAAAAAAAAATTAATACGATACACGCATACAATAGCGAACAAATTAACGAAATGTTTCAGACGACCATCTCCGACGACGGTCCGAACAAGACTGAAACGACAAAGATTGAGTAAAGAAAGTCAACGATTTTCGTCCGAATCGATATCAACTCATTATCATCGTTTACACCGGGTGTATTTCCAGGTGGTGTGATGATATAACAACAGATTTAACTTAGGTTGTTTTTTCGAACTTTGAACACGACTTCCATTGTTTCGCCAGATAGTAGGCGGTGTGATAACAACAACCGGATTCATACTTTGTACATCTGCATCAATACTAAGGACGAACTAATAGTTTTCACGAATATTATTTTCTAAATTTCTCATCGCTTTATTCAACTTCATTGTTGAATTCCAAAACAATTACGAATAGGTTTTATTGGTTTAAATTATCCACTAAAAAAAAAAAATGTGGGCTATCGATGTGCTAAAAGAATACTCATCAAGATATATGTACTTAAAAATTCAGGTGAGACACCGTCTGGCTTGCCTCACTCCCAAAGCCGCCACCGACTATATTGTTTCAAGTGGATGGTATGTATACTCGTATTATATAATAAGCATGAAACAGAGTTTGGACCCCGCCCCTCCAAAAAAAATTCAAATTACGCCCATGATTTAAATATTTTATTATTATGCCATTTGAGAAAAGTTACCACTTTTTAATATTTACTCGTTTATATTTTACATATAAATATACTCGTATTATATAAAATACAATAGAAACATATAATTTCATATATACGAGTATATATACATAATTTCAATTGAAATTCAGTTAATGGAAATAAAAGAGTAGCCTGGACGAAATTTATTTTCCCACCCCGAATTTTTTATTCCTACTTCACTGTTGACCTAACGTTATAATACACTTACTAAATTAGATTAATCATAAAATACATTTTATGCTCGTAACGCACGCGTTAAGACGGCTAATGAAAAATCAAAGTTAACAACTCGCGCGTATTTATCATTAAAAAGTGATACCAAGGTCAACGTATTACGAACGCTAAATTGTACAAAGTCACTTTCATAAAAATATTAAAACATCTATTGACACATATAAGTAGCACGATTATATTTATTTATTATCACTAATATCATATCACTGATGAAAGAAAAGACGTAAAAAAAAAAAT
Source organism: Drepanosiphum platanoidis (assembly GCA_948098885.1). NCBI lineage: Eukaryota > Metazoa > Arthropoda > Insecta > Hemiptera > Aphididae > Drepanosiphum > Drepanosiphum platanoidis. The sequence goes on from OX402531.1 coordinate 18,546,098, forward strand.
TCGCGTCACATCGTATAGAGGGAATATGACGTTTCTAATATTCTCTCAACACGATTATACCGTAGTGCATTATTTAGCTTTTGTTTCGTTAGTTTGAGTTTAAAACGATTTAATAATAATTCACAGTATATTATGTATGTCATGGGAGCAGATCATATGTTCGAATATTGTACGTAGTACCCACCCTACTCAATGTTTAATATATTTATAAAATACCTATTGTATAATAATAACGACACGTATTATGTTAATTTTCGGAAACACGAGATGAAATTACTAAACCTAATGGCTACGTACGTTATTTTAAACTTTAATAATCCAACGCGCGCATATAATATAAAATATGTAATATGAATAAATAAATTCAAATCGATACGTTCCAATAAAATCGCTATTATATTTGTAGTAAATATGCGTTTACGACGACAGAAAAAAATAAAAATATTTGTCAATTATCAGATCGTTGACCTCACGTATCATCGGCCTACGCGTCACCATAATACATTATAATAACCATATAATTAAAATCTTCGTCGTCGTCATTATATTCAAATTATTAGACTGCAGTTCGCGGACGTCCCACGCATAACAATCGAAAACCACGAGAAAAACAAATCGATCGATCAATCGCAGCGAAAAAAACAAATACGAAATTGAAAATCGAAAACTATTTTAATACTTCCGAGTGCCTTTCGTACGTCACACCTGTCGATACGACACTGCGGCGTCCAATACCTCACCACGTAATACAATTATTCTTCGATCTTTTTTGTTTTTTTTTTTTCAATTAATCAAAATGCTCTCAGAGTAACTGAGTAGTAGTTAACTGTAGGCATAGTAACGATCGTCTCCAGCGTCAGTGCGGGTCTGCGGTCAGTCTATATAATAAAACAATTACCGGTATCCGATTTAATTTCATTAGTCATCTTCAGTCTGTCTGGCCGGGCTCGAGATCAATGTAAGTACGCAGTAATGATTTATCGCGCCGTATAATATTGACCAAAAGGTCAATGGCTCCTGGGAATCCGGAAGGCTGTCTGTTCCTAACCTTCCTCCTATCTGTCACAGTGAAGAGTTATTAAATATTATTAGGCGTTCTTCCAGTAGAGCCAGTCTCGATGACTACACGTCGTCGTAGCGGTTCAATAGGAATCCGCAACGTTCACTGAATTTCCATTCTCGATTTTGTTACAATATTATGTACACACACACACACACACACACACACACACACCCGCGCGCGCGCGCGCGTGCGCACTTACATTGTATGGTAAAAGGAAAACACATTAATATACAAACGTATATTATGATGCGATACGACTGAATGCGACTACAATTATTATTAGTATACTTTTTATGCGAGTGATTAATGTTAATATTTTATGATGCAATCGACCCGTGTAATCGGTTTGCTTTCTTTCGTGTAAAATCCGTCGATCAATGGTGAGCACATAATTAACGACTTGTGAATCCCGATTTGTTAATTCGATTATTCCAAATCGATATCCATTTCAAACGGATGAATAATCGTCGACTGCGTATTCACAACATCGACGTTCAACAATCCGCGAGATCGTATATCGATATGTTAACGTGATCATTCTGTGTATACTAAAGTGTTCCTCCCCGAGAGTCCGTCGATTTTTAACCGATGTAGGTATTATTCGAATCGCGTCGGGAAATATTTTTACTTCGAATTTAAACGCTCCCATATATAATACGTTCTAGTTTAACCTTTATTTCGAAAATTGTTCGTGATTCGCTCGCGCAATCGAGTGTAAAAAAAAATTCAACCGATATTATAATTATTTAATAACCCCTTTAAATTACAGTTCTCCGTAATGTAATCTTTTGCATTAAATACACGTTTCTTAGACTATTCTAATGGTACTTAACATTATTTGAACTGACAAACAGCATTATAATTATACGTAAATTATAAAAAAAGTTGTTTAACATCTCTAAAAATAAATTTTAATGGTATCAAAACGTTGATCGTAAAAAATCTCACATTACGTATTCACGACGTATAAATACATGTACGTACAATAAAAGAATCTCGAACGTTTGAAAAAATTATGTAATTTATACTTGGATCGTTCGAAAATCCAGGTAAGTCAATTTTTTCCGCTCGGACCTCAAAGAGTGATTATTGGCGTCCCGCGGTTTATTTGCACATGTTTAGATAGGTAAACTGTTAATAGTATAAATTATCAGTAAACGCTGACGACTAACATTCAATTTTGAGATGTGTACCGTTGATGACTTACAAAAAAAACCACCTGTCAACGATATTATCCATTTTATTGGTTTAATCTGATCCAACCGAATACACTCAGGTTTACTTCGACTCAACATGCAATTAAGATAAATCTCGGATGAAGAACCAACTGAAGACACATCCAACATACACGATGATGGTTGCAGTGAACACGGCGTGCGGTTTTTTTATTTTTTAAATAATTTTCACAAAAGTAAAAGCCCGCCAATTAAAATACAACGTAACATTCCCAGGGCAATTATATTTCAGACGGTAATCTTCAGATCAATTATCATTATTAATGTATAACTTTTAATTATAATATTAATAATACGATTAATAATCGGTGTTTTAGAAAACATAAAAAAAAATAAAAAAATATTAAATTGTTATGATTTCTCTCTATTTTATGTAACATTAGGGTACACCATCGTTTACTTCCGGTTATTGTTATTCGATATATTATCCCTCGATAAAAAAATAAAATAAAAATAAAAATGTAGAGAAATTAATAAAAAGCATATATTATCATCACGTAATTGTTTCGACGAATTAACGTTTTACTTAATAGTTTTGACTTCGGAAAAAAAAAAAACGACAAATGATCAAATTCGAATCTAAATAATGGAAGATAATAGGAAAACTATCTCGACCGTATTGTTATCGGCTTATTATTGCATAATATTGTTTACATTAAATATGCGAAATCTATCCGGTATAAACGCATTTTACGTGTAGGTCCATTATATAATATAATTTTATAATTAAATCAATACGACTCCGAGTACCGACCGAAGTCTGATTATTAAATACCACCTAAATAAACATTCGTAAATGCGTGTAAATAATAAATCGCCTTTCCAAACAACATATTTAACCGTCGATTATTTATGACAAATAAGTGTTTAAAGAATTACAAATTTTTATACGTTAGTATACCTATTACATAAATATAATAAAACGGTTAAATGCGAAATGTTACTCGACGGACGTGTATTAGCGGTGCGGGTGACACTATCGACACCTTTTATACATAGCCTGTATTCAATTGCTTTATTTAATTCATTATAATTACATATATTCATGTAACCATGACGTGTTTGATGCACGTAAAATATGTTACATATATATATATAATTTTTATTCAGAGTCCTTTCAGCCACATAAATACAAAACAAAAACATACGTTACACATCACATGATAAACGAAACCAAAACATTTAATTACGTACCTAAATGTCGCGTATTAGTTTCACGAGTTATAATTAGGTAATTAATTGCGTTGAGTTTGTATACGATGTTAAATCTAAACAAAAGGAACAAACACAAACGTCGATCGAGCTTTCAAATTTACAATTAATTATCAAACATTCATTCATGACAGTTCACACTATATATTGTTCATATTGAATTGCGAGTTGCTGTTGTTGTTGTTATTATTATTGGTTTATCAATAATGTCTAATTAAAACGGTAATGAATAAATCCACTTGCATATTGTGCTTGTTTTATTTGATTAAATTTTCTTTTATTAAATTTTTATTGCCATATTAATAGACGTACATCGTTTCGTTAATCGTTTTCATCAACAATACATATTGTAGAAATGGAAATAATTCGAAATCTAGAATTAAATTTACATGCGAAATTGTATTTTTTGAATCGTAGTAGCTTGTGTGAAAAAAAATGTAGTGAACAGCGCATATATAAATAAATCATAAGGATTTTACTACGTTTTTACAGTCGTAACGTTATAGGCTAATTTCATAATTAACTTTGTCAACCTCGTGTGAATAACACATGCAATAACGTCTAAAATATATAATATATTTAATTCGTAAGAAAACCGTAAAAACTGTTGATTTCGTTTATTACGCGTCCAATGACCAGACGACTTATGATAAATTTCTTATACGTAGTATTAATTATGCATACGTTTAGCCAACCTTTTATAAAGTCAACATCATTTGATCACTGTGATCCGACATGGAAGACCAGTTGCTCGGAAATCCGTTAAGTACTGACGAGATCACTGACGTTAAAGTAAAACAATATTTCTTCCATGATGTTTTATTCGAAAATAACAATTAAACAGACGAAAAATCAAAGAACACCGCCGAATCGGTTACGTTTTATTATTGTTATGTTTTTAAATCTATTCAACTATTTTTATTTCCGAAAAACACGTAACTGTAATACTGAGAGACATCAACACAGGACCGACGATCTGAACGCGTGCGACTCGGCGTGATCACTGGCGCGACGCCCTCAACTTGTTCTCGGCCGTGTTCGCCGCAGCCGACATAACAGACATACCGATTAGACAAGACACGTAGAGCCAGTGGGAGGATCACAGTAGTAGGGCCAGAAAGTGAGAGGACAAGAAAGTGTTCCTTTTTATTTTATTTTTTTCTAACTCGATAGCGGGGTTTTTCGACTGTTTGGTACACTGTCGGGGATATGTATGTATACATTGTGTAAGTTACACATGACGCGACTCTATATGATACATATGAACGTATACGAATTGATTGGCTATTGATCTGTGTAGTAAATTTAATTTATTACGCGCGTATAAAATAATATACATTTAAATCCTTTTTTGTAATGTGTTAAATAATATCTAATATGCGCAATATATACGAGTATGTGTGTGTATGTAAATATATCCCGAAAATCACGCTTTAATCACGCTCTGAAAATTCTCTTATAAATCCAAAACCCAAAATATAAATTAACGATTAAAAACTAATTAAAGTGCACACGATACCGAATACATATATTCATTATTATGATGAAGTAACTCCTTAAAAACCATAAATCCACTCGTTATGCGTAGATATATGATTTATCCGTCCATTTTCGTAGCCTATGAAATCGGTGAAAATGAGATTTTTACACAAACGTAAAAAATCATCAAACCAATACAAGTATATATCAGATTTATTGAATTTATGTTTTTTTTTAAATAAAACCTTGTTTTCTGTTGATAATAGATTCGAGCCCATAACCTTATACAATGGTTTAAACGAGTATAATATTATTGTATAAAATATTTTCTAAAATTGTTTTCAAGTACACGAATATTATATTGAATAAAACGACCTACTATATAATTATAACTCTTACAAGTACATAATTAAACCTCGACATAAATATAATTAGTTCTACAAATACGCGCGTTATATTTATTTAATGTCATTAAAATAACATTTACGAATAACGCTTTCAATATGATTAGATAAAAAATAACGATAAGAATGGAATTTACGAATTTAAAAAGATTGTTCAAATTTTTATCAAAACGTATTCTTTTCGGGTAAACATATTTTTTATATTGACATTTTTAAATATGATGTGCTGGCAAATATACATTTTTCTAAGTTTATATCATATGCCATACTATAATGAATGCGTTATTATTTTAATCACCAATTAATCTACAGTATAAATTGTTCGGTCAGAAAATGTAAAATTTAAAATACGTTTTCACGAAACGTTAGTTGATAAAAGTAAACAAATTTAATTTTAAAAAATGTGCTCATATACTTATGAGAGTTATACTGTTATATATAATGGACAAATGTTCTATTTAATGAAAAATAAACGTTAATGGTTACAATTCGTCACAATATTTACAGTATGGTGCGCCAACTAAGTACTTATAGAAACCTGTATAAAATTAATTAAAAAATAATATTTTATAAAACATTTAACCTTTTCAGAAATCTTTCGTTAGATAACTTTATAAGTACAATTATTATTATTATAAAAAGTTATATAAGAAATATCAATATAGTAAAATACTTGTATTATATAGTGCGATCATTAAAGTCTCCGTTATTACATATAGGAGTTGCCCATTGTTAAATACACAAAGGCGCCCGTACTGTAATTGAAAAAACACGATCGAATATCTTCTAACTTTAATACCAATCGATGGGAATAGTATTACTTTATAGTAGGTGGCGTCATTATAGTTTTATACATTGTGTTTGAGTCTAATAAGATATCACGCGTACTTTTAACCGTAAAATCTTGTTTATCGTACCAGAAAATTGTAAACGGTTAATTTATTCAACACTCTATATAGTGTGGAGTATAAATGTGTGTGCCACACGAGGAGCGATTAATTTAAATAATAATAATAGCTATAAGTACACTGCACTTGTGTACAAATGAACAACTTTATTTACAACAAAACACGCGAGAGTAATCGGCGATAATAATATGCCATTTCTAGCAATAATATTACGAGTGATACACGTATATTATTGTATATAACTATACATAAATTCGTGTTTCTGAGCGTATTTTTACTACAGATTTTTCTTCTCCGCAGCTAATCTCAAATAAAATAAAAACACATTATTCGATGAACGGTGATATAACACTACTATATATAATAAAATAGCGAATACATATAAATATATAATAATATAATATATATCTACCTACTATGAAATGTACAGTTTCTTCTTTTATGGGTTCTTATTTTGTAATACAAAAATGAATCGACAAGTAACACATAAACACGGATATTTTTGAATGGTCATCTTATTGATTTCGCTCTCTTCGATATTTTACACGTTATTACTCTATAGGTTGTAAATATTTATATATATATATAGGCACACGCAACAAAAGACGATTTGACCGTACTGGCCGAAACTAATGTTCCTAATTACGCGTTAGGCCATAATTTCTGCATCAGAATACACACACACACACACACCAAATACATAATACATATAATTTTGGGAAGTGATTGATTGCGGCCGCGGCTCCTTGCAGGCGAGTTTTATGCAGCGACGAGGAAAAATAGTGTAACGAGCAGGCCGCGCGCGGAGAGAGAGAGAATGTAATGAGCTGCACCACAGACACATGTGATATCGAACAAAGAGACCCGGAGAGCTCTTGATAACGCGTGACTTGCGATTTTCACCCGCGCGATCGGTTTCTATTCTCTTTATGGTCGGTTAATTGAAAAGTATAACGAAAAAAAATAAAAAAAAAAAAAAAGCAATACAGAAAGAAATGTCATTACGCGTGCGCGCTGTGGCGGCGGCCGGCAACGGGCCCCGCGCTTACCTATGCCGTGCTCATAGGTACCTGCTTCTATTTAAACACATGGCAAATAAAAATATCAAAAAAAAAACGGACCCGGCCGGTAATGAGCCACGTGATTGATCGCTTTCTTTTCATTCGGACGCGCATATAATACACACGTATACCGTATTACATAGAGCGCACGCGCTATACAAACACTTTATTTATTAAAAAAAAAAAACCATACATATATATTTATTATTTATACGTATTAATGTGCGTACGTGCCCGCGCATGATATAATTGCAATGGGATGTTAATGACGAAATTTTCGGACGATTATGTATTCCGCATACGGTCGTTAAGTAATAATAATATATAATATATTATATGGTTCTGTTTGATGCACGAGTCCTTAACCGGTAGCCCGTACCTATTTTGATAACGAATCGGGTTCGTAGATGGACTGGTACTCGCGGAGGCCCGCGATAGTAAAGACGATAGATATTTTTTATACCGAAGGTAGTTTTTTCCACGACTAAAAAAGAAAAAACTCGATAAAACTACTAATATTAATAAAATAGTTTGTCTCTTAAACACTGGCCTTTGCGGGATTATATTGTTGATCGTAACTGTATCCTGTTTACATATTGAACACTGTAATCACCGTATGCCAGTAATTACATTGATAATTGATTATTTTTCATCTTGAACAGGCGATATGATAATAAAATAATATGGATATATTTCTCGGGGAATCGGGTGATTTTCTTTTGTGGTTTCGCGGTGAGAACTTTTATCAACAAAAACAATCGGACTTTGGCATCAAAAGCTTTTTATTATCATCGTCGCAAACAAACCAAATGAAATTCGAAACGAAACAATCGCTCTTACAAATAACAAATCCTCGGCAAATTGTTACACCTCGAAAAATTCCGCAGCCCACACGCCATATAAACAATCGTTCGTCCTTTCGTATCGTCGTCGTCGTCACCGTTACGTTGTTTTATTACATTATCATCGAGAAGAAAAAAAAAACCTAGAGCGCATTATTAGATTATCATACATTGTTATCGAATAGTTACACGCACAGGCGTGATCGCGGTGGTAGCGGAGACTGCGTATACTGCCACAGTCGTTTAAAAAAGCACTCGTTATCGAAAAGAAAATAGAACATTCATAAGTCAATATTATGTTGTACGCGTTAACAAAACATTTTGTGGTTCGATTGGGTAAAGGTTTTTTTTACAGATTATTATTTGTCACGAAATATTTTTAATACGACGAGCGTTTAGATACAGACTATCATCATTCAAAAACACGTCCAAGTATATTTTCCACAAACGCTCATTAACTGCAGTTATATTGTTATAGTTACGACGAAGCGGGCGCGCGTTATGTAACTGCAGCGCTTGGAAATGTTTAATTCTAAAATTTCATACGGAAAACGGACCGGGTGTACACTAGAAAACCTCGACATTGCTTTGCGTCCGCGCGGTCGAACGAATATCGTTATTCTGTTTTTTCTCAAACGATTTTTCGAACTTTCGGCGCGGCGCTACTGTAGTCTAGTCACGCCTACGGTTACACGTTCGTTTTATAATCCGTGCAAGTGCCGCGCGTTTTCCTCGCGAATCGCACGACGATTCGCAGCTACCGCTGCGCAAACTTTTAACCCGAGACGACCTCGTTCGTCCTCGAGGCCGATGATCCGGAACGTGATGATAGCTGCAGTCGCCGCCGCCGCCGCCGCCGCGCAGGAATCCGACGACTGCAACGACAACCGTGCCCGCGTCGTACGACCCCGCGCTACCACGCCGCTCGCGGTGTCTGTAAGTATGCACAACGGGAGCCAAGGGCGCTCGCGACGAGTGTGCACAATGCGCTCTCATCTGCTGCACCAGGACGAGATTTATGTGCGCGCCTATATGCACTTTACACTGCAGCCCGCGCGCGTTATTATTATGCGCGCGTAATAATATCGTGTGTGTGTGGAACTCGATACGCACCGCGCTCTGCGGGGACAGGGCCTGAATTGTGTGTAGCGCGTCACACAATAGTGAATAGTGTGTAAATGTGTGTACTGGGATATTTGAAAGCGTGTGGTAAATGATTTTTGTTCGTATAGTATTACTCGTCGGTATGAATATACAGTATGCGACCATTGCGGATTATTTTTGTACTGAGCGTGTTTTCGGTAAATCGACGAGAGGAAAAAATTGTAAAAAGACGAACAAAAAAATAAAAAAGACGTACACAATTTCATACAATACAATGTGTTTGAATCACTTTTTAGAGGGCCACGTTCAATCGTCACTGACTGTACAACAAGCTTTTATTGAACTCTTAAATGTGAAATAAGATAAATTCAAAAATTTGAGGCCTCGTACAGGGATAGACTGCGACACGTATTGCACGTACGTACGTGTATCTATTATTTATAATCTATACCAGATATTACTCGTATATCTGGCGCACGGACGCACGATCAGTATACGACTGAGCGCATTCTTTATCAGTAGGTATTATTTCTCTCCTCCCACTCGCCCCCGATTGAAGAATATTTACATTGCAAAATAAGTAAATTTGATCATAAATACGTTTTTTTTCATTTGAATATTCACATGAGACGAGTTAGATCGCGTTGATATCACATGTGTAGGACTCGCTCGACGTGATTATAAATTACGTTGTGGACTTGATGTAACGAGTATTTCACGTTTCAAGCGGCACACTGGATTTCCAGAAGAAGAATTACACGAGAGTGAGGGGCAGTAAAGAAACCTAACGAAAACGAAGTTAATCGCGTTCAATCGCACTCGACCGAAAAACTTAACCCTCGTCCAGATATGCGGGGGAGGGAGAGTACGAAGGATAGATCGCCTCACGCGACCTGATTATTATAAATGTTTTTATGTTTGAGCGGTACCGTACCGAATAACGGCCGTATTATAGTAACTATTAAATGTTTATTTTGTGTTGCGTAGTAGTTATAATTGCGTCTTCGTTAAGCATATATATTAGAATTATTAGATATTTTCCATCGGTTGCTTTTCCGTAGAAAACCGTTCGTACGCCCTTGTTACGGGTAAAATATGCTCTAATCGTGGGATTTTTTTTCTCAATTATTTAATTATCCTCGATATTTTTTCATTTGTGAAAGGGTATGATAATAATTACGATAATACTATTATATTTTAATCTCATCCTGATTTTATGAAAGACACCGCCGAGTCCGCGTACTTCAAATAACAAATGAAAAACGGCGCTACCTTGAAGTTTTCTCTTCTTACACATTTTAATATCTGGGTCGTATCTGAGTGAAATAAACGTATATTTATTTTGAATTTATTTCTAGTCACCGCGGAAAAAGCTTTTCTTAGGTTATTATGTCGATCCTTTTTAATGTATTAAAGATATTTCACAAGTATACAAGATAAATTAAAACCGTATAGTATTTCGCGTGTCGAAATAATTATCATCGAGAATAATAAACTCTACTTTTTGGGCACGTTCCCTCCCCTCCACCCGATAAGAACGTCTAATCAGCCCGAAACTTCGTGTTACATGTATTATTATTCTTTATTACGGGGGTCACGTTCGAGAGTGACTATATACTCGTATATATATGTATTATTATAATAGTTGACTTCGGTTGGATTTGAATGAAAATTATCTTTTCAAACGGGTTTGATTTATTTACCGCCGCCATAGATATTATCGACTGTTCGTTATTGCTACGCACAAATGAAAAGAACACAAGTATCAGAACGTTATTTTGTTCGACACGTATCAACAAGATAATGTTGTTTGCGATTATTCTACGAGATACGATTTTTTCCATGATGTTTGATCAATATTGTAATATTATATAGTTTGCGCGATCAATTAGCGACATCATTAAATCGCAATTAATCATGATGGAAAATTGTAATATGAGAAAGCAAAACAACTTGAATTTTACATGATAAATCCAACGGTATAACTATATATATTATGAGAATACTCGAGACTCGACGATCACGCCGTACGTTTATTAAGGTGAGCTACTTGAATACGACATAATTATCATCATTCATACTATTGTAATAATAATGGTAGTAATAGTTATTATTGTTGCTTATTTTTCCTTTATCTTTATATAAAAATGAAGTCAAAAACGTGACTTACTAATTGGATTGTATTATATAATCAAAGAATAAAAAATACGTAATTTATTGAATGCAACCAAGTCTTGTATTAAAATATATTGTTATATCATACGTATCTATACAATGCCAAAAAAAAAAAAAAACGATCCAAGTTGAAATCGTATTGAACTATATTGCTGTATTATTATATATGTTATATTTGCGATTAAAATGCGTGTTACACGCTCGTTGTGCTAACACAAACACATAAATAAAATAGAATATTAAAATAAAAAATATAAAATGATTATATTCATACGTGGTTGTTTTTTTTTTTTTTTTGTTTGTTTTTTACAGACGTTTTTATTTCAAACAAAACACATAAATATGTTTACTTATATCGGTATGTCGTTTATATAGTGTTTATATGTATACGTATTAACGTGTATTGAAAAAAAAAACATTTCCTCTAGAACGCCTGAATGCGAAATAAGCAATTCAACCCTGACAACAAGGCTCGTCATAATAACGTGCATTACTGCAACAAATGGAACAATACGGTAAGGACGTTTTTAAAGACTCGACTATAGTCACAAAACCGCGCTAAATAAACTTTACCGCGTTACCATTGATTAATGGCAGTTGGTCTTTCAAGAACGCCGTCTTTAGAAGAAATTAAAATTTCGCGCGGAAAAGTGTGTACTCTAATACATTTTCAAACGCCCGTTGCGTTGCAGCAAGATTTTTTTTCAAAACTTTACATAGTCGGTAGCTCTGGAAGACTTGGAAGACGATAACTTGAAAACTTTTGAACAGTATTTTCTAGAAAATCGCGTAACGATATGACCAATATAATATCAGGTGTATGAGAATACATAATGGAATAAAACATTATTTTAAAACTATTAATATTTGCAAGATTATATACAAGTATTATGTATAATACACCCCTTAAATAAATGAAATATTATTGATTTAAGGTTTAGCAGAGCAAATTACAACAATATTAATAATAAATTGTTTCATAGTCTGCCTAAATCTGTGTTTTAAATTTATCTTAGCACTTGATTGATACATTTATAATTGTCGACTGAGTACATTTTAAAATTGTTTTTTTGTACGATTTAAGATTCTCGTCGGAGTAAAAAAGAATAATCATTTTTAAGATAAAGTGTTCAACGAATCACCGATTTTCACTTTGCATTAGTTTTTGAATGAAATTACACGTCATCGATTAGCACAAATAATAATATATACATCCTATATAAATGTGGATAGTTCAGATTAAATTGATATCACTATTTTGTTTCACCACTTGGTTTCAGTCACTCACTCGCCGCTCAGCTCTTTTTCTCTTTTTAGATTGAGGTATTCAAAAAGAGCGCAGGAAACAGTTCGATTAAAAAGGGGTTCGGTGTAGGCAATCTCAATGAAAAACGATAGTTTCACAGCGAACAAACTATTTGAAATATTTGAAAAAACTAAAATGTCGTAAACTCTTGTTGCTATGTTGTAAAAAAAAATATAACTTCACGAGAACTTTCGATTTTAATTCAAGGCTCAATCGTCGTTATCGCGTTAATAGAAAAAAAAACGATAGGAAATCTTCATAATTTTAAACTTTTTTTGAAAAAACGGCCGACAAACACTACAATAAACAGAGAGAATTGTACTCTGAATATAATATATTATTGTTCATATTGTTTATATCAACGTGGTAAGCGATGATTTATCGTTGCTTTCAGATTTATATAATAATAGACAATAGTAAAACACTGGCTTGCGTCAAAGTTAATGAAGCGCGACGAATTCTGTTCGTTTTTCTGCGAAATAAAAAAATAATAATAAAATACTCAATAAAAATGCAATATTATCTCCTCGTACTTTTCGTATTTTCATTTTATCCGTCTCGGGAAAGATCAAAAACGTCTCCACGTCCAACGACATGGTTTTCAAATTCAACGTTTCCAGTCTCCTTTTATCACCGTCAACTCGACTTTGAGGCTTGATTTCGCCCCGAATAAATAATAATACGAATAATTAGTCCTTTATAATTCTATTGTAGAATTTTCTTTAATTTTTCTAACAATACGACTTTCAGACATCTGTGCGTCATGAAATCTATTTAATTTCTTTTTATTCCGCAAGATTTCTACAGTCGTATTTGTTTATGTAATTGATTACCCACACGGTAATATCCATTATTATTTAACCACCGAGATAATTCATAAATTCGAAAATTTCATAACATTATCATTATCTTTACGCAGATGGAAAATACCTACATTCTCGATTATTTACAATCACTTTGTCGACAAGCGTATTTTTCGATACGACTGCGATAATATTCCTTCGTCATTACACATTGAGTATTTGTTTTCTTCAAACTATCGTGTGAATAATAAAATCGGTAAAATTATTTTTATTTTTTTTTTATCTATTTCTCAAACTGACGGCTGTTGAGTGGATTAACACTCGTCAAGTGGATATATAGGTACCTATATAAATGATAATTTCGAGCTGAATCGGAAATAATTTCAGAAATACCTTTAACGACATTAAACACAATTATATTTTCAAGTTTCGCGCGAAATAACTTCTGCTCCGAGCCCGGTAACTCGATAAAAATTGTTTCAATATGTTAATTAAATTTACATTAACATAATATTGAGAATGTTAGATACAAACTGGACCTGGAATTTTCATTAAAAATCGCTATTGTCATGATTTACGCAGGCAGGTTAAGGTCGGCAAACTGGTGCGTATTATACGAATATATATATATATATATACGTTGCACTGAAAATATAATAAAATCGATGTCGAGTCCATGGCCGCGTGTATGAGTGTCATAGTTCAGAGGTTTAACCACACCTACGCACACATTTAAGTCGTCATGGAAGAACAAACTTTGGTCTCCTACGTACACGCGCCGCCGTAGCCGCGGCCGCCGCGGTATCGCTCGTCGAAAACTTGCGGTGAAAATAATATAGTTCTGAAGCCAAGTTCATATCGATGTCTATTTATTAGTTCAGTAGTGAGAATTTTGTAACGCCATTGTATTGGAGTGCAAAATCCAGTTAGGAAACAAAGCTGTTCTGCCCGCAAAGCGGTTAGCCTCTGGCGTAGGTGTGGTAAAATACGAAAAAAAGAAATAATGTCTGTATATATACGTATACACACGTCTTGTCACATTAAAAAACATTACACATTCATCACATACGTGCGCGCGCACATATTTGAAAATATGGCGTACAATTGATCGTGTTTATGTAGACGAAAACCGCACATTTATACCTCAGTCACATGTATGATATATATTGCACTCTGCGGGTGATCAGCGATCCGTTAACGTTTTCGATAACAGTTAAAATCTATATTATTATTATAGTAAATATCACGACGACCTAAACGTTTCTTTACACGGCGCACGCGGCCCGCCACGGTGCGCGTGAAATGTTAACATCTATTCTTAGATCGATTCGATTTCCAACTCGTGACGATCGAAACGGAATGCGCATGCATATCGGTTCGCATCATTTTTTTCGCCCGCCAGAGTCCGGCGGCTAGACCGATGTCCAAACCAAACGGTTTGGCACACTGAAAAATATACCTTGCCCGATTGCTCGAAAAACGATAACATCTCATTTGTCGGGAAAAAAATTTAACTCGCCTTGCAACCGGCCAACACTATTGTTTAAGTGGTTTGTGAATTTTTAACGCGACGCATTTCGTTGAGAATTCAAGTAAATCGATCTCGTTGCTGATTTGCAAAATACCTAAAGCTCGAAAGAAATCGAATGTTGGAATTCGTTTATCGCGAGACTCCGACGAGCCACTTTCGGTCAATCTGTTTAATCTAATTTCGAATGCTCGCGAAAAATTATCATCGGAAAAAAGACTCTCCGGCGCTGTCAGTCCCCTCGTCGTCGACGACCGAATTTAAGCACGTCTTAGGTTTTCTTTTTTATTGTTGTTATGATTCGTTTGTTTTAAAAATGTGCCCTAGATCTACAATTTTATTATTGCAACACGTCGACCCAATTATCGTATTTCTGTTAACGTCGCATACTAACGCATTACACGCTGTCTAATCTAATTTTGAATTTCTACCTCTTTTTATTATTTTTTCTCCTTTGCGCTCTTCTTATGCGTAGTACATATTATACGTATGTAATAGTCGTAGCGTGTAAAAATCTAAATCTACATAATAACTATTGTACGCTTTTTAATATTCAAATTTCAAACGCTTTACACGATGCCTATGCCCTATATTACTATTCGGTATTGGTTACGGACTTAACGTGCGCACCGCCCAAGGGGCAGCGTATTGAAATAAAAAATATTAAAATAAATTTCTCTTTAGACCATACGCGCCGCGTTAATTAAAAGTAATTAAAAGTTGTTTTTTTTTTTTAAACAGTTAAATAATCAAAGCCGACGGCGTAACTGTCGGATATTACACGCGTAAAAGTAAGTATATGAATTAATTTTTAAGCAATTAGCTGTGTACCATCAATGTTCGAATTCATGTTAGATGGATATTAAAATGAACAGTTGAAATAAAATACTATCGAATAACAGGAGAGCGATTTCAGCGTAATAGCGGTGCGAAAATGTACGACGGACGTGATCTTGGTAAATGACGGCAATGTGTTTTACAAGGTACCTAGAAATACATTTGCGAGGCGAGGCGATACGTAAAACGAAATGTATTCCGTTTTGCGCTTAATTACGATTACTTTGTACTGCTACTAATCGCGGAACATAAATAATAATATTTTTTAATCGCGGGACACCGTGGCCTCCTCTCCCGTGTTATAAAAATCATTTCTCACACGTACAACTAATTTTAGATTTATTCGATACACCGAGTTTGACCGCGCGTACTCTTCAATGTTACGCGCGCCGTGGTACTTTGTTTCCCAATAGTAATTTTACGAATTTAATTCGGAAAAAATTAATTAACCTTCGTGCAGAATATATACCTATTAAAGCGTTATGCGAAATGATGAAATCGCAAAGAAACCAAATCGAAAATTGTCATTTCTCGCGTTATTGTCTAATACTATAAATCTGATTATATCTATGGTAAAACAAACGGAATCGAATCGTTACTGGAAATTATGTTTCTCGTATTATTTATACTGGACGCGTGCATAGGTACATACGTCGTAAGTAACAACTAACCGAGTGTTTCTCAACCGAATCGTTATTGTAACGCATGTGCTTGCACTCGTAGTATAATAATAATGACGTGCAATAATAGTCCGTGTCAAAGAAATTCGGCTGCGGACTGAAAACGTGACATTTTTCGTTCGAGTATTCGATGCTCTCGCGTGATGTGTGTGTGCAACTTTATCTACCAATCCGTTACAAATAATAACAAATAGAGAGCACCTACTGCGGGTGACTTAAGGGTCCTGCAGACAATGCGTTCCGACCTTGAATTCGACTACAATGTTCGCGCGCCGCGTCTATGATACATATATAACAATAATCATGTACAAATTGACCCCGGACGGACAGTGACAGACACAAGCACAAGGACAAGTGCAAGCATCGCGCACGCGGACTCCTTTATAACTTTCACCGGGCCGGTTGTTGGGAAACGCGAGCGCGCGCGCGCGCGCGTTACAATTATTTCATTGGAAATGAAATACGAAAAGAACAAATTAATACCCATTAAACGGCGAAACGCACCACTAAACGATTATTATTATTCAACCTGGTTTTTTTTTTATTTGAAAAAAATTCCGTCTGTCTTGTTCACAGTTCGTGATTGTTACTGACCTCTCACCTCTCGTATATACGCGCGACGTACTGCCCATAATACAATATTGTCCGTTTACGCCCGGTTTCACTGAAATCGTTACATTTGTTACATTAAACAAGCTACTAGTACTCTTCTAGTACATACGCGCGCGCGTATGTGGGAGGTGAAATATATCATTTTTCCAAACTGGACATTATAGTCATTATACTAACAACAACAAGGCGTAGAGTTAATTGCACGCGGGCTAAGGATAAATAGTTTTATCGGCCGATATCGAAAATATTATGTTATACCGTGTACACGCCTACGCGACAGACATTATTATGACCGACATTACATATTAGTATCGGTGTTATTACCAACTACTGTATCTACTATTTGTTTGGTTTTAATTTCATTATACGACAATATGAAAATTACACGTGTTCATATATATGTATAAAGTTCTGACAAGCCAATAGGTATATATTTTATTTGTACATACTGCGTGTCACTCGTCCCGTTTTTACGTTTAATTGTACGTTTACTCTCTTTCACTTCTTACTGCACCAATATCTTTCGTTTGACCCATAAAATTCGGTTCGTAAGTTTACTTTTCTACGCCATCATTGCGCGTTGTACTATTGCGACTACTACTATTCTATCACTTGATCGTTTTAGGCTTGCCTACTCGAAATAAACGAAAATCGACGCGCGCATCTAACACCACATCGATATATATAAATTCATCTCTCGGGAAAATTCATCGTTATATTATATGTATTTTTTTTCTTACACACCAAACAAATGGTTCTTATTATTTTAAAATTCTAGTAGGTATTACGCATTGACGTTTCTTTCCGTCTCCTAATGATGACTGTCGATAATTCCACGGAAGCAACGAGAACATTTCATACATCGATATTGTACAGTACAGTTTTTTTATTTAATATTTTATTCGTTAATTGAAAATTTTTCTATCGATCACCGGATGTTCGTACGCACTACACGAATGGTTTTCATATGATGAGAGAGGAATTTGTTTTTCTCGTGTTATCAATCGCGAACGGTAGGTAATAAAAATACAACGAACATTTTTAACGATAAATAAGGGTTGGCTGTAATCAATGCACGTTCAAATATGATTCACTAATAGCTGATAGCTGCGACCATTTAATGATATACGCGGCGTTTGATAAATGAGGGGTTTTTTAGACATTTTTTTTATTGTCGCGCGTCTGAATTGCATCGCACACATCATACTCGGTATTGGCCCTCTTTTAGTTACGTCCAACAGGTCTGAATGCGACTCGAGGCACGTGCGCGTGAAACATAATACCTCTATACCTAATACCTATCCACCGAATAGTGACATTTTTCACGGGGATATTTTATCGGACGCAATGTATCGGAAAACGCGTATTTATTATTTATTTATTGTCTCTGCTACTACATGGGCGCGCGACGCACTACGGTGTAATAACAATAACACAAAGATACTATTAAGTCGTAAAAGCACACAACGACCGTACCACGCCTCCTAGTATCTTCCGATCGGCGAGAATATGATGTATTGCCAACAAGTCGTCGCCGCCGTTGTGCGGCACTAAGTCACTTCCAACATCGACGGCCACGTAACGATTTGAACTTTACAATAGATTTCGAACAACGAAAAACACACGCGCGCACGCGCGCACATACATACCAGGCGCACACACATACTCAAATATACTATTATTATGTCTTAACGCGTTTATAATAATATTATACATGTGCAGTCGATTAGTCGAGAGATCGTTATCAACGTCTGTGGCGTGAACGTATCCTTCTCGGGGAGTATATCACCACCACCCACACAGACACGCACGCATAAAAAACGACAAAGATTGTGTAACTGCAGTGTACCGTATAGCGCCACGAGAGTCCAAGGTCCGGGAGCACGCGTTCGCCGATACAATAATATCGTATATTTTACACGAGTATTACATGTGTGTGTGTTTATTTATGTGCCTACATTAAATACCGCATTCCTGACGCCACGTCCGTGGCCCTATGCACGATAGGCTAATGACTGAGGTGTACACTGCACACTGTTTGGCGACGAAAATAGATTAAAATTCGCTAATGAGTAATGGCTGTACATACAGGCGCGCGCGTGTGTATAACGATCTAAAAGTTTGTAAACGTACTGACTCGGATCGAATCGATCGCGATTTTCAATATAGTGAACGACAGACAGTTCTCTCGCGGAGAAATAGGAAATCGGTATTCCTAGAAAGTCCTAACCGATATTCGCAACGTTAACGACGAATTCGTGTATAAAACGTTTACGTAATAGGTATTGCAATACTCGCGAGATCCGCTGTGGATTAATTAGTGACGCACAAAGACGTGCAAAGATGCAGCGGCGGCACAACAAACAGTGCCGCGTGTAAAGTAGGTAGGCGTTAGCCTAAATCGACTAGTGGAAAAAGGACTGCCGGGGCTCGTACAGCTCGAACATAATTCGAATGGCTTCGATAGAGTAGCTAGAGTTTTAAACAATAACATGTCGTTATTGATTTGAAAAAAAAAACAAACGATTAAAGGAAAAAGACGCCAGAAGTCTTGGATCAAAAACTGTCGTAAAATCATAATCGTTAATAATCGATATAACAGTGTGCCGTGCAAGTGACGAAAACAATAGATCGAAAAACATTACATTCATCTATACTAAAATACGATTCTAGCCTCTGGGCGTAACGGGAATATGGTAGGTAAATAAAAATGAAATACGTTATATTATTATAACGTTGATGTGCAGTCTAAGGTATATGAAATACGTTCGGTTATACCGTTTCATACAATGCAAGATATACTATGAGAACTGAACGCGTATCGATCGGGAATTAAATCGTGCCTCGTGATTTTTCTATCTCGAGCCATTGAACGAAAGAAAATTATGACTTTACCCATTTATACATAAGCTTTCCAACGTTTTCAATAAACCTTCAATCCGTTGCGAATCCGTTCGTTATACCGCGTTCTTTCTTTTTTTTTTTATATTAACATAATGTTTTTTACTCGAATTAATGTGATTCGTTTCTCCCGCGATCTTTCATTTGATTTTCCAAACATATCTACCGTTCACCGCGGGCCAAAGCTTGCTCTACAAATATTTGTTTGAATTGTGTAATTTTTACAGGTCATCTAACTATCAATTTAATTTTAATTTTCTCTGTACGATTTCATAATTGCATTTCAATTTTTCTATTTACAATAATACCGTATTATCTGCAATTACAAGAGAGATATATACAATGATATGTACAATGGTCTATAATATATGAAATAATACGTTGTCCGTGTCGTTTTCAATTTCATTATCGAACAACGACGTTAACCTATAAAACCCGCGAGCTCGATAACTATATATTCAATGGAAAAAAGAAGAAAAAAATGTGAAGTCAAAGTTTCCGCGCAACGCAACCTGCCACCAACATAGCGATGCATTCTATTCGAGTTCACTTATAAGTTGCGAGTAATAAAGAAAATTTCTTAAACGGTTCTATTCGAGTGATTTGTGTTGTTCATATCTGTCACAATATTTCCTTTGCCATCGCCAATGATTACCGATGGATACACCATTGTTGATTCGTTTACAAAACATTCATATCATTTGACGTAATTTGCTGACATGTCAATAAAAAACTCACCGCCAAAGGTACGATTACAGGAATTCCATTGCGACCGACGACGTATTTTCATTTTAGACGTTTGAAATCAGAAACTTGCGTACTCGCAGACAGTGCATATTTTGTTCGTTTTCAATGTGAAACTTTATACGTTACTACGACCATCAAAACATAACGACGACAATGAACGGCTTACTTTACAAAGGGGTGTACCGCGTAATGAAGTATGACGCCGTGTTTTAAACGATATTACCTTCCCGTCGACGATTATTTAATTTAATATTTTTAGCTTAAAAGTTATTTTTATGATAAATACATACAATATCGTATTCATGACGAAAATACCCATCGTGTTTCGGTATTAGCGCGTGTCAATTAATATTGTATTCGTATTGTCCAATATAGCCTGTAAATATTGCCATAGGCCTTATATAGGATATAGCGATCGGAATACATCAGGTTTAAATTAATGGGCAAACTATATAATGATACACGCGCACGAGATATCTATAATTTACCACCGCGTTGGATTTTTCTCTTGTGATTTCGGTTATGTTCAAAAACATTTATTTAAAAACGTCAATTTGACAAAAATATGATGCCATAGAACGGTTTCAAGTCACGACATTTGGTCAGACGACCTTAATAAAATAATTTATTTCTCTATCTGTTATATCCCGTACACGGCTATTATATTAGCATATATATATAGAAGATTTGTTTTTGTAGTTTTTAATCAATATATTTTACGATAACATCACTGCAAGAATAAGACTCGGGCCAACCTGTAATTTATGATAAAATTGAAATGTACAATACGTTAAACTTAATAAGTTTATTGTTTCACAATAGATTTGATCGGGCGTACGTTGATAATAGTTAATAGATTTACGACACTATTTGTATTGTTTTTCCATTTAAAATTCAAATTACATACACATACATCATAATTATATATCTCTTGGCTCCGTAACTATGTTATACGTAACAAATTTCGAATAACAACAAAAATGGACACTGTGAAATCTCTATCGAAAAATCCAACTCGAAATCGATCATATGTTTCCTACAACGATCACCTCGAAAAACAAAGCCGATTAAAAAATACGAGTGTTGGCGGCGTACCCCGCTATAATATCGTGTTGTTATGTATATGACATTAATATTTACATATCTACACTATCACAATGTTTACTATGAATTGGAATAATATCGCGTAGTATTCAGATCACACTTAAGGACAAACGACTATTAAAAGCAGTTTAAATCAAACACGCGATTATTATCGTTACTATTTACTTTTTCAACGAGTACGCGCGGTAGGAATAATTTTCAAATACGATTAAATTGACATTGTTCTGATAAGGATTAATAGGAATATTCCGCAATCTAATATCATTGTTTGAAAACTATCGAAAAAATGTTTAACAACGGGTATTGTGTTAGGGTTGTGTTACAATTATTATGAGCAGTATTGTTTTTCAAACGAAACGTTTTGAACATTCCTTCTGCCCAGAGAGTGGGTTTAAGTACGCTTTTACGGGAAAAACAAATGAACAAAACTCATTCTTCGGGCATACACGCGTGTATGATGATGCTGCTTCCCTGGACGAGTAGATTACTCACACGTCGAGAGAGCGTGGTGGTCGAGTCGAATTCGAATTCAATATTACAAAACGCACGTGGACACCACATTACTGCGGCGTTTGAGAACACACCGGACGTTTCTAGCAGAAGCACTACACATGAGACGTTTAGACTTGTCCAGAACACGAGAAAAAAATACCTCAGGAGTGAGTATACACGCGCGTGTGTCCGGTGTGTTGTTATAATAACATACGTCTGATTTTGAAATAAACGCATATTCATTATACGTATACGAGCGGCGCTGCGCGAAGGTCAAGTAGCCGTGAAAATAAACATAAATCTATTTTTGAAAAACCAACGCACGAGGCACAGCACGTTGCTAATCGTTCGCATTAATGGACAAGACGAACTCTAATAAGTAATAAGAATAACACATCAACTACTCGTATATTGTGCGCGTGCGAATTCAACGGACGCCGTACTTGCGTGGTTAAACACGTCATATCCGTATCGCGTGTATCGACAAGACGTTCAGAGGATGCTTATTATTTGCTGCGAAATAACACACTCACGCGCGTACGAGGAAAACCGCAAAAAAATAATACGTTATTGCTAGTGTGTTGGAGATAACAGACAGACGTCCCGACAACCCGTAATAACAACGATAAGTAGCCATCTCTACCTCCCCCCCATCAGCGGTCGTATCTGTGTTCCGAATGTAATATTTACCCTATGAAAAAGCCGACGACTATATAATTAAAATATTATTATAGTGTAATGTTTAAATTCGGCCGAGAAAACCAATTCGTTTCGATCGAATTTATTCCGGAGTAGACGGACCTATATGGCACGCGTGCCTGCTAAAGTAACACCTTGTACGTTTTTAATGACGAGCAAAAATTTTAAATTGTTACTAATTTTCAAGAATTGAATTCCTATTTGAAGAATTTAATAAGCATAATGTAATGGATTCAGAAAAAACGTAGTCAATATTATGAATTGGTTAAGTTTTCGTGGATCGATATTTAATAATAATTCCTTTTTTGAACGCAGTGTGCCGACGTTTCGGACCCATTTCGTCGTTAAGGTATACATGTTACAATTTCACTGAATATTATAATAGCTTTATCTGTTTCCTACGTTTATTTCAACTGTTGAACCCGCCCTTATTGTTTGATCTATTGATCATTAATCGATCGCAATAGCGAGATCGTAAACAGACAATGGATTATGTATCCGAATATATAAAATATTTTAATTGGTATAGTTATAGTCTAATAGAATTTTTTATTATGACTTATGGTTTTATAGTTTTTTGCCAATTATTCTCTACTGAACAGACAGTTTTTGTATACTTCCCAAAAAAAAAAATCGTAAGGTATTTTGTAGTTATGAAACTTTGGCTCGTGGCACGAAAGAAAAAATTGCCAATTCTGGCTTATAGTGATTTTGAATACATTCTGAATTAAGCAAGTAACAATTTAACATTCACATTCGTAATATTACAATAATACCTAACTACTAACAACGAATGTTATATAATTTTACAACAAATAAATATGTATATATATAGATATTTCTATAGTAATGGAAATTCAATATCGACTTTATTGTAACGAATTATAAAAATATTACGTGACTTTTGAGCTATCGAAAAGACGAATGTTCGAGTAAAATTTAGCTTGATAAAAAAAAAAAAAAAATCTCAAACTATTATGGTACGTTATAAGGTCGTAAATTAAAATCATCATTCCTTTTTTAAATGACTTCGACTTGTTTACTAACAACTAATCATTGTATGTATGAAAAAAAAATTTATCGTCTAATGAGCGTATATTTTTATAAATATTATGTTCACTATACCTTGTCTATTAATTCGGACGCGTCGAAATCGTCGGATCGCATATCTGCCTAAAAGCGTATTCTACTCGTATTCGATATGAATTATTCAACAGAATATAGAGTAATGTCGATGATCGAACAATTGTTTTTTTCATTCGCGGATCATGTTTGGTAACACAATCGACGTGAAAAAAAAAACACGAAATATTTCGTTTCGAGTGTATCTTAACGATCTACGAAACTTGATATCTGCAGTAAAATCTGAAACCCAATAATTACTAGTTTAATACGGAATCTACGTTTCAAATCATAAATAATTTATTATTAAATTTGAATTTTATTATGCAGGGGTGTCTGAGGGCAAGGATATGTCCTTGAGGCGAGCCAGTCACGCCCATAGAATATTCTTAGTAGCTTAATTGAACGAAATTCCAATATAATTGATCTCATTATCAACCTATATACTATACTATATATTTTTATACATACATATATATATATATGTGTGTGTATCATGCCGAAATAAAAAAAATTGTGAATACAAACAAAACTATATTGTGGAGCAATAAGTGTTACGAACAAGACACGACAATGCGGCTGACATCCAGTTAAACGTTTTGAACACAATTAGATTGCAAATCAAACTGCCGCGCAGTTATGAAATTTAAAGGTTTTGGTCATAAATATTTTAATGTTCATTTACTCAAGCTTAATTGGCTGTAAAATTCCAACGGTTATTCGATTTTTAAAACCTATGACGTATAAAATTAAATATGTAAAAGAATATAAATCGACTTTCATTAAAGACCCAACACGCACACACACACAGGCACGGTATTGGAATTGTTTATTATAATATATTATCATGATAATGTTTCAACTAAACAATAAAAACTGTTATGCGTAACTACCAAAAATGTATCTACAGCTTATTACGTGTATTCACACAAAATTACGAAATAAATGCATTTTTAGAAGAGTTTATTAAATGAATCATATTATATTAGAATTTATTTTCTTACGAAATAAATATATACCTAACGGTCCTAACGTAAACGACACGAATGTACGCCATAATATATAATAACTATGATAGGTCAAACACAAATGATGAGTGAGATCTCTCTTGGCCTTTTTTCTTTTTTTTATATATATATAAATCAGGTTAAGTACAGTGAAATTTAGCACAACTGTATTTTGTTGCAACGATGGCATTAATAAATTATTTTATTTTAGGTTCTTTGAAATTATAAAAGCATTAAGGAACAAGAGTTCAGTTATAATTTAAGGGTGCGTTCTATATCAAATTAAAATGAATCCTTTTGTTACACAAGTACAAATTGTAGTACCTTGAGTCTTTCATTTTCTGATATATTTTGAAATTAAATGTCAGTAGGTAGGCATTTCAAGTTTCGCGTAGGAGGTTAGACCACATGGACCAAACCCATTTTATTTGAATTAAAAATGATAAAAATAAATTTTTTCAATAAAAATGTTAAATAAATTAGTCGTAAACAAAAAAATATTTTCGTATGAGTTTACATTGAATAAAATCTTAAAATTGTACAATAATTATGTACTATTAAATGATAACCTACAGGTATATTTTGTTAATATTTTAAATTATAAATTTGTTAATCTCTGAGCCTCATTGGTTTTCTCAAATCGATAGCTAAAGTTTTTTTTCGTTGATGTTGAGACTATATTAATATTATAATTAAACAAACAAATATCCAAACTTTGTTAACAATGAATTACCTAACTATTAATTTGAAAAATAAACTACTATAATCCGATGTAAAAATGTGAAAAAATCGAACATGTTCATCAATATCTATAAACTCGAAAATATCTATAATATCGAACTTCATGAAGTGATGCCATTGTTCTAAAATATCATTTACTATGGAATATGTTTATTATTTAAATATATTAAATCTATACGTAATTATAAATCATATTACGTTTGTATATAACGGATACGTTAAGAATAGTATCACTTTTGGTGATTAATGTTCGCGATAAACTGTCTCGAATGTTAAAATAAAATAATAAACTCGGAGGGGCTCGGGATGGTTAAGACAAACCACCAGACGAACGTGTTTACAAACAATTTAAATCGGTCGAAAAAAAAAAGAAAAAGAAATTCGCGCGTTACACCATAGGTCATCGAGTCCATATTGATCCGCCGAAGATCTTCATTGACAGCATGGAGAGAACAACAATCATCACGATAAAAAAAATAAATAAAAAATACGAAATTCTTAAAACAATATACATATATATATATATATATATATATATAATATATACAGAGTTCATACGACCCGTAACGCTTGTGACCCGCAAACATTTTTTTTCTCTCTTTGAGAAAAAATAAATTATGACTAAATTGGTAAAAATGTTTCCATCGCCAATACGGAAACAATACATCATATTAATTCATTATTTGTGATTGTACCGAGACATTATTCAACATATTTTATCGATTACGGTCTATAATCGATTCTACAATTATTTATACAATCGCCGTAATTCATTATTTGTTTGAACAACTGATGTCATTATTACATCGCGTCGGTCATAAAATAACATTGCCGGTTTTCTTGACCATTTATTATAAATGTGTTTACCTATACATTGTAATGTGTGTGTGTGTGTGTGTGTGTATACCTAATAAGCAATAATAACTAATGTCATGAGATAATAATGTAGGAAACACAATATAGGACATATTAAGTACTCGCACTAGCTAGCGTATAGCTGTACAACAGCTGTTTTTTTGTAATTTCAAAATGTTTATTTTCGTGTACACGCCTGCTTCACCGTTGAAATTATATTTTCCGTATAGCATAATACTATATAAATATTACTGCGTTTGGAGTTTAGATTTTCCCCGTACGAAATGTATTCCCTCAAAAAAGCCTGTAGTACGATTTTATGTATAAATTGTATTTATACAATATTAAACATTGTTATACGTCATCGGATTTAAAAAAGAAAAATAAGACTCAAACCAGCTTTAACCGGCTAAAATGGACAATTTATTTATGTACGGTCAAAACACGCGCGATTAATTTGAATATGTTGATTCTAGTAATTTAACATTTTCATTCTACGTGTATTGCGCATGTTATTTTTTTTCCCCCGTCCGGAATTCACGCGTAGTCTTAAAAATACTTTTAAATTAAAACTGATGCATAATAAATTTAAAATAATAATTGCTCGACTTCCCTGTAGCCACGCGTTGCCTCTGAGCATTAAAGATACTTTTTTTGAACAAAGCAAATGTATAAATTAAAAATGTATTTCACACTCGTATTCTAATTATTTTACTCATACGAATAAACGGATTAAGATATATATAGAATAACGTCTTATGAATTATGACGGTCCGCCATAACCAGTAGAAAAAAACGAAACGAAAAAAAAAATCTTTACCAAGCTTCATCGCAAGTCAATGTTATAATGTGAAATCGCCCGTAATCTTTAAAAGTGCGCGCTAACAAAAGATCTGGTAGAGAGATAATATTGAAATAATAATACCAATTGCTTTTTTTTCCTTAGCGAAATAATGTGCTCGATTTTTTTTTAATACTAAAAAAACTCCTTCTTATATAATAGCTGTTGATATACTATTTTATTAAAAACAAGATCATGTTTATTTATAAATCAAAAAATGTACGTGTTGAATACAAACGTAATGTGTATACATACGTGTCGTATATCTTTTAATTATTATTTAAATCTTTCCAAATGTCTGGTGAAGTTTATTGGTAGTATAAACCGATGCAAGACGTTATGCGTAACCTTCTTATGTCAGTTTATTTACTGATTTTGTGTATTGTAATTGTCGAGTTCTGTATAATAATATAAATGAAAGGATTTTAATAAAAAAAATAAAACAAAACAAAATAAGTATATACTTGCGAGTTGTGACCGTATATAATATATTTTTTATATGTACGCACATGCAGACCGGCAGACCTTGCAGTTCTAATAACATACGAAAAATGCACAGAAATATCTAAATATCAAGAACTGCATTTTGCAAAGCACTATTATGGATTAATCCACCCGAGGGAAGACAACATCTATTACACCACAATATTCTTAAATATTGGGCCCTCGTCTCGCTCCGCTCACTTCGGCACTGAATAGTGACGTATTATTATTTTTAATGTTGACGTGAAATTCACCACAACCGACAAACGATTTAAATAATGGTTCAATAATGGTCAAAATTTGATAAAACCGCTTCCATTATCTGGGATACTGCATTCACGATTATTACAAGTTTTTTTTCTATTTTTCAAATTGTTCTCATAAACTACGAGGAAAATTCTA
Source organism: Drepanosiphum platanoidis (assembly GCA_948098885.1). Classification (NCBI taxonomy): domain Eukaryota; kingdom Metazoa; phylum Arthropoda; class Insecta; order Hemiptera; family Aphididae; genus Drepanosiphum; species Drepanosiphum platanoidis. The sequence goes on from OX402531.1 coordinate 18,574,741, forward strand.
GTTTTAAAATGAAATCTATTTTGATACCTAGACTAATTGTGTTATTTGAAGATACTGTTTAAACAAAAAAAGTTAACATTTATCGCTGTAGAACTCAATAAAAATATAAGACACGAGTCATAAATAGTATTTACCTAAAGTTATATTATTTAGTTAACTATGAATTAAAATAAAATAAAAATTATAAAAAGATAAAAATAATTGTGGCGGTCATTGGACGGATTATGTGGGAATTATTGTAAGAAGAGAAATTCGAAGACGAGGGTAGCCGAAAGTAGATACGAGCTAAAAAATGAGGAAGAAGTTTCCAAAACGTGTATGCTATAATCAAGGTTATCCTTGACACGACTGTAAATTTAGTGCTAAAAAGTATATCACTTAATACTCGTAATATGAAAATAAACGACCGATATCTAAAAAATAAATCAAATAAAAAAAGTAGTTAAATTTGAATTGCCCGGTCAAAAAAATTACCGCTCGAATATGTTGACGCATTCGTAATTTATTACACGTTCGACATTAGAATACTTATCCATGTCGTTTCTAATTATAACATACGAATATCTTCTTTGGTAATTAATATACACACAACACCTGGTAACCGATAAATAATTTGAAATTTTACCACTACTCTGATGTGAAGTGTAGGCATGTGGAATTTCATCATACTTATTTATGCGAGATTTATTTCATATCACTCGTTTCGATATAATATGATGACGTGAGATTTTCGCAATATATTTATAAAGTATAGCATTCATCGTTTTGAGCAATTATTATTATTATAATTAATAATAGAGATATCTTTGAAAAACTGTAATAGCAATAACGAGAGATTACTAATGGTGCGATTTCGCTACGAATTGCTCGCACGAACGTTAAAATAAATTTCAAACAAAATCAATAATATACCTAATGCCGACGTCCTACACGTTCAAATACACGTTATTGTACCTACCTAACAACTTGTAATTATTTTATTCACGAACTAATTATACAAACGATATATTTTATAAGTCATTTGACAGATACCAGTAAAAAAAAAAAACAAAAACGTCGAGTATATCATTACGAAATCGTACAATAATATTAATAATAATTGCACGCCTAGTTTACTTAAAACGCCTCGCGAAAGAAAAGCTGACGACGATTCCGAGATTTGAGGCAATCAATAAACACACGACCGCGTGTGGGTATATACATAATGTTATAGCGTTAATCAAGGATCTAAATGAATACATATAAACGATAATAGGCATTATTTATCACGTCGCTATATGCGGCTGTCGATCATGAATCGAAATCGTAAAATGTACCGCACGAGTCGCGAGATATGTTTTAGATGATTTTCGTTTTAAATGTATTCTAATAATACAATTTATCGACCTTATATATTTTAAATGTCGTCACAACTCTCACGGGTCAAGTCACATTTGCCGCCGATTATATAATGGTACGTAGATATTATTTAGAAACAATGTTTGAGCATTCTCTTTCGGAAACCACGCCATGACGCACTCTGTAGGATTTCAAAAAAAAAAAATAAATAGTTTCCTCGCTCCGTTCGGAATTTTAAATGTCGTGCGCAAAGTTGAACTCGGTGGGAGGGCCGCGTAAACGGGACGGAAATCGCTCGGACGATAGGAGTGGCCGTTCTATCTTTTATTTCGTTGTTTTTTTTCCCCCTTTTCTTTTCTATCGCAATTATATTATTGTAGACGTCTGTACGTACGCGCGCGCGCGCCCGCACGCGTATATAATTTATATAATTAAAGTTAAAAATCAATCTGAAAAGAAAATAACTACAAGTGATTTTCCTGTAGAAATGACACGGAAATAATGATAGCCGCGGGCCACCATTTCGTTACTTGGCGGTGGCGGTTTATACGGGTATATATTTATAATTGACAATAGTTTTAAAAAAAATGTTCATCGTCCTACAGTGATCGAGCAAATTTTAATGATACGATATCCGTGATTATTTTGAAATCTCAACACGTATCCGACGTGTTAATTATAAATTATGATAAAATGCGCTGTGATCTAAATAGATATACCTATCCCATATTACTCATAGTTCGCCGCGATAACATTTCATCTTTGTTTCAACACCCGTCCGTCGATAAAAAAATTAAATATCCACAATTTTCGACTATCGACGAACGTCGACGAAAGTCCATATAATTAGCCTCGATTTAAAGCTACGAAGTCGATTGTCGACGATAGTTTATTCGCTTAACAACGATCCGCATACAGATTCGTACGCACGGCGAAACCATAATAGTCTATACGACAAGCACTATGGGCGGGTTTATTTCATTAAAATTATTTATTATTTTTCAGACTTTTTATTCTGTTTAGAGTAACATTTCGAACTTTGAATATATTTATCGTGTTGTATTATATTAATCGACTACATTAAAATATGTAATCCACCAGAATTATTCGTAATTGTACATGAGAACTTATTAAACGAGTACCTTGTTTTGAGAACCTTCACTGGACGATTAATATAATGCCATAGATTTGCGAGTAAAACAAAAACTGCGGTAACGGATTGGAAAAAGTTTATCCCGTCCGCGGTAGGTTTGAACAACATTAATTTCTCAACTCTCTCCTCCCCAAATAATTATCTTAGGAGCGCCCCGGGACTCTCGCCCATGGCCCGAATAGGTAAGTATACTGGGTAAATGCGTAACATAACGCGTGTGCGTTAGGCACGACCAGGTGACGTCAGGGGACGGCTAGTATACCGCGCAAAGTACTAAAATATAAAACATGGTGACCCGTGACGACGGGTGAAATATCTAAACGTTTCTCGCGTTGGCCTATACATAATCAAACGTGTTCGATATTTTATTGTTATTGAAATGGCCGTTCTGTTTTGACTACGTTAGACAACACACGCACGTAAATCCATTCAATCGATCGGAAAAAAACATTAAACCACACACACACACTAGGCGAAAAATATTTACTTAATCCAGAAGCGGCTTTTCAGTTTTGAAATAGAGCTACCAAATTTGTCCACTACTGGGCTACTGTAATGAGTAATGACAGTAGGGAGTTAGGGACTTTTACGCGGCATGCGAAATATATTTGTAAAAAGTCACCATAATTATCGGAGCCTTTTTTTTAAAAATAAATTAGTTATATCGATTTTAACTGTAGCAGTGTCGGCATAAAATCGAGAAGGAATAAACAGATAAAGAAAAAATAGTGTCGTCAATGACTATATCTTGCGATACTCCAAACCCTGACCAAGTCCTTTCCCGCTCGATAGTTGGCATAAAAAATTTTATTATTTTCATTCATTTTATTATTTATTATAGTCTATAACATCTATTTTATCTACTATAACATATACCTGTACAGTTTACATAATATATAACCAGATATTTTATCTGTCATTGTCGTGATACGATCACTAATATAAAATACAAAAAAAAAACATAATAATAAAATGACCTAACGCTGTTTCTGTTCTTAATAGAAACCCGTTCGTAATGCATTAGACATATCGTTTGTGCCCGACTTATTCTGCGTGTGTTTAATCGAAAGTCTATTACCTTTATATTATGATAATATATTTTGATCAAAATACGAAAAAATGCGCATCCGTCAACGAATTTATTATTATCATTCGGATAAAGATAAAATATTACCTACACGTTATTTGTACATAAAATGATTTCAACTTCTGCAGACAGCGTATTGTCATTCACATTAGATCGAAAATAACATTTTAACCACAGCATTGAAATCATAACAATCAATTTTATAATAATCATCCAGAACACTTATAATGTTATTCTATAATTGGGTAATAATTGAACCATAGCTAGGGGCTGGCGTGATGAACGATCACCGAGAGGTAAGAGCGCAACGATGTTAGGAACGCATTTGAGAGAGTTTAATATTAATAAATAATTTTATATTTTCATTTAAGTAGTACATATGCGCAATTTTTTTTTTTTTATACGAGCTTTTGAATAATTAAATTTTGATGAAATTCTATAAAAACACGAACATTATTAATTTATTGTAATTTATAGATTTAAATAATATAAATTATCAGTTAATATTATGAATTATAACGACTCAAGTAAATAAAGAAATAGTGGAATTTACACATTAAAATGTAATAATTGTATAAAATGGAATAAGAATTGGCGCAATGAGTAAAATTTGTCAAGGACGCTACGGAGGATAGTTACGGCACTGAGTAATATTTATTTTATTAATTAATTCGAAATAAAAATTGTAGTGCTTGGTTGAATGCCCAGATATTAAAATCAAATCTAATTTTTTTCGCTCTAAGCTTGTTAGGAACATAATGTGAAACTATTTAATAATATCTGAGTAATTTCATAATTATTGTACGTTTGCCAGACATTGTGCATTTAAACTTTCAGTAAATACTATTTAATAAGTAAATAGATTGTAACGTTTCATAATTCTTGCTCCTAATATACTTCATGTATATAAATTTATTTAATCAATGCTTAGATAATTATGACTTCAAATTCTCACAGCCACACAGGTGACTTAATAACGTTGTCCTTGGAGGTGTACATAAGGATATAAAATTGAAATAAATTCAGAATCAAGTGACTTGTTTAGATTATTCAATAGGATAAGGATTTCCTTTTTTATTTCTATATAAGGTAGATGTGATATAGAATTTAAGATATCATTTGACTCTTAGTCGCTTTCTATTTTACTTACACAATTAAAACAACAGGCCAAGTAGCAAAATAAATAAAATAACATCTGTTATACACACCCACAGAAATCTAAAAAATGTACCAACTTTTTTTCTGTTTGTAAGTTTTTTTCATACACAGTGACCAAAACCCTACGTTACAGTTATAAATTATAGTATTTAATTTAAATATTAAATATTTAAAATTAATATATTTATTTTAGATTTAGATATTGTTTTCTAATCCAAAATAGCTCCAAAATTTTTGCAAAAAATGGCATTAGAAATATTTTTAAATTATTTGTCATTGATTTTCTATAATATTTTAAGCTACCAAAAATTTCAATTTGTCCATTATTATATCGGCAACTGACCATTGATTACGTAATGATAACACTATATTAATAACATTGATTACCTAGCAAGAAAAACATTTAACAATAAACTTCGAAGATCGTTTGAAAATCAGAGACATTTTCTATTTAGAAATGTTATACGCCACTATTATTCTTAAAACCATAATTATTTAAAAATGGCCAGTTTAATTTTTATTTGAAAAAGATTTTTACTGTAAAAAGTATAATGTAATTACTAATTATAAATTTATCTTTGGTTACATTGAATAGTATTACATATAAAACCTAAATGAATAGGTATCTATTTTAAAATATAAGTACCAATTATATTGATGATAAATTATTTTTTACTTCATATTATTAGGTTTTAATATGCAAAGTAATTATCCAACCAACAGAATACATTTCGAAGGAAATATTACAAGAGCAATCTATATTTATTAAAAGATGTATTTTATCATATGGACACCTTATAGACCAGATATTATTGTTTTTCACCTGAAAAGCGACTAGATTTGCTACCCGATAATGTTTTTGAATGAACACTATAGTATAATAGTATATGTATATTATATTAGTATATGTATTAGTATATGTATATTCGCGACGAATGCAACGCGCGTAATGGATTTTATCCGTTCTCGTTATTAATATTACTCGGCGCCGAAATGAAACTCATTTCCGAAAATCGTATTGACGACAACGCGCAATTTATCAGTTCCAACGCGCGTTGTATAACAGCGGTTTAATAATAACATATAATAATAATAAGTTTCGCATAACGCGTCGGTGGGTCGTACTTATTTATTACATCGACATAATAATATCACTAACCTCGGGCCGTCGTCGAATCCATTGACGACCGTTTTCATTCGGCGGGTCCGAAACTTTTGACTTTTCACTACGTATTTCGTGCTGGTACACTCGAATAAAAACACCACGGAACGATTATTCACTACTCGCGCGAACCACGATATTACCATAATTCGATTGATTTTGGCGGACGGTAAAATTCACAAGCCGTTTTGGCGAACGGCGGCGGTGCATCGCGAACGCGACCGAGACGGAAAATACGATAAACATCGATGGTACGGTAGTATTTTAGCGACGAAATAATTTGGTTGCGCCCACGCGACCGCCGTGAGACGTGCGATTATTCGTCGATAAATACTATTACCATCTCCGCGAAAGGAAATTGTTGAAACCGTGAAACGAGATTTGATGGCGGTCGGCATGAAATTCTCGTACACGGACCCGTTCGGACAAACTCCATACATACGCGCAAACCGACGAAGACTGAAACAAAGGGAAGTAAATCCCAGCCTCCCCGCGTCGGCCGACACGAACAGCCAATGACAAGTTGCGAGAATTCATGGAAAGTCATTTTTTTTGTAACGGTCGTTTTCCGAATACCATTACCGTAGTATCCGGAGTTCCGTCCGCGGCGCGCGACCGCGGCCACGCGGCCACACGGCCACGGCAGCGGCGGAACGTTCACACTACACGCGCGGGTGTTATATTCGAAACGGAAAATTCAAAGTGCCGTGCGGTACGCCGTTCATGTGATTCGCGCCGCCTGCAGTGTTGTTCATATAGTTCCATCCGCCGCGGATGTTATTTAAGCTGTGCCAAATCCGCATTACCAACACTATAACGAACGACTTTGCGATTCAGCGCGCGCGATAGGAGACGATCGGATAAATAAACATAGGACTATAAGAGTGTGCGTACCTAATATAGATGACTTGGCGACGAACGCGACGCGCGTAATGGATTTTATCCGTTCTCGTTATTAATATTACTCGGCGCCGAAATGAAGCTCATTTCCGAAAATCATATGCACGACAACGCGCAATTTATCAGTTCCAACGCGCGTTGTATAACAGCGGTTTAATAATAACATATAATAATAATAAGTTTCGCATAACGCGTCGGTGGGTCGTACTTATTTATTACATCGACATAATAATATCACTAACCTCGGGCCGTCGTCGAATCCATTGACGACCGTTTTCATTCGACGGGTCCGAAACTTTTCACTACGTATTTCGTGCTGGTACACTCGAATAAAAACACCACAACGCGACGGCGGCGGCGATACGATACGAAACGACGACGACGACGTCAAAAAACGCACACTCGAAGCCTTTACCGGCTTGGATTAGACGTCGTCCGAGCCCCGACGGAATCGTTGAAAATCCGAAGGTGACGGCCATTACACTCGCGTAATGGATCGCGCGCACCGGTCGCGACGGCGGCGGCGATACGATACGATACGAAACGACGACGACGACGTCAAAAAACGCACACTCGAAGCCTTTACCGGCTTGGATTAGACGTCGTCCGAGCCTCAACGGAATCGTTGAAAATCCGAAGGCGAGACGGCCATTACACTCGCGTAATGGATCGCGCGCACCGGACGCGACGGCGGCGGCGATACGATAGGAAAAATACGCTAAACACCGGATATCGACGGTACGGTAGTATTTAAGCGACGAAATAATTTGGTTGCGCCCACGCGACCGCCGTGAGACGTGCGATTATTCGTCGATAATTACTATTACCATCGCCGCGAAACGAAATTTTGAAACCGAGAAACGAGACAATGGCGGTCGACATAAAATTCTCGAAACACGGACCCGTATGGAAGACCTGCAGACATTAGCGCGAACCGACGAAGACTGAAGCAACAAAAGGGAATAGCAGTCGACCCCCCCGCGTCAACCGAAACCGTTAAAAAATACGAACAGCCCATTGGCTGTTAATTCACGAATTCATGGAAAGTAACCCTTTTTTTTTTAACGGTCGTTTTTTTAAACGACCTCCGGACGGAAGACCGCGACCACGTCGTCGTCGTCCCATCACGGCGGCCACGCGACCACACGGCCACAGCGGCGGAACATTCGCACTGCAACGCGTGCCGCGCGTCGCGTTTTATATTTTTTATTCGGAAACGGAAAATTCAAAGTGCCGTTCACGTGATTTGCGCCGCCTGCGATTTCGCAGCTAAACTTCAAAACCAACACTGACTTTATAAAACGCGTTTCGTTTCTTATGCTTCGTTTACACGTGACGAGCGCTCGGCCAAGCACTAATATAAACCGATATCGGCGTCTACGCGCATTCTATTCACTCGCTCGCTCGTTTTACTCGTCCGATTACCGATTCACCTCCTTGAGTTTACACAGGACAGTGCTCGGCCGCGTACCCGTCGCGTGTAAACGTACCTTTATCATAAAATATTGTGTGTGAATGGCGTTTGCCGAATACTTATTATGAGCACGATTCAAAAAAATAATGTTTATGAATGAACACTATTGTATAATATACATATACTATTGTATATGTATATTATTGTAAAAAACATCAATTATAGGGCTCTTCCTTCCAAAACGACATTAGGGCCCAATTTAGCCTAGTCGCGCCGCTGAAAACAACACTTAATATCTAATTGAAAAAAATAAAATACGAAAAAAAAATGAAAATCAAGTTAAGACTTTGAATTAATAAGAATACTACTTGTCGCGCATTATTTTACTTCGAAAATTCAGGTGAAACACCGCCACCGAGTCACCCGACTCACCGCCTAAGCCGCCTCTGATCGTATCGTTTTAAATGTATAGCCTTAATAGTGACAACAGTGTGGACACTCCGGGTCACGGATTTCCCGCGACATCGGGTTTATAAACATAGATTTTTATTATGAATATTAGCAACTCGCATACAATTAACTTGTACTTATTAACAGACATGTTTCTAACGGCACGCTATAAAAACACCCCGAATGATGGACAATTTACTTCAGGAAAAAAAAAAAGTACTTACGAGATTTCCGCCATTTTTTTTCCCAGACCGAATTCGTTATTCGATCTCGTTCGTCGTTTACGTACACTCGTGTTATTCCGCGCTTCATTCCGCACCGGCACAAAAACGATCGATTGAAAGTATTCGTATAGAATTCGTATTGGCGATTTGGAAAGCAATAATACAAGTTCGACAAGAAATTCGGAAAACACTGAAACAACATAAACTGTAAAATAGTATTACTGCGCACACACGAACGACGATAGCTGCGGAATCGCTACGGTTAGACTAATGACTATAACGAGTATAACGACTAACGAGAATACCACGAATTCCATATTATCTAGACATCGAGAATCTTCTATAGAATCTCCGTGCGCGCGAGATGATTAATAATAATTATCAACCAATAACTGTAAAATCTATTATTTTCCCTCCGAAATTGAATTCAAGCATGATAACATGACGTATCAGTAACGACACCGTATCTGTATGGATTGTCTACGTCTTTTGAAAAATGTATTATAAACGTGGTGTTGTCAGTCGTCACTCATTACAACTTACAAGTGTAGCGAAATACTACTACACGTCGATGGCCGATGTCTCGTAAGATTATTATATTGAATATTCGTCGTGACGCAACAACGGACGACATACCCCCGACTGATAAATTAATACTTACTTATTTTTATTATTATTATAATACTCGATCTCAAATTGTTAAATATGTTTGAAAATTCTAATTATTATTTCGCTTGTCATTTTAAGTATATTAATTGTTATTTCTCTAGATTCTTTTTATATTCTATAATAATTAATAACACTGTGTATACATCATTCTTATAAAATGTAAATTTTTATTGTTTTTAAATTTTTTTTTTTTGCATAATATGAGTTACACTCTCTATCTCTCTAACACAAGCTCTGCTTAAAAGAGATAGATAAAATCATACTATTGTTATTATCAATTTGTTTATTGTAATTGATGATGATTTAAATAAAATAATAATAATAATAAAAAAAAAATTTTTAAAAATACGTGAGTATAAACGACGCTGACAGCCGCGGTCGCAGAAGGTGACCAACGCGACCGCGGTTTCTAGTCGTCATACGGCCTGCGCCCGGGTAACAAACGTTTACCAGTCTCTCTGTGTACGCCGAGGTACCGGTAAACATACCGACACTGCACCCGGTCGAATGGTATTTGCACGAAGTATGTTATACTCGCGTTATCCGTGCGACCAAGACCGAGAGAACAATATTTTTCTCACAACGATTGTTTTTTTTTTTTTTCTAACCAGCCCACGCAGAGAATATATTCTATTCGGGCAGGTCGATGGTATACGTGTCATATTTTATTACGCGCGTGAAACGGAGTTTGAAAAAGCGATATTATCGCATTGTAGCGAACTAATATTGTTACCGTTCGAATATGCCGACGTAATATTATTATTACAGATTATAATAATAATATCACATGACGGCACGGCGAGTAGGCAACCGAAGTACGTGTTGCTTACAATAATAATATTTTGTACGTCGCGCGAGTGATCAAAAAACTTATTGTAAACATCGTGACCACAAAGGCACAAATCAGTATGATTTCATATAATATTATATTATTTCTAAAAATCGTATTGAAAATAAGCTGTGTATAACTTGTGTGTATACAGTGAATAGTTTTTTTTTAAATATTATTTGTATTTATTAGGAAATTAACTAGAAATATACAGCGCGAAGAATATCGATGCTAAATTATTCGTTTTTTTCCCAGTTAGAAATCCAGTTCAATAGATCAGTATTGTTATTGGGGTTTTAACATAAATAAATAATCATAAATCAATGGCGTTATATTGTGTACCTATAAAGTATCTATACAAGGTACTTGATGTGTAGCACAATCTATAACAATCGAACAAAAAAGAGGTTCAAATATATTTTAATTTTAAGTTTTTCCAACAGAAATCGATGATAAAAAATAAAGAAATTTAAAAAATGGTCTTATAGATTATAAGTATTTAATATCTTACTTTTCCCTTGAATACAGAAAGATGATTTGTGACATATCTTATCAGTTATTATATCCTGTTGTGGAACCAGTTACGTTTTTTTGTGAGGTGGTCAGATTTATGTTGACTTATTGGCCGAGGAAAGTTTCGTACAGTACCTGTTAAATAACACATTTGTATTTATTTTACTATTTTTTCATAATAAACTTTATTTTAATTGGTAATTAAATTATAACGCTGCGCGTTTTTGCCTCATACTCGTCGACCATTTTCTACGCGATGCGTTCAAGAAAAGGACGTTTCACAGATTGCCCAACTTAAAAGAATCAATATTCTTATTTAAAGTTTATGCAAATACGAAAACTTGAAAGCTTTTGGCAACTTTCTTTAAATTCACTGCGTCAAAATCGAAATTGTCATTTTTTAAAATCGTGTTTCGTATGACTGACATCTCTGCTTTCGATCACATTAAATCAATTTATAAATGTACCTATTATCATTGATTATAAATATTTATAATCAATGCTATTATCCTACACATTTTATGAATCCGAATATCAGTGAATCAGTTGCCTACCATCATTTATAACCAATCTTTTTTTTCTTTATCGCGTGACGGACAAATTTTACATTAAATGAATATTGAAATGTTATTAACACACAACAAAAACCTTTTCAATATTATTTTGGCGCATTCCTTAATTATTACGATTGTAAATACGAAACAGCTCTCTAACAAAGGACGAAAATACGAAAAAATCATCTGTCTCGTCAGTTAGCAGCGAGCGGTTACGAACAATATCAATTCTTACGGAACGCGGACAAAAGACAGTCAACGCGACGAAGAAACCGAAAGAAGACGGTTACGAAATATAAAATATATTTTAAAAAAAACTCACTATGATCGGAATTTCGATTATAGCTGGATAAAAACAATGTGTTGCGATATTGTGCAATAGTTTTCAGAAGTCGAAACGAATAAATTCACGCGACTCGACGAGTTTTTAATAAATCAAACGATTATGTGTTAAAATTGCGACTGTGCATTTCCTTGTCTACTGTCTAGACTGGGTGCCGCGAAGGAATATTATTTTCGACAATGGTACTGTGCGCGCCATCTACCGGTACATTTTTCAATTAGTCGGTGAACCTATACGGTATACTTGCTGCTATTGTCGTGGAACAAAAACCGTTTTTATCACTGGCCGAGATTAAAATAACGGCCACGGCTGTAATGAGATAGTACGATTAACGGACGTAATTTTTTGATACTAAACTTTATACTACAGACTTTTTTACACTACTTGTTACTTTTTAACGGTTATTTCTCATGCTTAGACAGCTTGTTGCGGGGCGAGTTCTAGCAGTCTACAATAATTTAATATATATTATATTTAATTAACGCTACTCGGGTTCGTGTGCTCAGACTCCGAGTTCGGATTTCAAATCATCTCTGACCGGTCGATCGTTTCCTTTCGATCGATTAATGTTTGCTTCTGACTACCGGTCTAGTCGGGTACTGAGATGCTGATGTCGGGTAAAATCTCGTATCCTCGTGATGTCTTGCGACTTGTCAGCGATCGTAAAAAAAGAAAACTAGTCACCGACGACTCGGATGACATATCGTTTGACTGCCATGACGGTTCCTATATTTCGTTCAACTCTTCGATTAATGTAATCAATAACTCCCAATCGTCATCGTTGGAAGGGCACAGAGATTTGTTTGGTGAACTCATCCCGGTCATACCTAAGTGCTCGAATACTCCAAAACCCAAATCCAAACCATCCCGTAAGCAACCAGTGTCGAAAAGCAAAGAACTATCTTTGGAAGATGTCGTGACAAGCAATCCAGTTAGTAGACCGAGACGAATGTTTATACCGACCCCGCAAATCATCCAAACAATGAAAGAGGCGCAAACTGAACTATACTCTTTAATGGGTATCAATAAAAGTTCAACTGATGTTTCTACAGTATCAACCAACAGTCTTAATGTCAGTGGAATACAACAATTATTGGATGTTTCTGAATCAAATGCTCAAACCAATTCAATAGTACAGCCAGAAATTCAATCCACAACAAATTCAATAAATGCTGAAAATACTGATCAAAATTCTGCCATTCTAAAAGGTACATTTTCACTTAACTATTTAAATGATTATACTACAATGTTCAATCAAAAAAACAAACTAAATAAATAATTAATAATTAGAAAATGTTAAGACTTTTATTTATATCACTGTAATATTTTTAATCTTGTTATTTTACCCCCACAGATACTAATAAAAGTTGCTGCTAGCTTTAACCATTTCATACTGATTATGGTTTAAAATTTAACTTAAAACAAAAAATTCTTATTAATTACCTTCTCCAGAGAATAACACATTTTAATTTCAACAACTTTTTTTTTCAAGTTTTCAAACAATTTTTATGCCATATGCTTAGGTTCTTATAGTTTTTAATTTATTGATTTGAAAATATGGACAAAAAAGCAATCGTCAAACTATTACATGTAAAACAGTTTTTAAATGTTTGCACTATTTTTCCAAATTTCCATTAATTGATTCTTATTTTCCATTTATTAATAAAAACAATTTTGCTAGATCTTATGTCGAGTTGATCTTATGTTCATTAAATAAACAAGGATAGCAATTATTATTATTTATACCCACATGTCTTGATATTAATCTTGAAAAATAATTTATGTTTTCAAAAAAATATAATTCTGCAAATTTTTTAATAATTATATTATTATAAGAAATTTCCACTGTATTGCAATCTGTATGTATTTATACGTTGTTTTATAATATATTCATAAATAACTAGGTATAGTTATATCCTTTTAAACATTCTGTGATATAGAAAAAAGGTTATAGTCTATATAGATTTTGTTGAGATAAATTATCTTTATCTTGATTGATTATAATTCAGTATTATTATTTAATATTAATTTTTGGTAAAATTTTTCTCATTGCTGTCATCACTGTTTACTGTAGACATTAAATTCTTAAATGTTTTATAAAAATTAATATTGTGGGTACCAATGTGATTTAAATTATTCTTTTGATTTAGGAGTTTTTGCATTTGTTGACTATAAAGTTGACAATGAGCGGCGTAGTTTTGGCATCAATGAAAACCTCACCAACCTAGGAGCAAAAGTGGAAAAAACATTCAATTTTAAAGTAATTATTTAAAAATTTATTAATAAATTAAACAAATAGTATTATGTATTATTTATGTTAAAGGTAACACATGTGATTTTTCGTGATGGTTATCCCAAAACATATAAGAAAGCAACTGAACGTAATATCCCATTAGTATCAGCAAGATGGGTGGAAAGTTGTAGATTAGCTAATAAAATGTTAGATCCTGCTGACTTTCCTGCTATTGGTATTGAAAAATATGCAAACGAGCCCAAAATTAACTTTTATGAACCAGTGAGTAAATTTAAATACTTTATTTAAATTTGTATTACACAAACTTGAACTTTATATCTATTTAAAACAGAAAGTATACTTTGCTCTATATGTTTATAGAATTTTAAACTGATTATATTACATAGGTAGGTTAATTAAATTCATGAAATTTTTTTTCTAGAAAAGCAATAGATTAAAAAAATTTTTTAGACAAAGTGATACTGACCGTGATCATTTATTTAGATCTAAATGTAATGAGATTTTGAATCGCATTAATAGTTTGGATTTAAATACTTTTGATGAAAACACAGAAAATTCTATCACCGAAAGTCCTAAAAAAGCATCGGAAAACCCTGTAAGTATTTCAATGTTAATTTATATTTACAGTCATTGCACTATTTTTTATTTCTTGTTTATGTAGGTAGCTGATTTTTATGTTTTAAAACAATCTTTTGCATGTATTAAATAATTTTTTTCGTTTTCTTTTTTTTTAGAATTTTCATCACAAAACAAATGATATTATCAGTGCATTAGCTGATAATTTATTCCAAGTTTTAAACAATAATGATAGCTCAATATTAGATGAAGATGAGTTGTATATACCTATGTCAATTAAAATGGTAAAAAAATATCTTACTCCAAAAGGAAGCGCAAACAAAACACCTAATGAACTCAATGATGAATTAGTTAAAATAGAAGATCGACTCCAATTGAATTCCCAAGCTAGGAAACGGTTTCGGAAATTACTATTTCCTTCCGAAGAAAAGAATTTAAATGAATTTAGTATTGTCAGTGATTTTCCATCACCATCGCCAGAAAAAATAAGAATCAGTGCTCCAGCCAGATTAACTAATAAAAAAAGACATAAAGTATTAGCCACCCAAGAAAAATTACATCATATTGAAAACTTAAAAACCAAAGAAAATACACCAGAAAAAAACCATGTTCAAAATAAAGAATTTCAGTGGCAAATACCTTCTGATTTACGTCCAAAAAAAACTAAAAAAAAAATAATTAAAAAAAACAATACTGCTAAATTAACTCTAACTCAAGAAAGTTATAATTCTAGAGATTCTTCCATTATTTTTCAAACACCGAAAGAATCTTTAATTAGCCCTATAGTTCCACTGACAGTTGCCTGTACTGGAATGAATAAAAAGTAAAATTAATAAATTTTTTTATAATTATACACATAATTTATTATTATTATATTATTTATTATAATTTTTTTTTTCCACAGTGAAAAAAATATTATTAAACTATGCATCGAAAACTTAGGAACATTTACTTTCCATAAAAATGTGGAACCTACAACTATGTATTTAGTAACCAAAAAAAATCCGAATCGAACATTGGGTATGGTATTTGCTATGGCTTTTGGATGTTACATAGTTTCTGAAGACTGGGTAAAAACACTAAATAATTAATAAGTAATTTTAATAAATACATAATATCATCATAAATTTGTAGTTTAGTCATGGGATATTTTGAATTTGTTTTCAAGTTTTATTCTAAATATTTTGGTCTTTGAAATTAATATTTTTGAATACTTAAATAAATAGTGACTTTGACTAACTAGTAAATTTACTAACTTTGATTAGTTAGTTTTTAACTATTAAAAGTCATTAAAGTAATTCAAGTACACAATTATTTTAATTAAAGGTAAAATCTAAATTAAGAAATGTGAAATTTGGTTTAAGTTTTTCTTTTATAGATTCCATTAAATAATTGATATTATTAAGCAGTGATTGCATTAGGCTTAACTTGCTGCAGCATAATATTATGCAATTGTTGTATGCATACATTTCAAAAAAATAAATTGAAATATATTATCATTAGCCATGTACAAATATTATAGATAAACTTAATGATAAATTTATTTTAAAGGTTCATGAATCACTTAAAATTGGTAGATGGTTGTCCCATCAACAATATCTTATATCAGATCTATCTGATCCTGTTAAGGTAATCATATATTTGTTTTTTTTTTTTTAACTTTGCTCATTTGTAGAAAATAATTTATATGTGTTAATTATTTGAATCATTTTATTTCAGGAATTTCAATTACGACGTAATACATTTGGATCATCATTGGTGTTTTACATATTTGAAGATGCTGGTATTATATACGTATCAAGTAATTGTGATCCATCATCAAAAGAATTAAAACGTCTGGTGCGCACATGTGGGGGCAAGTGTACAAGCAATGAAACAACAGCTAATGTGATAGTTGGTCATACATCTGAAATGAACGGTAATGTTCATGAAAAATGGATTCTGGATTGCATAACCCAAGGGAAATTGCTAAATAAATATGAGTATATGATAGTTTGAAATATTTTACAAATTAATTGGTTTCTTATCTTTTTATATACATTTCTTTAGAGCAATTTTTAATTTCTATTTTTTTCTTGTGACATTTTTACTTGTTTATTGAAACTTTCTATTTTTTCTATTGACAATAAGATTTTTATTTTTATGTGATTTAAAAAGAATACTATTTTTATTTCATTAGTGGTTACACTAATTTATCTATCTTAATACTTAGTGTTTAATAACTCTGTTTTAAAGTTTTTATTTTTTTATCATATAAAATTAGTTAATGTGCTGTGCAACTAAATTTTTAATTTAATTTAAAATTCAATTTGTAAGTAGATTAATTTTGCTATTATTGCACACATCAATGTTAGCATGCAGTGGGACCTTGATAAGTCGAAATGAATACTGTTCTCTTCTGAAAACCTCAATTTAAAAAAAAAATTGATAGCTTGAACATTCTGTATTCCCAATGTAGACGTTACACTCGAGATGAAATGTGCAATTATTCACTCAATTTAATGAATTGGGCTGCTCACTTGGCCATTTAACAGAATGGATAAAAAATTGCCAATTTCATGAATTGGATAAACTCATCTCTAGGGTGTAACCGGTTCTGTCTTTACCCGAAAGGCACGAGTCCAGGGCCCCCGGACTGATCTAAACTAAATATTTAATTCTCAGTCTTAAATATTAAGTTCTATAAAATATATATACAGTCGACTCTCGGTAACTCGAAGTTCAAGGGGGAAAAAAAAAATTCGACTTACTAAAAATTTTAAAAAGTATGTTTATTTTTAAATTATTTTACATTAAAGAAATAAAAAAATGTTTTCTTACATTCCTACTTACATATTATCATTTTTAAAGAATTAGTGTAAAGTTAATTGTTTTTGTTTATTTAATACATTGTTCTCAATTCTATTTTCTAAAATACCTAGTGGTTTAAATAAATCTTCCATACCCTCATTGCCTTCAATATATTTACGTAATGTTTCTAATGCAAGTGTCGCTTCTTTATTTGTAATGGTGGATTGTATTTGTTGGTCTTCAATTTCTCCTTCGTTATCTTCGTCCAATATATCGAAGATAATATTTATTGTTCTCAGTCCATTTCCACAAATCTCCAAATTTTCATCGACATTGACGTATGATGTAAAAGTTTCATTAAGATTTATTTTCTCAGTTAATTGATCCTATTCATGGTTATTATCATCAGAAGGTTCATGAGGAATATTTTCAGTCGAAGCTCTAAAACCTGATTTTGTTAAACAGTTAACGATTGTTTCTTTTTTAACATGTGTGAAAAATAATCGCCTTGATAAACTATTTTTAGTACTAAATTTGGATAAGAAAATTCGAGATATCGAAAACTTGTCAAATTAATTTTCGAGTTAACAAGATTATTTAAACATTAAGTGTTATTGTTATTTGAAGGGGAATTTTAATTATTCGAGATATCGAAAATTTCAAGTTACCGAGAGTCGACTGTATATATTATTTTATTTGTTTCAATTTCACATACATATGAATACTGTGCAGAGAGTTCTAAGTTTAATTATATTAAAATAGCATTTTTATTAGGTAGGGCTCGGATTTATATGTAAATTTCTGTAAAACTAATACAATATTAATATAATAAAAAATCATAAATTAATCAGGAGATTAATACATTTATTACTACAATAAAGTAATAACCATTGTGATATGATTTTTTTTTAAATTAATTAATTGGAAGGCTTATTATATAAGATGGTAATTTATTACTAGGGCCCGGATTTATATGCATTTGTATGTTTTTTTCAAACAGTCCAAAAAGATAAGCTACAAGTTTGAATTATAGTCAATAGATCCAAAGTACAAATTTTTATTTTGCATATTTTTGCATGTTTTGCCATTTTTTGACATGTACAGCATATTTCTGTATTTTAAGATTTTTCTTTGCATATGGATGGTTTTTAAATGCATAATATGTAATATTTTGATTATATTAATTAATTAACGTATTTATAGTCAATGCAACGTAAATGCTTTTGTATGTATTTATTTTCATTTAGCCACATACCGAATTTATTTAAAAAATAAATATTTTCATTATTGATTTTTCAGATTGAAATTATAATATGCCTATATCACCATTGAAAATTAATCATAATTCATAATATAAAATAATTTTATGTAAAAATATTAAAAATAATGAAATTAAAGATTTTTTTCTCTGGCATATATTTATTTTCAAGGATATATTTCTACAAAGTAAGGGCATAAATGCATATTTTTAAAGTTTTTAGAGCATATGAATCCGGCCCCTATTACATAGTTTGGTACCGATTATTTTAAATTATAATATATATGTAATATTATGTATACAGTCTTATGTATCCTGTCTTATATGTACATTTTAATATTTTAACTTACTGATGCACAACACAAATTATTTTTTTTTTAAGTAATTTTGACCAATAAATTATAAAGCTTAACAGACAAATAATGACAATTAAGTACTTATTGTTGGTTTTCGATTGGATAGAAAAAAAATACTGTTGAAAATGGCTTATAGAAGAATGTTACCGAAAGTAAAATTACAAATAATTCTTTTTAATGATTGCATAATAATACGTATTTGTTTTGTAAATTATATGTATTATATTTTATTAAAAATAATTTTAACCCGGCGTTAGTCGCGCTAAGGTCAAAATGACCGCACTTTTTTTACATGTTTAATAAAATATTTATATTTTATATTTCAACCATTGATACTCAGTATACCTTTCAATAATGTTATTAAAAATAATATAATAATATTCCAAGTACATTTAATTTCGTATATATAGATTAAACTAAGATAAATGTGAGATAAATTGCGGTCATGTAAAACTCGTACATTGCTTTTTTAAATTAGATACCCAGTAACTTTGAGTTTTGATCTTTTCTTTGTAAATAAAGTTATATGTTATTAAAGTTGTATAAAAATTGATTTGTTTTAATTAAATTTCTAAACATGCATGAAACGACGATTTTTATAATTATATTCTTGAAAATTATAACGCGGTCAAAAAGACCGCGGTGCGACTAACGACGTAATATACACTAAATTGTAATATTATATATTTGTTGGTTGAAGAAATTGAAATTTTTTATAAAATCTCGATAATATGAAAACCTTTGTGGATCAAAATATCGATAAGTCATAGAAAATTTCATTTCGATTGAACGAGGTTCTACTGTATAGATTAGGAATTTATATTGTAACAATTATGTCTGGCTGTGTGTTAAAACTAATATTAATTTTTTTATAATTTAAATCTATTAACTGTAAGATTTTAAACAAATATAGTTCAATTTTGATTTTTAAATTTGATTATTAATTTAAGATGAAAATGTATAGAACCCATCATTGAAAACTTAACAATGGCGGTTTATTGTTTTTAGGTTCTGCGTAAAGCATTATTGACATATTAATAAGTGTTTTTTTTTTGTTAAACCATAATATCTACCTTTGATGTTACTGATAATTTTTTGATAGCCACTGCTTTGCATGGCAGAACGACTATTTTGAACCCTGAACAGACATTCGTGTTTAAATTTCTCATGAATAAAATAATTTTCTGTTTTGAGTTCACAATTCGTGTAATCTATTTCGTCTTTTCCTTTTATTGTATTACAATGAAAATATAATTTAAAATAACACTTAATTTCAGAACGATAATTGATATTAAATTTACATTCCTGCTATACTCCATTAACATTTAGTATACATTATAGCGTACTTAAATATGAATATGATGAGTTATTTTTAATATTTTCACCAGTTAAGATTTTTATAAAGGGTTTCAAATACTCGTGTTCGTCAATAACAGTTACTTTTAGTAGGTAATATAAAGTATTGGAGTCATTTTCACAAGTTTAGCCCAAAAATGTATTTCATTTGTGTTGAAAATGTCTTAAATTAATTACTTACTCAGCATGTATTGATGAGCTTAATCGTATTATATTTATAATTTGCAAATCTTACTGAATATAAATTATGTGGATAATTTTTTTTTTTTTTGTTTTCTACGAAGCTTAACAAAATTTTTGCTATTGATTTTCAATATCCTCTTTTCAAATTAACCCTTTGAGTTCTGGATTATGATGTCTAGAAAAGAAAACAATTGTTGCAAATGTTATTCGGAAAGAAAAAAACACAAAATTGTTTGATATCTGGAATTGAGATACATTATAATGACTATTATAATTAATAATTATAGTCGACTAGATACATGACATTAATATTGTTTGAATTTCTCTGTAAATTTATTGATTAACCAACCTTAATAAACAAAATATGATTTCCAATTATATACTTTTTTAATTCATACATTATCCATAAGTACTGTTTCAAATGGAAAATTGTTCTCGTCCCTTTAAAGAATTGAATCTTAGTTCAACAATAGATGATGATCATTTAAAGTGACTTCCTGATGTGCCTGTAGAAAAGTAGAGGTTGATAAAACTAATTTAAACAAACCAGTGGATGCATTTGTAAAGTTAAAAATCAATGATACTCACTTTGCCACTTACATAAATGTATATTTTTAACCATTTTATACATTTAATTTTTAATTTTTTCAGCTTGTTATCAAATTGAATTTATCTTTTTAAATTTAAAAACAAATAAAAAATAGGAGAAATATAAAAGAAATGGATAACATATTATGGCCTGATAATGACTGCTATTATATTTTGGCACCAACAATATTAAAAAACTGAAAAGACACGCCTGCCTATAGAATATAGATGATACAATGCATATTATGTCATATTGTCCATAATATTACACTCATATAATTATGTACATTTTGTACATTTAACAAATTTATATTTTATTATATGAAAAAAACCATGTAATATTTTACATTTAAAATAATAAATTACATTTAGGTAATGATTATTAAATATTATAAGTCAAGTGAATACATGCCATTCAGGGGGGGGGGGGATAAAATTATAAACGTATGGACGATATGGCCAGTAAATACAATAAATATATTTATATCTTGGATGGAAGTATTCAATGGAAAGATAAGATTATTTTCAATGCTAAATATACTTGGAACAGTATCACTATACAACGATGGATACTGGGAAAATAGCCGACGGGAAGTTATTTTTTTTTCGTAAACACCATATATAATAAAAGTTTCGTTTCTAACGGGGGAAGTTTGATTCCGTGATTACTGATTACATTTAAATTTTTAAGCAATAAGTTTAAAAACACACGGTTGCGCGCATTTAAATATAATTACGATCTGCCGTCTCTGTTTAGTTAACGTGTATTATAATTTATAATTATACAATAATTGTATTGTGATAAACGAATATAATAATACCGATTAACCGGCCTAGTTTCCGTTTGACTGTCCGAAGAAACGTTTTCGACGTCCGCGTTTCATGCAACGAGAAAAACAATTTCTCGACATTATGAAACGAGGACAATATCGACACCGCCCGTTGTTGTAGTACCTACAATAATAATAATATTACTACTAAAATACCTACTTAAAACTACTTATAGACCACGGTATTGACAACGTTACAAATTACTGCGTTGACCTTACGGTGTCTCCCGAGGAGCTTAACGTCGCGACAACTAATTTGCACGCGAGCATGTTTGGCGGAGTGACTTACGTAACGGTAAACCACATGCAACCCCGGTCACAACTGTAGTCCGTTCCTAAGAAGAAAGTGATAATAAAAAACGAACGATTTCTTTTCAATACATTTTTATCGAAAATAATTTCCGCACTAAATAGTAAACACAGACGATGAAGTCTGACGTGACGTCTCGATTCCCAATAATCAAATCCATTTCGAAAACATCCCAAGTTCCCATTTTATAACTCCGTTTTCATCAGTGACGGTTTTCCCGGGGAGGCAAGGGAAGCGGCGCGGCGCCTCCCTTGAAAATTAGGGAGAAAAAGTGGTTAAAATCATAGTAATTATTATTGGTTTTATAATTTCAATTTTTAATTAATTTCATAATAAAAATATACACACAATTGTGAAAGTGATATAAATAAATTTGAAGAAATTCTCAATAACGATTTATCGCCTCTACAGTCTACACATACCTCATGGTGATGTTTATATGTAAATTAAATTATAAATATACTATAGAATAGAGTATTATCGCAGATTAGATATCATTTTATCTATTATATATATAAAAGAACAGGCCTTTTTTATGCTCCCATTTTGTGACGACGCTATTTAACTTTTTTCCAATTTTTTTTCACAGAGTTGTTCCAAATATCTTCCTGAATGTCACCACGTCACCCGATTTTCAAAATGTTGTTTTTAAAGGGTTGAAATCGGTAAAAATAATATTATATGAAAATGAATCCCTATTTACCAGGTATCCTCATCGCGCGTGAACGGCTGGACCGATTTAGCTAATTCTTTTTTTTGTTGTGTTTGTTTTTGTCAGGAGAAGGATTTTACGGGGAACAAAAATTAAGAAAATTAAACCTAAGGGGGTTAAAAGGGGTAAAAATGGAAAAAATCTGAAGCCACTGGAGCTTTGTGGTATTAAATTTGGTCAAAAGTTTCGTTTTATATAGCGGAGGCATGAATCAGTATTCAGACCTGGCAATTCAGGAAGGCATGATTTAGGGGCGATGATTCCGGGTAAAGCTTGTTTTATTCAAAAACCTATTTCATAAAAACGCCGATAACGAAGACGAGTTGGGCAAGTCAGTCGATATTTGATAATTGAAATATACGACGGTAGTACTAAGATAAAAACGAATATTGTAGTGTAAAAGTGTAATTTCAGAAACAATTATTTTTTCATTTATGCAACGCCACCTGTCGGCAGTTTGTATAAACATAATTTCAGTAGCCGAAAGCCCCTATACCGTGGTAATACTTCATCACATCGCGCGCCGCGGACAGAACTCTGGATACCACGGTCGCGGTCTGTCGCGACAGATTTTCGTAAAACAACCGTTACAAAAAAAATCACTTTCCATGAATTCGTGAATTCATGAATTGTCATTGGCTGTTCGTTTCAACCGTTGCGGCCAACGCGGGGAACGCAGGGATTTTCGCGCGACACGAGTTGCAGTGCGTATGTTCCGCCGCCGCAGTGACGATGAGGTCATTGACCTTCACTGCGCTGTGGACAGAACTTTGGTACATAAACGGTACCACATACCGAGGTCGCGACAGATTTTCGGCAAATGGCAGTTAAAAAAAAGTACTTCCATGAATTCGTGAATTATCAGCCAATGGGCTGTTCGTATTTTTTAACGGTTTCGGTTGACGCGGGGGGGTCGACTGCTATTCCCTTTCGTTGCTTCAGTCTTCGTCGGTTCGCGCTAATGTCTGCAGGTCTTCCGAACGGGTCCGTGTTTCGAGAATTTTATGTCGACCGCCATTGTCTCGTTTCTCGGTTTCAAAATTTCGTTTCGCGGCGATGGTAATAGTAATTATCGACGAATAATCGCACGTCTCACGGCGGTCGCGTCGGCGCAACCAAATTATTTCGTCGCTTAAATACTACCGTACCGTCGATATCCAGTGTTTAGCGTATTTTTCCTATCGTATCGCCGCCGCCGTCGCGTCCGGTGCGCGCGATCCATTGCGCGAGTGTAATGGCCGTCTCGCCTTCGGATTTTCAACGATTCCGTCGAGGCTCGGACGACGTCTAATCCAAGCTGGTAAAGGCTTCGAGTGTGCGTTTTTTGACGTCGTTTCGTATCGTATCGTATCGCCGCCGCCGTCGCGACCGGTGCGCGCGATCCATTACGCGAGTGTAATGGCCGTCTCGCCTTCGGATTTTCAACGATTCCGTCGAGGCTCGGACGACGTCTAATCCAAGCCGGTAAAGGCTTAGAGTGTGCGTTTTTTGACGTCGTCGTCGTCGTTGTCGTTTCGTATCGTATCGCCGCCGCCGTCGCGTCGTGGTGTTTTTATTCGAGTGTACCAGCACGAAATACGCAGTGAAAAGTTTCGGACCCGCCGAATGAAAACGGTCGTCAATGGATTCGACGACGGCCCGAGGTTAGTGATAATATTATATCGATGTAATAAATAAGTACGACCCACTGACGCGTTATGCGAAACTTATTATTATTATATGTTATTATTAAACCGCTGTTATACAACGCGCGTTGGAACTGATAAATTGCGCGTTGTCGTCCATATGATTTTCGAAAATGAGCTTCATTTCGGCGCCGAGTAATATTAATAACGAGAACGGATAAAATCCACTACGCGCGTCGCGTTCGTCGTCAAGTCGTCTATATTATATCACACTCTTATACGAGTAGTCAAATGTTTGTTTATCCGATGGTCTCTTATCGCGCGCGCTGAATCGCAAAGTCGTTCGTTAAAGTGTTGGTAATGCGGATTTGGTATAGCTTAAATAACATCCGCGGCGGATGGAACTATATGAACAACACTGCAGGCGGCGCGAATCACATGAACGGCGTACCGCACGGCACTTTGAATTTTCCGTTTCGAATATAACACCCGCGCGTGTAGTGTGAACGTTCCGCCGCCGCCGTGGCCGTGTGGCCGCGTGGCCGCGGTCGCGCGCCGCGGACGGAACTCCGGATACTACGGTAATGGTATTCGGAAAACGACCGTTACAAAAAAAATGACTTTCCATGAATTCTCGCAACTTGTCATTGGCTGTTCGTGTCGGCCGACGCGGGGAGGCTGGGATTTTCTTCCCTTTGTTCCAGTCTTCGTCGGTTTGCGCGTATGTATGGAGTTTGTCCGAACGGGTCCGTGTACGAGAATTTCATGCCGACCGCCATCGAATCTCGTTTCACGGTTTCAACAATTTCCTTTCGCGGCGATGGTAATAGTATTTATCGACGAATAATCGCACGTCTCACGGCGGTCGCGTGGGCGCAACCAAATTATTTCGTCGCTAAAATACTACCGTACCATCGATGTTTATCGTATTTTCCGTCTCGGTCGCGTTCGCGATGCGCCGCCGCCGTTCGCCAAAACGGCTTGTGAATTTTACCGTCCGCCAAAAACAATCGAATTATGGTAATATCGTAGTTCGCGCGAGTAGTGAATAATCGTTCCGTGGTGTTTTTATTCGAGTGTACCAGCACGAAATACGTTGTGAAATGTTTCAGACCCGCCGTATGAAAACGGTCGTCAATGGATTCGACGACGGCCCGAGGTTAGTGATAATATTATATCGATGTAATAAATAAGTACGACCCACCGACGCGTTATGAACTTATTATTATTATATGTTATTATTAAACCGTTGTTAAACAACGCGCGTTGGAACTGATAAATTGCGCGTTGTCGTCCATATGATATTCGGAAATGAGTTTCATTTCGGCGCCGAGTAATATTAATAACGAGAACGGATAAAATCCACTACGCGCGTCGCGTTCGTCGCCAAGTCGTCTATATTATATCACACTCTTATAGTCAAATGTTTGTTTATCCGATGGTCTCTTATCGCGCGCGCTGAATCGCAAAGTCGTTCGTTATAGTGTTGGTAATGCGGATTTGGTACAGCTTAAATAACATCCGTGGCGGATGGAACTACATGTTATACGTATCTTGGGTCCTCACTAGTAAAAATTTACGCTATTCGTCCAGTAGCGCGACTGGGCTAAATTGGGCCCTATTTTCGTTTTGAAGGGAGGGCCCTATAATTTATGTTTTTTACAATAATATACATATACTATTATACTATAGTGTTCATTCAAAAACATTATCGGGTAGCAAATCTAGTCGCTTTTCAGGTGAAAAACAATAATATCTGGTCTATAAGGTGTCCATATGATAAAATACATCTTTTAATAAATATAGATTGCTCTTGTAATATTTCCTTCGAAATGTATTCTGTTGGTTGGATAATTACTTTGCATATTAAAACCTAATAATATGAAGTAAAAAATAATTTATCATCAATATAATTGGTACTTATATTTTAAAATACATAGATACCTATTCATTTAATATTCAATGTAACCAAAGATAAATTTATAATTAGTAATTAGTAATTACATTATACTTTTTACAGTTTATTAATAATGCTATCTAACGGACTAGTATCGGACGCTAGAAGCAGATGGGATAATTTTATTGTTTAAATAAACCGGAAGAGCTATGCTTTTATCGAGGGTGAAAGTGATATAATGAGAGTATTTTTCATTATTTTCTTTTATTCTCTATTTGGAATACCAGTTTGCTAATAGATTTAAATGCTTTGTAAGTGTTGGCTGACAAGGTCGCTTTTGGTAATTAGAACTATAAAAAAAATAAATAGTTTATAATATAATCTACTGAAACACTGTCTCCTGTTGGCTGTTTTATAAAATTGTTAATATTTGCTACGATTATCGTGGATTGCGTCATAATTTTTTTTAAATCAAAGATTATTTTATATGCATATAATTTATCATTTTAGTCATCGTACTAAAATTATGAATACTATAGATACATGTATCTACATGCAGTCTAAAAGCGTTTGATAACAATAAGTTACTGTGATAAACATAACTATGCGATATTGAAAATGTTGATATTTATTATGAAAAATAATTATAATAACTAATTATATATTTTATATTTTATTGATTTAAAATTTGTATTTTATATTCAATTGATATTTCCTTAAAGTTTTTAATATGAATACGAACACCATTTTTAATAACTTCAAGTTATTAAACAGATTTTTTCCCATGTATTTAACTTTTAAATTTTTATTTTCATTCAACCTTTTGGAAAATATAATCGGTTGAAAATAAGAAAATAAGACATGCTTTAATTGAGTACATTTACTCGTACGAATACACTAAACGTAATCTAAAATTATTATTAAATAATAATTTAATAAGTAATAACTAATAAGTAATAACTAACTGATGGGTAATTGAGAATAATATTAAAGCGTCTTTGTCGTATACTACTCAGGCCAATAAACATTTAAATAAACACTTCTAGCTTTTAAAATTAATACCTCGGAAAAAGATTAATATTTTATGGGAGTTAAAAATCAAAACTTGATAAAGGGATATAGTTGATTTAGGGATGATGGAATGAGGATAGTTTAAGATGTAAAATATTAAAACTGAACAAATCTCAAATATTTCAAAAAAGAAAATCTGAAAAAGTTTTTTTTCCTGAAAACCGAGTATTCTTCGATCAAAATATACATATATATAATCACTCTGCGCGAGCGTGAATATTGAAATGTGCGTGGTTGGGTTTTTTATCCAACGCCTTCTGACATTCCCGGCAACGCCGCCGTATAATATTCATTGCGTTTATTTTACAACTGTAAATTTACGACCAGTCCTCCGATCGCGATTCCGTGAAAAATATTACGCTCGGGGGAGCTCTTACGCGTCGGAACTTTTCGTGTCCAAGCCAGTACACTGTGATTAGGTACTGCCGCGAGTGCTCGTCGCGACGAGTCGTATAAATGCGCGTGAAATGTCCAGCGGAGAGGGCCCGTACGAATCGCCACGCCCGCGGTAAAGGGGTTATCGTGTCAGTTATACACTGGCGCAATAGTAAACCGTAAGCAAATGCGCGTCGGAAAACTGGATGTCTAAAAAAAACACGCCGTTCGCGTGGTTC
This sequence comes from Drepanosiphum platanoidis, assembly GCA_948098885.1. NCBI lineage: Eukaryota > Metazoa > Arthropoda > Insecta > Hemiptera > Aphididae > Drepanosiphum > Drepanosiphum platanoidis. Next base: position 18,602,955 of record OX402531.1, read on the forward strand.
GTTATTTCAGGTGTATTCCGGGTCCGAGTTTAGAGGTAACGCGCCGACAAATTTTCAAAACTATGACCTTCGCATTGGACGCGGAGACCTATTTGCCGTTTGAAACGCCCCGTTTTTTGTCTACGAACGCGCCAAATTGACACGGCGCGTTTTTTACAGGATATAATTGATATAAAACCAACAGTTTTATATCTTATTATAAATAATTTCGCGGTGAAAACTCGATTTTTAATTGAGAGATGTGATTAAGTTTTTTTTTCGACTAACCAAACTTCGGTACGTTGGAAAGACGAAACACTACCGCGGTAATTTCAATTCTTCAAATATGTGATTTTTATAAACTATAAAAAGAACAAAAATGCATAATAATATTCCGTCTAGTATATTCGTAATGATTATAAATAATAATAATAATTTAATAATAAGTAATTACAAGTTTTTACTAATTATTTCGAAAACTAGCACGCGCCGGCCGGGTAATCGCATTCAAACACACGGCGAAAAGTTGAATAATTTCAACTATTTTTGGTATAGTTTGGTAGCGCGGTGTCCAATGTTGGTTACAAATAAAATCGGCCAATCGGACGACCCTCTATTCGACACGGCGATAGTGCAATAATACGTGCTTTTAGCGTTCGGCAAAATAAATTGTTCGTTGCACAACGCGACTTTTATCTATCAATCCAATGTTTCGGAAACACTGTCCCAGAGTGTCCTCTTCCCCTATAAACAGCAATGTTCGTCCAAATCCATTAATCTCAAACCTCTGTCCCAATAATCTAACAGATAATTCTCCACGCCGCGCCGCTTTAAATGGAACCGGTCACGCGATCTTTTATATAACTAAATTATTAGCAAATGGAACAATTTCAATTTAACTAGTGTCACTGGACGCTCCCAACCCTCAAGTACCTATTACGTAATACGTTATCTGGAATTCTAGAATCTATAGATGATTACACTATTTTCCCATTGTTTTTATTGTCGTCGACTGAAAATACTCTAATTTAAAAATAAACTCACGGCTTTGTGGAATGGCATTCGCAGTGCAAATAATAATCGTTGTATTAGTTTAATTTCACGAAAAAAACAAAACCTTATTATATTGTTTCGATTTTAGAAAACCCTTACACCCCATGTGTGGACGGATATTAAAACCACGTACGTTACATTACCTACGCCCCTAAATGAAAGTGCACATTTCACGAACTGAGCTATACTGTAAATTATTTAATAATCGGGTAGCAGTGTTTTACTTTATTTTTGTAAACGTTTTCCGTTTTGTTATAATATTTATACAAATAATTATTGTATTCCAACATAATTTATTTAAATAGGTATATGCATTTTAATCTGTACATTTGGTTAAACTGGTATAGTTTAGGTATTATAAATATATATTTATGTAGTTGGTCGAGTCTGAAATCAATAAACGATATATTATGTATTTATGTGTAATAATATGTCGTTTAACATCGATTGATTTAAAAATGATGTCTAACGAATATAATAATTGAATTAAATCAAGTAGGTATGGTCGAAATGGAAGACAGTATTATTATATTATTAAATTATAAATAATATACAATCTAAATAACCCTGATAAATCGAATTCGTGAGAGATGACGAGTGATGATATGTCAAATACCAAGAGTTGGATAATTAGGTACTTAAATAAAACCAAGAAATTCTATATCCTGAATAGACTGAATCGAATTAAATAGATTCCTAGTGTTTCTACTTATTCATGTAGTCAAAAACCACGTAAATATCTGCAATTGAAAACCATTTAATTTGAAATTTTGATAGTTATGTTAAACACGATTGTTTTTAGTCTTATTATGCTTACAATTATTTTAAATTAATTTAATCACTACAATTTATAACCAAAACAAGAACAATACCTACCTATACCTAATGTATAAAATAAATATTTCGTCTTCCTTATAACAGTAATAATACACACGTGAAAAAACATTGACAAATGATTTATTGCACTTAATTATATAACCAAAATTCTTTAACGTGTCATTGTGTCAATACAAATTCATATATAATGATTATATTTCAATAGGTAATGATTTATTAGTAATTATAATCATAAATTATAGTAAAAATGTATAATTATTATTAATCTTTAATTATAAATTATAATGTATCAAATATTTAGAATAACATGAAGTAGAGAAATACATATATACAATATACATATAAAGATATCATGGGATATAAAACATAACTATAAAAAAAAAATAGTTTTGTCTTTATAAAGTGAGATGGCCTTTTAGTTTTCATTAATATTATTAAGTGTTTTGTTTTCATTTCCTAATGGTTTATATTATAAATGTAAATTATACAAAATGAATATTTCTACACTAGTCATTGGCTTTTTTTCATTTATTACTGGGCATCATTTTAAAGTCATAAAAAGCCATTTGAACATTGAACTCAGGTGTGTAAATAATAATATCTATTGTGCTACTATTGACATTTTATTTACTTTTAATTGTTTTTTTTTACTCATATTGACTTCTCAAGTAATCGTTAGTTGATAATGAAATTATAAATTTTGTTTTTCTTTATTTCTAATTTTTACAATCCGTAATAGTTATTTACAATAAGTAAAATTTATTTATTTATTTTTTATAAAACATAGTTGACTTGGGTAAATTTTGAATTAAATAAAATTATTATTATTTTAAATGGTTTTCATTTTTGTTGCAAATAATCTTTTTACAAAATATCGCAAGTTAAAACTATTGAAACAGAGTAAGGGTTCCACGGTAAAATTGGACATTTAAAAAACGTCCCACTGATTAAAAAACATTAAAAAACAAAAAAAGTTGATTTAAAACATTGTCAATATTAACATAGGTAGGTACGAACTTTTAATTATTTAATAACAGTCTGAAAATAGCCCAAAAAAATCTACCATATTAAGTTGTATTTATTTTATGCCTTCGATTGGTTTTGTTTGGTTTGTTAATTATTATCAATCCTACGAGAGATAAGATCTGTACCGTTTATGGGCGTTTATTGAGAATTATTAACAATAGAACAGTTGATAAATAAAGACTGGTGGCCGAGATGAATGTTATATTCATTATGTCTATAGACTGTATTATTATACTTTATACACCTTATTGATGGTAATGAAAATATTATTTAAACTAGATACCATTTACTATGTAACTCATATGAGTTTGATTTTCTTAATAAAACCATTGATTGTATTATACATATATCTATTAAAATAATGTACTATCAAAGTAATTTTATTTATAAGCATTTAAAAATATGAGTGTTGTTATTGTAAATAAATTATGAAATAAAATTGTAATCCAATTCACAATAATATTAATTTGAAAAAACAAATTCTTGGGTGAATCGACCTTTAGTTGTTTGTAAAATTTTCCAATGGATTCAACTAAGTTCTATTAATTTTCACTATCTTCTAGATAGTTCTACATAATAATATTCTATTCGATTAAACTTGGGTTTAAATGTCATCAACCTATCAGTTTAACTACCCGGAGAACAACGAATTCGACTCTACATCAGTCGTTTTCGATTATTTCTTTCCCACCCACACCTCTAAGAAAGCTTACTTGTCTTACATCCACAGCATTTTATTAAGGTGAAATGTAGTTTATTTATATTATTTTATAATATTATTATTACAATTATGTATTTCTTTTTTTTTATCGTCTCGATAGGTTTCTTTCTATATGGCTGATACAAGTGAATGTAATTTTTTCGAATAAACAGCATTTTTTAAAACTTTTTATAAGTTAAAATTAATTAGGTACTTAAGGTACCTACTTGCTATGCTTGCTCTGATTTTGAGAAATAAATTAAGTTTTAATTGAATTGACTATTTAAACAGATGCTGACATTTCAATTATTTTTTTTAATACAAACCTAATATTATGTATGATGTATGTACACAAACAAAAAATGATGTAAACTATATTCAAGGTCTCATTTCATTATCAAATAAACATTTAGATTAAATGCAGTTATTCTTTTATTCTTTAATCGTCTGTATTTTTTAATTCGTACAATCGAATAATATATTAGATAATATCAAAATATATAATAAATTATAATTATAAATAGGTGTAAGTATAATGGTGTGCATGATTAAATTTATTATGGTATATTTAAATGTTAGAGGAAAAACGAGTTCCAAAAAGTCTGATTCCAACCATTCCTAGTTCTATTTTTACAAACAAATAAATTTAACAAACTCTGTGTATTTTATAGTTTCGTACCTACTGATTAGGTGGAAAGTTTTTGAGTATTCAATTTTTTTTAAATTTAACATGAATAAATGTTAACACATTACACAAAACACTTCAAATTAAAAAAAAAATCAAAATTTACCATTATGAAAAAAATATCAAAAAAAAATTACTTATCATAACGATCACTATCAGAACATTCCACAGTACAAAAATGTACACCAAGTTTATAATATGGTAACTTTTTGTTATCAACTAGTTCAATATGACAACCATAGTTTATTAGGGCCCGGAAGTTCATGTACTAAAAAGTTTGTAGCTTATCTAGCAACTTTTTGGCGTACTCGCTACGCAGTAAAAGCATGCAAATGCATGAACTTCCGGGTCCTAGTTATTATATTATCATTTATTGACTACAAATAGCACGATGACAACCTTACACGTACATTCTATCCGCTCATAGTTATAAATCAAATATAAATGAAGTAGGTAAACTTATATGTTTGTCCAATGTAACGGATAAAATAAATTCCAATAATTTATTGTTAATACAAATTTTCAAATGGGAATGTCACGCCGATGATGACCGAAATAAAATAATATAAGTACTCAATAATAATACCTACTCTCTCTTTATCAGTGATATTATAACGGGGTGGAATATGGTATTGTACATGACTTGTTTTTTTACATCATTTTCTCACAATAAAGTAAATTGGTAACAAAAATATGTAACATATTTTTCAAAATGTACATATAGATACCAAATGAAGACCTGATTGGCTGAATGTGTCACACGCGAGTAAAATCATTTCTGAATATAGGTGCATGCATTAGTAGAGTGCATTTGTGAATAACAATAGAATATCTGTATGTACAACAAAATGTATTTCGATTTTCCGTTTAAAATAATGTTAGAAATCAAGAATTTTGTTCCATATAATAATAATAATAATAATATTATATAGGTCCACAAACGTCACACCGTACTTTATACTTTAATTCGTACATAGTGTGATTGGTACACGGTATATAAATAGAAAATATGAAAATAAATTACCTAAAATTGAAGTGTTTAGTGACATTTTCATATATATCGTCTCCTTCCAAAGCCCAGTTCTGATAATGTCATTGCTCTTTAAATTATGTATAAATACATTATAAATAAATATATATTGTTTTATCTCAATAATGGTTAATAGCACCATACATGTTTACATTACCAGATAACGTAAACAACACATGTTTATTAAGAAAATATAAAATAGTAATGAATATAATGAATTAATTATATTTTATTAGTTATAATTATAATTATTTTAAACAAATAACAATGGCTACAGGTTGAACAATTATCCAGTATAAAATGAAAAATAATTATGTGATTTAGTCGATTTAGACTACTTTCGGTAAAATAGGAATTTAAAAAAAAAAGAAAGTAAAATAAAAATGTTGTTTAAATATATTTAAGATTTGTTTAAAGTTAAAAATTTTATAAATAGCGGTGACGGTTTAATAAGAAGTTGAAATTAAAATTTAAGGATCTAAAAGGATTTTATAGACCACAAATATCATTTATACAGTAAAAATATATGTAATATTATTATAATATATATATATTGACAATTTAAATTAGGCGAAACGGTTCTTGTCTCAAATAAAGTTAACTTTTCACAAACTGTATAGTTGATATGGATTTAAGTTAATCAACTAGAATATAGAGTACCCCAACGTATTTGTGCTCACGACGTTTATTGATTTTACTCCTCGTAAGATAACTTTTATTGTTCGAAAAATTAACGAATCAATAGGCCATTAAATGTGAATAAAATATTGTACATAAAAAAAAAATAAAAATAAACGTCGAATTGTCGAAGAAAAAATACCAAAACCCATCCGTTTAAACGTCCAACACGTATTAATCATCGTAATTTCGACGATTTTACAGTATTATTATTATTATTATTATTTTCATTCTTTCAATCGACGAGAGTTTAGAGAGCGGTTCGACTTCGAACATCGCGTTTCATGGAATAAACGATACAGGACATGGATTAAACGATCAGCCACCAGGCATCGTTGCGCCGTGGTTGACGTCGTTCGTTTTCAATTTTTGTTTTTTTTTTTCATGTTTTTATCAGTTCGTTCGTCGCACCCGTTTCGCGCAGTTGTCCTATTTAATACCGCTGGCATATTTCCCTGTAGACGGCAGCTCGCTCGCCGCCCGCCCGTCGCAACGATTCCCGTGTTGATTCGACGTGAGAAAAGCAAATTTATCAGACGAACGCGCGATTCGCAATGCCGTGCGCTCGCGGACCGCAGTAGATCCAGTGCGCCTTGTCCGAGTGTCGGTCTGCCGATTTCGTGTTCCGCAAAAGGCGTCCCGTTTTGCTCGCGAATCTCTACCGCTCCGATCCGGTTGTGTGCAGAGTCGAAAAAGCCTACCGGGCGCCCTGATAACAGCGCAGCTCTCGTCTGTGGCACCTGTTTGGTTTAATGTGGAAAAACAGAGCAAAATGAGTTGGGGAACGGAACTATGGGTTAGTACGATAATATTATCTCGTTCGTTTCTTGCGTTAGGATAGGCTTTGGACACATACTTTTACTTGAAACGCCTTGTGCGCAAGTAGATACCCACCTATTTTGCATAATTGTTTTTGGTTTTTTGTTCGTGTAGGTGTTTTAATTCAAGAACTCGTGCAAGGCTACTATATTTTTATAATAGATATACCTTCTATAGTAGTTTTTTGTTGTGTTTAGGTTGTGTAGAGGTACATAGATAATATTAATTGTACATAGATAATGTTGATAAACATACATGTTTATGTAATATACCTTTCTATGAAACAATATAATGTGTTTTTGTAAAACATTTATAAAGCATCTTGCGATATATATTTTTTAGCAATATTTACCTTGTACTTCAAGTTTCTACAGATCGGTTATTTTTTTGTTTTGAAACTTTCAAATTCATTTCTATTGACATTTATTTATATTAACTTACTATACTTGATAGATATGCCCAAGTATTTAAATTTTCAAATATTCCAGTTATATAGTTATCATATATTTATGATATATATTTCTATGTATCTTTTTTATTTCAAAGCAAAAAACCCTCAATAAACAGTTTAAATCAAGTTTTATTACCAACATTGTTTAAAAAATCGCTAATGGATATGTACAATACATTGATATGTTTTTAAAATATTTTATTATTGTATTATATATTGATGGACAGTATAATTCTACTAAATCAAAATACCCATTTATACCTTTATTGTTTTCTAATATAAACATTGGTGGTTTTATTATTTAATTTCATTATTAATAACAATTATTATTAAATATTAACATAAATTTTTTGGTTACATAATATAAAATCATACCTTTAAGATTTATTGACAATTTCCTAGTGTGTACATTTTTCTCCATTTGCATAACTTGTTAGTGCTGTGTAGGCATGTTTATTCATATAAAGAGGTACATAATACATTGGACTTGTGTTTTAGATAAATGTAATCAATTTATATTATTATCAACAAGACTTGGTTCCTATTTAATTCTTTTAAACATTCTGTTTATTTTACAATAAACATATTTTATTTGAAAGAAGTAGCATATTACTATCAAGGATTATTACTAAAACCTATCTAAGTTCTATGCAATAGAAATAGACAATAAGTAATACAACAATTAAATGATAACTGTTATTTGAATTAGTTTATTAATAATTAAGACATTTGTGTTACAATGGATCTACCAAATTTTTTTATACTATTTAGGCATAGTTGAAGATCAACAATTATTTTTTCCTCAATTTTTTCTGTTCATTTACCTACTATTCTTCATTGTCTATAGGTAGGTATACTTTTAATATTTATGGGAAGTGTATTTATTAGTAATTAATTTTAAAATATACGTTATCAGTTTATCACAGTGAATTCATTATGCTGAAATTAGGTACTGCCAAATCCGTTCTTAAAATCCTAAGTGTTTAATTATTAAATGTGAAAAGAAGTAATAAATTATTAAATACATATGATAGATACATAAAAAAATTGATATTCAAAATTAATATGATTTGTATTTGACGTAGATCATTAGTTTTAAATTTACAGATTACTTTACTGCGATAGATCACCTGTTACACGAAGACCTTAAATACTTAATATTATTAAGGTACTTAACTTAAAACTATAGGTACCTATAGAAAATAAGAGTTTAATTATAATTAGCTTTATTATTAAAATATTATGTTATTGTAAAAAACATGTGTATTATTTTATAATTAACTTAATTAAATAGGCGCAAATTTGAAATTAACATAAAGAGTTAAAACATTTTAAAATTGTCATATATTCAAGGTTAGTAATTAATTCATCTGTTTATTTATATTTCTTTTAAATAACACATTGTTTGTTTTAGTTATGATTTAAGACAACCACACTCTTATATTGCAATTATTATTGTATTTTATTGGCTGATACATTTTTATTTGAAAATTTGAAACCTAAAATAATTAAATCATTCAACTAAATTATACCTATTATATCTATTAGCTATTAGTATTAGTAATTTATTATAAACATGAGTTTTATTTACAGAATATTTAATGATAATTAAACAAAATTGTATTTACTACTATGTAATACTATCTATTACCTAATCAATTTCAATATTTGAAGTTAGGAGTTTTGAATAAGGTTGGGAAATTAAATCTAATCATAAATCTTCTTCAAAGTTTTTTTTTAGTTCTCCTAATTCCATTGATGTGAGTGAGCCATGACTTAAAGTGTTTTGATTTTGAGACAATGTGATCAATGTTTTGATATAATTATATAAAAAATAAATAGGTTTATTTCAGGAGAATCAGTATAACATGTGGTGATAACTCCTATTGTTTTATTTTATTTATTTTTGGGAGAACATTTTAAGCAATGTAAAGAATGTGTTTTTAGTATTTTACACAGTAATTTTAATTTAATTTATATTTTTGTAAACATTTAGTTGGTAGGTAATATAAAATATTGAATAATTATATGGCATAGCACTAAAAAATATATTGTAAGGTTAAATTTGAATAATTTTTTTAAGTAATTTTATAATATAGGAAGTACTTATGTGAACTTCTTTAGGGCATTATTTGTATAAAATATTCACCAATTACCCACCTAAGTACAATAATATTGAATAATTTGTTTTGTCGATTATAAATTAAAATCTTGTCATGAATCATTTACTTTTGATCAACTTATAGCTGATAAATCATTAAAACATGATTATGTTGGTCTTGGTCTTATAAACAATTTAATGATTAGGTATTGGAGCAAAGTGCTTTACTGCAGTATAAGAGAATAAATTATAAGAACAAAAAATTAAAACTGATTTATTTTTGGTGGAACACCTTTGAGTGTGACTGTTTAAATTTTTAATTAGCTAGATATTTGATTGGTCATATTTTGGGAGTCACTGAATTTAATTATGCGAGGTCTGTCAGAAAATATTATTAATTTTGTGCTCAATAAAATTGATTTGTTTATTATATTTATAACTTTCAAGTTTATATTTTATCCCATAAATGTTCTTATTTATAAATAACTATATTATTTTATTTATATAATTATATTTAGAAGGACTCTTATTACTTTTTCAAGATCTTCCACTGTAAATCACTATTTAACTCTGAATATAAATATCTACAAGTTGTTCTCGAAATAATTTAATTATTAAATTATTTTAGTTTAGTAATTTTATCATAATTTTATAACTGGTGTTCTTTGTTATTAAAATTAAAATTGTTAAAATTTAAAAAGGTTAATTTGTATGTAACCTATACCAAGTTATATTTGTGTCCTTTTTAATTTAATTTATATATTTATTTTCGTTGAAATCTGAATGTATTTAATTATTTATTATAATAGTTTCCCATCATTTTAAATATCTTTCCTTATATTTTGTTTATGCTTGTATACCTACTGCTGCATCATGGTATCCATTGACATTTGATATGTAATCAATAACACTATGTAGTGTCACATATCCTGTTTCCTGTGTATCTGAAAAACCCATATTAATGATAAATATAAACAATCTAATCATTTTTCGGTTGTCACCTAATAATAATATACCTATAATTTTATATTATGAATTATGATTAAATTTTCCAATTGTATTATTTTATATAATTTATGTCCCAAAATTGTTCATTCTATTTTACTGTACTTGCTATACATGTACATTGTACACTAAAATGTTTAATAATTTAAAATGAAGGATTTGTTTTGGTATTTTTCATGAAAATTTCCTATTTTAAAACAGCATTTTAGTTTATAAACTGCGCTGGAGTTATTATTATAGTGCCTAATGCCTATGATGTGTTTGTCTGGAGAAAGTAGAACAACAGGTTTTTCTTGTACGAATCTTGTCTGAATTAATTGCAACGATCAACATGATTCTACCCTTGCTGCCTATTCCAGGCAAAAACAGAAATTGTTTTTTTTTCTCAATAAACCGGAGTTACACTTGCAAGACGAAGACCTAACTATTTATACATTTTGCCATTCTTTTAAACTTGAAGCTGTAACGTCCTTGATTCATGTATAGAATATTAAACCTTTATAATTTATATTCTTTAAAAACTGTTCTCGAAGCTGGTTATTTGTATACGGGTTGTACACAGATGTTAAAGCTTGTAAACACCAAGAAAGCTGAGCCTAATATACGTTTTTTTTTTAAATCTGAGTATTTAAATACTTGGGCAATTAGATATTTAAATTCAACAGTTTGAATACATAATTATATAAGCAAAAATTGAATTCATATCTTAAAAAGTTTCAAATATTTAAATTTGTTTGTAATATTTTAAGTTTTTTTTAAACTTTGAATTGACATAGTGTAGTGTTCCTATTATTTATAGTTACCTAAATATTTATTTCATTTTTATAAAAATTTATAATTTAATTGAACTCATACAATGTATAATGTATATCTACCTCGAAATAATGGTCCTTTCACATTTCTTTGCTTCATTACCAATTTCTTTTAACCCTTTTGCGTAGAATGTGGTTGGTCTATTTCCATATTTTTTCTATACGACCAAATTTCAGTATATCTGAATAAAATTGATCGCTTATTCACCCTTATCTTTGATAATATCAACGACCTGTAGGAGATTACAAACCATCTTCAACAACTAGAAAGTTTGTCGGTATGATTTCTTTATAATTTAAAAAGTAATGTCGATAACCTTGACATCCTCATAACTAAAAACCGCACAAATACTGGATATTTCTCCCACTGTCGTATGCATTTACACATTTCATACCTATAAATTCTGAATATTTTTATATGATTTCATTCCTGTTTAATTATTTATTTGTTTATATCTAGGTATTTATACTCGTATTATTATATTTTATTGAAAGTGATGAGTTTTAATATTGTATTTTTTCATGTACGAATTGACTAGTTAACGCAAAAAAAACATAAATTAATACAATTTAATATAAGTTACTTTTAATTATTATTTTGTTTTAGAGCTTGTTTATGCAGTGTATATTGAAGTATTTTATTTTAACAAATCTTACATTCGTAAAGCAACAAGTCTCCTATAGCTTGTAACTAGGTAGTGAAAGCGTAAATCTACTGTAAGAAATATGGAGTCCGTTATTCGAACGTTTGTGTTAGTAATTAATGGAAAAATCGTTCATAGAACGGAAACAATGTATGTTGGTTTCTGGTATAATCTATAAACTATAAAGTTATTTTCACTTCCCTGTTTTTAACATTTACCAGAATATTTCTTTTCCTTTCGGCACGCGTACACGTGCCATTCAGATATTCAAGTTGAATTGGAAACAATTAAAACTGAGAATGAAATGTTTTTAATACAATGTTTATTAATTTTATTGGCATATGGCCAAATAATATTTGCTACTTATTATTCTAGATGCGCAACGCATACCTATCTTCGTGATACTACTAACCTTGATTGCAATCCAAAATAACGGCATGTTATTATTTTTCAGGACCAGTATGATCATTTAGCGTTCCATACTCAAAAAGGTATCGATTTTCTTGAACGATATGGTCACTTCATCCGTGATAGATGCGTCATTGAAATGGAATATGCTAAAGGACTCAAGTACGTTATTTTTATTAAAATTTAATACTTTTTTATAACGGCTAATAAAAGGTGAAGTTATATGGTAGAGAATATTTTCCAGTTGATAAATTTTTATTTATAGCTTCTCATTTATTTTATAAAATAATATTATGAAATCAAATTAAATACATTTGTAATCGTGATGTGTAGGAAAATTAGCTTCTAATGCACGAAAATTTGACTTTTATTTGAAAACATATTCAGTTTTTGTATATTTTATTTTAAATAATAAAATCTGAAAAAAACAGCATTTACAGTTAAAAAAAAAAAGAAGAATTAAAAAATATTAATGTCCAAAATAACAGAAAAGCAAAAAGACTGTGACTAGAGTTGACGACCAAAGAGAATGTTTTGTATGTACTATTATTAACATTTTAAAATGTAAACAACATTAAAATAAATACAGGTATTTACTGCTCGGTTGATTCATACTGAAATAACCCAGATATTTATATAGATAATGGGGATTTGATTTATTTATATGGCTTTTCTAAGAAAAATTTGGAATTGAATCCTGTATATTAATAATAATAATAAAAACTATATAGTGTGGACAGTAACTCATATTATCAAGAAATAACATGTACATAGAATTAATCAATGGTTATTATTTTAAGCAATTGGTTGTTTTTCGGATCTTATTTGTTTATATTTTTGTTGTACTCCAGTAAATTTAATTACTACATTTATTATTCTTAGACATCTGTTAACTTCATCTCTAACACACATTTTTTACTATTACTGTTAAGACTAATTAGTAAAATAACGTAAGAATGTATAAAAAAACTGCTCAGATTTTTAACTTTTAATATTGTACTATAAGTTTCATCGAATTCTTGGAGTATGATAGGAGCAATCAAATTATTTATTTTGATCTATTTAAGTATTTTAAATTAATTTTCATATATGATTAACTGAAAAACATTATTGATTAATATTAAATTCTATTCTACTTTGAAATTATATATAAATATAATTTATGACTTTATAGTTAATTATTATTATTTTTTCATCATAAAAATAAATATGGAGTATTATACGTATATATACTCTTTTAGTTAATAGTTAATACTGTTCAAATTATTATTATATTTTATGATTTTATTCATTGATAATTGGTGTTACAGGTAGGCAGATAAAATAATTGATGATATGTTAAATTTTTTTCATGACCTTTCCTTTATAGCTTTTAACTTGGTATTGTAAGTTCTGTCTTTATTTGTTTTTGATATTTTATACGTTTCAAAGTCACATTATTTATATTATTTGTTTAGCGGATATTTAAATCGTAATATTTTTTATATTAGTTCAGTTTAAACATCATTTATTAGTAAAACTATAGAACATTTTTGTTACCTATTTCATGTTTAATACTATTTAGCAAATTACAATATAAATACATGTACGAGTTTAAGGAACATGTGAAAAAGTGTTTTCCACATATTTCTGTCATGTCCAATTCCTAGATTTTCTCGGTCATTGGGCATGACATTGTGTTAACGGGCCGTGTTTTATTGGTATTCACTGTCATTGAACCTGCACCGAAAAAAAACTATTCATACATTACAATAGTGTCCAATTCACTACAATATGAATAACTAATAAGTAATAAGTAATAACTAAATAGAATCTAATGATTTAAAATTATCAAAAGCAGTGGTTTTTATCTTTATAAAATGTTTTATAAAAATTGTTATTTATCAATTTATCATACATAATATTATATTATAGTGTTTTACTTTTTAACGAAATTTCCAAAATAATTATTGAATGTTAACAGTACAAATTGGATCATATTAGTAGTATAAATAGTAAAACATTTAAAATACTAAATACTTATTATTATGAATCGTATTTTTAACACATACCTGAGGCAGTTGACGCCATAAGGAAATTGGATAGCCATTGCACATACTGATGGCATACCGACCATTTAATTTTATACAGCTGATTAAGGTTAAGTAGAAATTGTAGTACAGACATTGGGCACCCATATCAATTACTGAAACTATTATATTTTTGCTTCACATATATTTTAATTATTATTGGTCGCAATTGTATCATTTTTAATTGATCAATATATTTATAAAAATATTAAAAACATAATGAATTGTACTAATAAATTAAGCTAAAAATAAATTTTGAAGTTTATGGTTTTTTATATTATTAATAAATTTAAATTACTTTATTAATGGATTCATTTTTTTTTCAGGCGATTGGTTAAAAATTATCAGCCTAAAAAAAAAGAAGAAGAAGAATACCAGTAAGTTAATTTTTAAATATATCTAAATCTATTACTGATTCAATTACATAAATACATTTTTTAGATTAGTTCTAATTCTAGTATAAACTATGTGATTTATAAAGAAGTCATAATATTTGGATTAAAACTTGTCAATTTATCATTGTTGCAAATACTTTTATTTAGTATTGTAAACAAAGACAATTTGTATATACAATTATATCTATGTTTATGAATTATGTAATTTATAAGCAAAGGTAATTTATAAAGAAAACAATTTTTTAGTTTTAATACAAATTAGTATGATTGTAGAATTTTCAAATCACTCTTTATAAGTTCTATTTTGATAAGATTTTATAATAACTCATATGAATGTCTTGCCTTTTAACAACTATTACATTTTCTGTTTTTAGTGTTACTTTTTTTTCAATATTTAAATATATTGATTACTATTAAAATCAGCAGTTAGCATTATTTTGAAGATTAGAAAATGTATTAGCTAATAAAATGTATGGAGTCTGAATGATTAACTTATTACTGTATTGGTTAACATTTAATTGTGTCCCGTTTTAAATTTATTATATTTACATTCCCATTAAATATTTGTGACACCTGATAGCTAAACAAGAAAGATAATAATTAAAATTAATTCAATTGTAGACTAAAAAAATGGAATCAAATTTTACTACATTTCTGTTACATACATCTATTTACCCTACTGTATATAACAATAATTATTACATTTAAATTAAATATTTTGTATTTATATATCTATAAAATTAATTAATTTATTATGTATTATTGTTTTAGTTGCTATTTACAATTTTCTCATATTCTAGTATCACAAAAAAACCATTTGTTTTACATTTTTCTTATAAAATGTTCATTTAACTACTAATTATGGTACCAACTACCAATGCTGTAATTTCAGTACCAAATATAACTCTAATGCATATTTTTTTGGTTAAATAATTTTAAAAAAATTCTGTTAAACTATCCAAAACTTTAAATTTCAGGTTTAATTATTTTCAAGTTTGAAGAAAATTCAAGTAATTTATTTGAAAAATATTTTCTGTTCTACATTATGATTTCTAACAAAATATATTTTCCTTATTTATTTCATATTTTCCATTATACATTTGGAAACTAAAATTATGGTGGTAAATTTTAGAATATTATTATTGCAAGTGATTATTGACAATTAAGAATTACAATCAATTATGCAATTAAAAATGATGACTAATGCAAAGAGCTCATTTTCTTGAATATTGTTTACCATGTCATTCAAAACAAATATAATTTTATGGTTTAGTTTATTATTTAAATATTATTATTGTAAATTGTATACAAGTCATCCTTAAACAAAATATAAACCAATTATCTAAATGAAAATATTAAAATACAGGTTTAGTGTTACTGTATTTGAGACTAGTTCATAAAAATACGGTACTTAATTTGGCTACCATCTCTGAGAGCATAGTAAGTTCAATATACTCTAAATGTCATCCACTAACATAGTCTCTTACTTAAATAATTTAAATAGGCGTCTTCTTTTTGTATAGTTACATTGCTTTAAATTGATATAATTTATTCAATCATTTAAAGATTAATTTAATCTAAACATTTATAAATATAGCTTAAAATTACTTATTAAATAAGTATGTTGGATTTATTTAAATAAATTATTTTAGAACAATTCAATAAAATAGTGATACCTATCTCTTAATAATAAAATATTTTTTTCTTATGATATACTTATAAATTGTATTATATGTACATGTAATATCTAAAAATAGTCATTTCTATTTTAACATTTCGGCACATCCTCCCCAAAGTAACATTTATTTCAATGATATTTATATATTAAAAGAGTATTCTGAAATTAAAATAAATTCTATTTCGAAATATTTAAAATAATTCCATTTTATGTAATATTTTTGGAACTGTAAATCCTAGGCTTAAAAAATATTACCCGAGTACAATTTTAGTGATCTTGAGCTGTTTTAGGTATCTACTTGCTTTTAATTACGATTTACAATGCATTAAGTTTTTTCTTGATGTACATTTTACCATAATATATCATATCACTAATTAGTGTAAAATAATTGAAAAAAGACAGTCTACATCTATATATTATTCCAAATTACTATTGCTTATCAATGATTAAACATAATATTATTAATATTAGGTAGCTTGAAATTATTTTTTATACAAAATAATAGTTTCCGAAATATTATAATATTGTTATCTTCTCCATTATTCATATTACCAAAAAATCACCGTTAAAATTAAGAATGTTGATCATACCTGTTGATTAATAAAATAATAAACATTAAAAATTAACATACTTGCATGAAAATTAAAATTCGGTTCTTCAAACGTATTCTTTTTGTTGTAGCATTATTAGACAAAAAAAAACGATTCTACATTTTGGTAACATTTCTGTGAATCTTTTCCCATTTAAAGTAGTTTTGTGTAGGGGAATCTTTTTCATGGCCAAAAGCTCGCGTGAGTCATGACACTTTAACGATGACGTAATACGGGATCGATACTAAAGGGGAACCTATCCTTTTCCTGCTTTTCATCAATTACAATATTATTCTAGTACTAAATCCTTCAGGGTCAAAATAGGTCATTAATAATTCAACGTGTTGTGTTTGTACAATAAGGGTGATTGTACCAGCTATTAAAAATAAAAACTAACAGTAATATTTATTTTTAAAAAGGTCATCTGTACGTCCTTGAATCCCTTTTATACTTGTAAAGCATTACTGATCCAGTAATCCCAATAATTTCTAAACAAAATAAGCGATATTTTTGAATTCTTTAATTCATAGCATACGTGTTTAATACCGTTAAAGATAAAACAAACTACTTATGTAGTTGTATGTTTACATAACTCGCTGTTTTTGTATGTAAATTAATATAAACGGTTTTATGAAATGTATTTTCCCACGTTTTCTCATACGAGTTGAAAGTTTGAGAAAACGTTATTTAATCAAAAAAGTTAAAACTCTTGGTAATAGTTCTTTTAGTATTATATTATTCCAGACTATTTGAAATCTTGGTAACTTTTTTATTACTACAAATTATATAGATAAATAAATAGTTGTTTAAAATATTGTAATAATGTGCTGAATTTTTTAAAGTAATTACTAAATATTTTTCAGAACTTCTTTTAATAAGTGCTACCGTGCAAATTTAGAATTATTGAAATATTAAAATATTAACTATTTCGCTGTATATTGTATGCATATGTTGATGACATAGAAAATTTAGGAACACTTTGTTTCCGGATTTTTAAAAATCTGAATTTCGTTGATGTATTATAAATTTATAACTTATAAAAAATAAGTAGATATATTGTATAGTGTACAATGTACACAGTACACATATAATCGTATATATTATATGGTTAATTTAACATTTTTCATAAGTTCAAATTTTATATTCCTTTTAAAATTTTTCTATTCCAAATGCATTGTAAATAATAATCCTAATACCTACGCGTGATCTACATATAATGAGTGACGCGTCTATAAATAAAAATATTGAGGTCGTTTTCTTTTCTTTTTCGAAATAATCATTGATTATGATTACCCATTGTTATCGTGTTATAATAATCTTTAGTACTCGATTGCTTTTATTATTATTCATCTTAACAAATTTTTGTACATAGGTATAGCCCGTGTAAAGCGTTCAAGGTAATGTTGTGTGAAGTAAACGATTTAGCAGGCCAGCACGAGGTAATAGCTGAAAATCTCCAATCCGATGTCATTAGAGAAATTAATTGTCTGGCGAAGGACATTAAAGAAGAAAGAAAGAAGGTACGTATATCATACCCTGCCGATTTTCAATGCTCGTTGATAAAAAATACCTATACACTGTTGGATATAACTACTATTGTTTCCGTTGCCGCAGTTGTTCCAGGAAAGTGCGAGGTACGTGGCGAATATTAACAATCAAGTCGCGTCCTTGGAACGGTCGCGGAAAAATTATGATAAAGCATCCAAGGAAGCCGAAAGGGCTTTAGACAACTTTCAGCGAGCCGACGCGGATCTAAACCTGTCCCGAGCCGAAGTGGAAAAACAGCGGATGAACATGGCCCAAAAGAACCAAAACTGCGAAGAATCTAAAAGCGAGTATGCCAACCAGCTGCAGAAAACCAATGAGCTTCAGGTATGAAATGTGGTGGTAAAAAAGGCAAGCGTGCCCTGTGTACGTATTGTCAATTGAGGGTTCTCCGTGATCTGAGATTCGCGAGATTAACTCGCTTTCTGTTACAGAGCCAACATTATAAGGTGCTGATGCCGGAGGTGTTCAGGCAGCTGCAGGAACTTGACGAAAAACGCATTCGCCACATTCGACAATTCATGGCCCATTCGGCTGACGTTGAACGCAACGTTTTCCCCATTATAAACAAGTGTCTAGACGGCATAATAAATGGTGCCAATCAAATCAACGAGAAACAAGTAAAACATTTATTTTCATTCTAAATAATTATCAGCGCGAGTCTTAACCACCAATAACGCCCTAGGGCAACAATATTTGACGCCCACCTCCCCTCCCCCAAAAAATATGTAAAATTGACTTCACATTTTTAGCGTATAATTATCCCCATTCCTTAAATATGTTTAATACTTATTATTATTACATTATATTGTAATATACTATAATAATAATTTGTAAAAACATTAACAAATAAAAAAGGAAAATTAATATTTAAAAAAAAACCAAATTTTTCTTTTTATAATTCATTTTTATGACGCTCTCTAAATTCATAACACTTTAAGTGCCCTTGGGCAAATCCCTCTTAGAACGGCTATGGTAATGAGTAATAAACTGCAATATTGTTAGTAAATAATAATACGAGTACAACTTTATAATATAGGTTCATATAGATTCATGTTGAACCTCTTTTGACGCGTTGTCATCACAAGCTCAATAAGTATGTCAAGTGGTTTTGGCAAATCCATTTATTTTTCTTTGTCCGTAAATATTCTCTATATCCTAGATTCTTTACATTTTTAAAAATAATCTATCATACCTATTACTCACACATCCCTAAACACTTGAAAACTAATGAATTTTGGTATTTTTATGTTTTACTCAAATGACAGTTTTATTTTTATTTTGACATTTAGGACACTATACTGGTGATAGAAAGGTACAAATCTGGTTTTGAACCGCCTGGAGATTTTCCATTTGATGATTTAAGCCGTGGTGGCGAATCTACACCACTCATCATGCCCGGTGGAAACACTTACGTGCCTATAGGTGTAAGTGCCCACAGGACCGAATCACTGATGACTGTTAAGAACACTATGTCTGGTGGCAAACTGAAAAAACGAGTGGGCCTATTTGGATTATTTGGCTCAGCCAAGGTACCTATGTATTAAAATTATTTTTAATTTAAAAATTCTTTCTATAAAACACTTGATGTGTTGTGGTCATAATTTTAATTTTTTTTTTTTTTCAATTATGTTTCGAAAAATATTTATACGAAATATAAATGTTCTTCTTGAATAATTATCAATGCAACCCCAATGCTTCTTCTGTAAGTACATACAATTTGTGGGGAAAAATGTGTTACCTGTCACAAGTCAATGTTTTTTTCACAATATGCCCCAGAAATACTAACCATATCTCTTAAGTCTGTTGAATGAATGAATTTATTTTCATGCTCTATATTTATACAAAATATATGATACTTGGTAATACTTTTTAAATGTAAATTTTGAGTGTCAGTATTTCTGGAACACAATAAGGAAATTACATTATGGTGTGAGCTTAAGTGATCACGTCGCCTTTTTTTTTTTTGAGCTAGCAACCACATTGCCAATTAATATTTTCAATTTTATTTAAATAGAATTCTAGTTTTTGTTACAAAATTTAGCTTTTCTAATTTAACCGCAGCCAAAAATTATGTTTCATATTGTTGGTATCTAAGTATTTTTTCATCAAATCAAATGTTGAATTTTGAATCATTGTGAAAGTTTAATTCACCTCTATTAAATATATTTTTGTTAGACTAATTAGTTAATATTAGACTACAAATACTGTAGAACGCCAATTATTTGAATGTCAATAAACTGGATGAGCAGAAGAAAAAAATAAAACTTCTTTTGAAGAAAAATTTCAATATATAGCAGTCGCTGCCAATCTGTATTCATTATTGGTATTTTTCTTAAGTTGTACTCTTGCATTTGATGTTTCAGTGGCTTAAAAAGTCAAACACCACTTAGTTGTAGTAGTTAAAGAAACCAATAAACTTGACTTAAAGAAAAAGTCAACAATAAAGCAGACTAAATTTCACCTTTTTCTAAAAACTTTTGAGTAAACATTTCAAGTCAGTTTTGTATTTTAATATAACATTCACAGTTTGTTCCTTTTCATACATTACTTTTTTTTACCATCCAAAATAACATATAAATAATAAATACAATTTTTATGTATTGCATTTCAATTGTCCAGATTATCATGTATCTGGATATTAGTTTGAGTAATCGGCGATCTACTATAATATCAAAATAATTATGATTTTATGGAAATTAAATCCATTCTAAAATTTAAGATTAATGTTAATGATGACCTAAAAATTATATTGTAAATATTATATTTTACCTATAAATGGGGATGAATGGGTTGAAGGCGGAAGTGTCACTCAGCTATAGGCAGGTCTCTCTGTAGTTAAGCAACTGACTAGAGGAAAGAGACCACCATTATTTATTTATCTCCTTTTGTAAAAGACTAGATAAAACCACTGTACAGTTTATCTCTTCTATACAACATTTACATACAACAATACAACATATTAAAACCTAAAGTTTGTTGTCAAACCAGCTTAACAGTTGTAAATAAAATAAAAAATGAAAAAAGTATCATCAAGATGTTTATTAATTTATTATGTTTATTATTATACTTTTTACTAACTGCTTGGCTAATCACGCTTATATGTTTTACATGCACTCGGAAGCTAATGGATGTATGCAACTCAGTCAAGGTATAAAAATTGTTTTAAATGTGTGTATTTAACACTTCATTAAAGTGATTATTGTAAACTTAATAAAACATGTTACAATTATTTTTCTATTACTTATTAAAATTTATCTAATTATATAATAATTGTATAAATTTTTCCTAAACAAATATGCTTCAATATTTAACATTTACACGTCATGGAATATTAAATAAATTTTTATATTTTTCATACACTCAATGCTAATAATTACTAATGTTACATCACTAACAAAACATTTTTAATTACATTGCCATTTAACTAATTATAAGGGTTAGGATGTTGGTATAATATAAGGGTTAGCATGTCAAAATACTGAAATATGCATGCATTTATAACATGCCTAAAAAAACAAAAATGTATGCTTTAAACATTTTTTTATTCTTAGTGCTAGTCAACCTAATATTGATTTATACTGTGAAAATGTTGACCACTAAATTACAGTAATTGTATATAACTAAAATTTGTTAAGAAACATAATTTCTATCATTTTTGACAATGCTACGGGTTATAGTTTAAATCGTCAATTTATTTATTACATAAAAAAACACTATCTGAAAGTTATTTAAATGTTTTAAATAGAATATATTCAAATATTTTTCTAATTAACTTAGAAATATGTAAAAATAATTAGTAAATATGTGTATAATTCATTGGAAAATATGTGAAATTAAATTGTTATTTATAATATAGACTTCATTTGACTAATTCTGATATAGATAAACATAATAAAAAACCAATAGATAAAAAAACATAAAGAACCCTAATCTTATTAATAATAATTTGAATTTTTAACAATTTATAGATCTCATTTATATATAAAATTGTAAATTTTCAACTATTAAAAATGTATTAAGTGTATTCATTTTAATTCTCATCAAAATATCTCAATAATATTATTAGTATAGAAATTTTTGCTTATATCTATTTTTTTTTTATACATTTTAAAGCTTGGGTAAAATAATTGTACATTTATTTTGTTTGTGTTAGTCATTTTATGTTTGTTTTTACATCAGTTATATAAATAGCACATTAATTCATTTAAAATAATATCAACACAATTTTTCTATAAATCCATTTAATTCATTAATATTGTTTATTACAGAATAATCTTACATCATCTGGTGATAAGGATGACTACAGTGAATTACCACCGAATCAACGGCGAAAAAAAATCCTCCAAAAACTGGACGAAATACAAGCAAAATTACATCAAGAAATAGCAGCCAAGTAAATATTGTTTAGGAAATGTATAGATTGTATGTGTCATTTAGAAACTGATGTGTAATGTTTAAAATATTTCCTTAGAGATGGTTTAATGAAAATGAAAGGTGTTTATGAATCAAACCCAGCACTCGGTGACCCAATGTCTACTGAAGGTCAACTAAATGAGTGTTCTCAGCGTATCGATAAACTGAATTCTGATTTGACTAAATACCAAGGACTATTACAAGAAGTTGAATGCAATGGTAGTCCTGCAGGAACACGCAAATATGAATCGAATACAGAACATAATGGAATTGGAAATGGTAGTACTAACAATCTATCCAATCATCACAAGTGAGGAAATTTTATCATAATTGATTTATGCGGTATTTAATTGTATAATTATCTTAGTAGACTGAATGCATCCGTACCAGATGGCAGAGCTCCTCTTGGAGAAGATGAATCCTTAAGTCGTTCAGCGTCCGATTCTAGTGTTTCTATACCCGCTGTTGGATTATATCCAGCAATATCTGATGGAAATATGTAAGATTTTGTATATATATATAACATCTTTCATTAACATAATTTGATGACTCAATATTATTTGCAGCCGATACCCTGGTGAAACTGTTAGTCTGGGTGCGTCGCGCAATTCTTTAACAAATGATGATGATACACCTTATTATGATATCCATGATTTACCACTTGGTACATGCACGGCTCTCTATGCGTTCGAAGGTAAAAATAGTACCATTTTTATTTGTATAGATAATCAACTACATTTGTATTACAGTAAATCATGTTAATTTTGTTCTTTTAGCTACAAGCGAAGGTTCAATACCAATGTTTGACGGAGAGCAATTATTAATTATTGAACAAGATCAAGGAGATGGTTGGACACGTGTTAGAAGACAGCCTCCCAATGTTGAGGAAGGCTTTGTACCCACATCATACATCTCCATACACTCCAGCTGAATCGATCCATTAATTTAAAATGTTTACTTTCGACATCCTTAAACATTTGAATCAATTGTGTACATAGAAAACTAAACCCCCCCCCCTCCATAAATTAATTATAGATTATAATTTTTTTTTACATAAGGTTGTGAAAAGTGCCAATTTGTAATGAAAATGATATGTAATCGGTCTGAGCTCAAGTTGTCATGTAGGATTTTTTTAAGCTAGGCATTTTTTTTTTTTTAATTGTTTCAGATAATCAAATTTCTAAACTAATGTGCAATTTCAAATGGACCAGTGGTAAATTATCCATTTTGCTTGACTTATTATTTTTTTTACTTGGTCCACTGCGTTTAATTATTATTTTCCCTGTAATTTGCGTTAAAAAACTATTAGGGAATTTAATACATTTTTATTATTTTAAACTTAAAAGAGTTTCCGTCCACCATTATTTTTTTTTTTTTTATATTAAGTTCTCTAGTATGAAATAATTGTTTATTTTTTTTTAACACTGTTATTATTTATTAGTTTTTCTACTCAGTTTTCCACAATTCAACCTGAAATACCATTTATAACGATTTTGTCAATTAATTGTTTTTTTTTTTTTTTAAACAGAAGTCTATTAAGAATATTGTAACTTCATGAAAAACAGGTTGTGTTGTGTTCATACACATCATAAATACCAGACGAGTGTTTATTATGTATTTACATATATATATATATTTTAACATTTAAAGTAATTTATATAAACACACATATATATTATATATATATATATATATATATATGTATATTTTTTTTTAACATAAGTTATACTAAAAACAAATGCCCATTAATTAAATATTGAATGAAATAGGCTTAAAGTAAAATAGCAATTATTTGTGAAACATTAGCGAACAAATTAACAGACTTCATTCAGTAGATATATATATATATATTTTTTTTTTTTTGTTATGATATTATTATATTCATTATTATTTGTATAATCCTAATAATTATAATCTGCATTTCTTTTCTTTTTTTTTTACTCCAGAGTTGATAAGAGTGGATAAGAGCGGTATAAATATTCCAACAATTCCTCGTATTATCCCATGCGCTGACTTGTACATATGAATCGCCTAAAAACATATCACTATTTATTGTTTTTACTTCTTTACCAAAAAAGAAAAAAGAAAAAAAATTCATTATTAAAGTTTACATTACTAACCATGTGTACAAAATTCATTTGATTCTAAGAAAATGATTTGTTATTTATTAAATTGCTTGAAAAGTAAAATTATATGTTTTATTTATGTATACTATGCCACTAAACTTTTGAGTACTTTTGTTTTGAAACAGCTCTGTGCGTGTTCAAAAATCTTAACGGGTGTAATGTCCAAAGAATATTTCAGTTTTCCCTCGAGAAATGAACATTATTGGGTGGAAAATAAAGAAAGTCATGAAAATCGTCTCTCATTAAATGGTATACTATAAAATATATATTATCACGTTGTGGAGCCACTAGGGTTTAAAGAGGCATTTTCCTCCCATATTCATAACCCTTAACTATTATTTTGTAAGCACGTTCTGCACATTTTACTTCGGGATGTGCGCCAAATGCCAATAAACTGTAAATTTATTGTATTATTTGTTTAACGTAATCACTTTTTCCAATGCATTATACTTGTAAAAAAATAATTAATTGATAGATTTGTTTTGATAGTATAGTTGTCATTATTTTACTTAACCATTTGTGCTAAAAATAAAAAAATAAGCCAATTAAAAAAAAACCTCCCTCAAAAAGTGTGGATGAGATAATTTGAATTTAAAATACTATTGTAGTGTAGTGTTGGCTTCTAGTCTGTTTTTTATTTATAAAATTATTCCAATCTTCATTTTGAGCACGCCCGCGTCATTCGTTTTCAAAAATAAGATTTATATATTTATACATATTTATTTTTTTTCGTCTTGAGAGTGTACTAAGTACTTACAACTTTGAAAAGTACACTTTATCACCAACATGGAGTCGGCGCTGACCTAACGATTCGCACGAGATACTTAGGCCCGACTTAATGTTCGACGCCTCGGGCGGCTCGCCATTTTCTCTTTCACATATAATATTTTATATATTAAATACTATTTGTACGAAAAAGTCTATCGAAATACACGTGCGCCAACTGCAACACAACATTCGATTCTAAAACTACTTGAGCTCGTTCCATTTGTTTACGGTAAAAAATCACAAACCACCGTTCAACGTTAGTGTATACTTGCTGCATAAAAATATAATAATAATCGCATGGTTCAGCCCAAGGGGGGGGGCTAACGGGCTTAAGCCCCCTCCCAAAAATAGTTGGTAATATTATTGTGTTGTGTTATACAAGTGCAGTGTTTGTAAATATTTAAAATTTAAATACTATAACTGTTGTAAGATAATTTTATTTGGCCCCCCTCCCCCGAAAAAAATCCTGGGTGCGCCCCTGGTTCAGGAAAAAAGTAAATTACAAGCCGCGTATAAGTACGTCGTCGTCCTGGCAAGCGTCTGGGACCCCAAAGACGGCTTTGCCGACCTACTGACCGCGGTCACCCACGACCGGAACCGTGGTACAATAATATCATAAACACAGTACCGTCCGTCCCGTCGCGTCGGCGGCGGGTCAGTCTCGTCGCGAACGTGTAAAACCCAACGACGTTTTTTTTTCTTCCGAGTTCTCCAATCGTACATTCGCCGATGCGATTGCTTTCAAACAATAGATTTGTGGCGACGAAGACGAAATAGTACGCGCCGAGCGTGCGAGACGGCGGCGACCGGAGGTGATCGAACAATAAATTCGGCGGCGAGAAAAAAAAAAAAAACCGCGGAAATCCCCGCGTCTACAGCTGATCGAACGTCCCATCGTCTCGGCATTAATGACGTGGCGTTCGCGGTGGAGAATCGCGAAAAGAGTCCGTTCACAGAGAAGTCGCCGTACAGTGCATAGTAAGTATGTATTGTATTAGAATATTAGATAATATGCTGTAATGTATTTGTATTTGTATCTGTACTGTATATGTATGTATATGTATATGTACTCAGTACTGTATATGTATGTATATGTATATGTACTGTGTATGTATGTATATGCACTGTGTGTGTATGTATATGTACTGTGTATGTATATGCACGTATATGTATATGTACTGTGTATGTATATGCACGTATATCGTATATGAATATGTATATGTACTCAGTACTGTATATGTATGTATATGTATATGTACTGTGTATGTATGTATATGCACTGTGTATGTATGTATATGCACTGTGTGTGTATGTATATGTACTGTGTATGTATATGTACGTATATCGTATATGTATGTATATGTACTGTGTATGTAATATGTATGTATATGTATATGTTATGTATATGTGCTCGTATATGAATTTTTCGAATCGATTGACTCAAAATCGTGGGACTATCCAAGTCGCGTGATCAAATTTTCATTTTTACTGAGTCTGGGCATAGATTAAATATACTTAATGTATACTTAATCTATGGTCTGGGCCTCTGAGGGTTTAAATCGAAAGGTTGTAAAAACGATAAAGAAAACAAACCGTTTCGGTGGTATTTTGCAGTATAATTATTGTTAACGAGTCGATATAAATTGTAAAACTCTACATTTAAAAATCAATCCTTGGCATTTCGAAAACGGCCGTGACGGGAAGGCCACACAAAGTGTTCCCCACCCCTATACGCGAGCCTATTTACGTCGCTCTACGTCTACTCGTCGATGATATTATATTAAATGTTTAATGTTTCAGACACGAACGTGAGCTATATAGTTGGTGAATCGGGCTGAATTTTCTTGCACACGCTCGCCACCACCAGTTGTTTGTCCGTCTCGAAACGCAGCCCCGAGGGTTTAGGTAATTGTTAAATAATGTAATAAATAACCTTCGGATCGATTTTGTCCAACTACCGCCGTCGATTATGGAATGTTCTAAAAACCAACGGTAATGCTGTAGTTTTAACCGCCCCTCCCCTTACCCCGTCTGTACCCGTATAATATTGTTGTTATTATTTATTTTCATCTATATTAATAGTAATATTAATACTTATAAAACCAACAGTATTATATAATCAATTATTAAACGCCCGTCTGCCGTCAGGTTATATATTTTTTTAAATAAACAATAGTACCTAATGAATAGTGACATTATGTTGAATTATAGCACAAAAAGAATACAAATCTCGTGCAATAACAATGACAATGAAAACTGCATATTCAAATGTCAATATTGTATTCAACGAATTCAACTCTGCGGCGGAATTCATCGGAGCAAACCTGCCTGACCCGTCAACTGTCCGGTAAACTTTTTATACTTAAATAATCTTGAAGTGAGCCACTATTATTGTTGGGCTCACTCCTATAGATCCGTGCGCGCTCGTTCGTCCACGTGTAAACGTCCTCATGCCCCTTTGTCATCGACGCAGAGAGTTAACACCCGGATATTTCGTTTTCTCTCTGCCCGCAGAGTATACACCGGCTGAAACGCTGTATTTTACAAGTACAATAACACGACTTCTGGGGGGCAAATCGTCATTAACGCCATTAGCGGTAAAAAAAAAACGCGAATTTATTATACCTTCGTAGATCCACATTTTTCGTCCGCATGTTGTGTGCACGTGTGAGACGCTTTATTTTAATTGTACCTGACGTTATTATCCCATAGAAACCGCATTCGTACCAAAAGTGTGCTGTGAGATTATAAAATTTTTAAAACGATGACGTGCGTTCGAAAATATTTGAACGCGTCACACGATTTTAATATATATATATATATATATATATTATACAATAAATAATAATAATATAGATATATTATTACTCTTGAAAATATATCCTTCAACGGCTTCAACAGTGTTAAAAATCGTATTGACCACGTCATCGCGCGCGCGTGTGTGGGCTCCAGAAGGTTTCCGTTTCGTAAACGATTGAAATTTTTGGTTTTTTAAAGTAATATTTACCAGCGATAAAGAAAAATGTTATTATATCATACTGTAGGTCTTATGGTGAAATCGTTCTAACTGACCATATTATATACCTAATACAGCAGTAGTCCCCACGTGTTATGTAATTTAATGTATTTTACTCTTGTTCTTGAACTTGATTTAAAAATTCACTGGAATCGTCGCACGTATTAGGTATGTTTATTGTGTTGCGTCTTATGTATTAAGGTGACATTTATTCGATAAAATATAATTCAGTGAAATTCGACGAATTGTTCGCCCTTACGACTTTACCTTACCTTACCTGACCCCAGGTGAGAGTGAGTATGATTTTCTAATTTATTGTTAAATGCGATGAATGTGTCAGCTGTGAGGTTACTACTTAGTACTATAAAAATTGTTCTGTAGAGGCTAGAATACTACCGATACAAGTATAAAATCTACTGCAGGTTTATTTGTCCCGGACAACGAATTTGTTACTAAATCACATTAAACAGGGTTTGATGTTCGTATTATGGTTTCAAATTTCAATGACCTATGCGTCACCGCATCGGTATTTACTTGTATTCCGAATTGGCCATTTATCGTTTCCCTGCATTAGCGTACTATCCCAATGTTAAGCCTTATTTTTTAAACCAATAACCCAACCTTACAAGTCCTACGTATAGATTTTGGATATCATAGACATTTGGAATATCACAGTCACGGGTTTGATAAATTTTTGATGATATTATAATTCTTACACGCGTAGTCATTTCGATCTAATGGAAAAAAAATGAACAACTTCAAAATTATGTTTCCAAAATGTGTTTTACCTACTTTGGTTCGAAAATTGTTTACTCCTAGAATTGCTTATATACGTATTGTTTTCGACGTCATGTATCTTTAGCGAACGTATAGTAATGCGGGAAAGGAAAATGTAAATATATTTAGTTTTTTGTTTTATTTTACTACCTACCTACAATTTTTAATTTACATACTATTGTCTGCGTAGCATTGGTACGCAGGTAAAACAAAATTGTTTTGTCTGTTACATTGTTGTCTTTTAAAAGTGCACGGTTTCGCGCACTCGAGAATAGCGAATTGTGCATATCTAATATTATATATGCTATATTATAATATGTATTTTAAACAATTCAAACTAAATATTGCGATTGTAAAAGCTAAAATTAAGTATGGTGATTTATCCTTATGATTAATTAACAACAAAACGTACAATAATCGTGTTAATATTTTTACTATATTGTATAGAAATAATAACGCTTCTTTGTACACAAAATATATAACTGAACAACACAATATAAAACGTGTGTGTGTAAGCACTTTTGATGAGAAAACGTTTAAAAGAAAATTCGATAAGGTTAGGTTCTAGTTGAGATTAGGATATCTTTTTTAAAGTTATAAACCTTTTGTTGCTCCGGGCCCGATTGAAGCTCGACACGACACCGCAACAGGACTAAATCCTTGCGAGACATCTTGTACAGTGTATATGCATTGTACATACTATGTATGTTGCAGACAATGCGTACACAGATGAAAACCGGTCGTCGACTCGTTGTTTTGCGATCAGTCGATAATATAATATAATATATAATAATATGATGGCAATAATTGTGAGCGTAGGGCGCATAATATTATAAAAATACAATATAATACACAATACACATATTTATCTGTATTAGGTATATCATATATAATATGCATATCAGGATAAAGACCGATTTATATCCACCTCATATATATCTGCCATGTGCAACACGATATGAGTGTGACAATGACGGACCTTTAGGAATGGGACCCAGCCGAATTTTTTTTTTTAATTTTTCCTACGGTTACCTGTACGGCTGTACAAACGACCGGTGTTTTTTATTATTTAGTGTTTTTTACGCGCTGTGCAATGATGTGGCGTAGCAACTCTGGACGAACGGCCGATGGTTACAAAGATAGTGCTCGGCATGACGTCATCGTGCGAATATCGTTCGTACCTATATATATATATACTCGAAGTTCGGAATGTGATGATATTAGAGGTTTCGTGATGATCGGGTGATTCGCGAATCACCAGTTCGCATTCACCGGACTCAGTCCGTAACATGTAACATGCCGGTAACATTATAATATATTATTCACGTTCACTTGTTGGTATACACGATGTGAACGTGTACCTGTACACCTACAGCGATAAAATGCAAATAGGTTTTATTGGTTAGTGCACTTTCTGCAGTTAGAATTTATTTTCCATACTGTATTTCGAAGTGGTGTTCGTGTGTACTACATTCGAAATACGGATCGTCTCGTTCGAATAATATGATAATGAATAATATACTGTGGAATGTATTACTCACACTGTCACGTGGCGCTACGCGCACCTGCAATTTCCCATAATATAAGTATTCACTTTTAACTTTTTAAGTATTATTATTAGAATAATTCTGTAATTTATATAGAATCTAAATTTTAACAAATAAATATGGAGTATTTTTTTTTAAATTACATTAACATCACGTGTCCCCCGAGTAGTCGCGTATGGTTCGTATATTATATGTTTATGTGCTAGATGTTTATTATAATAGAATCGTTTTTAAGTAAAGTTGAATAAATTCTACGCGTAATTATACATTCGTATATTCATTACACGCTCAACTGATATTCGAAAAACAAATACATAAATATTTACATGTATAAGGAAAAATATTAGTTTTTTTTTTTTCTATTAAAATTTAAAACAGCCATGTAATTATAATTTGTATTTATTACCGGTTGTTCAATGTTAGGCCCTTGGGCTTTGGTACACGTCTACAGACTACATTTCATAATTAATAATTGCTTAGGTTATTATTACGGTATTGCCGTTCTGTACAAAATTATACACAATAATTTCACATCAATATTTTACTTTTATTTTTTGTATTAATAGTTTTTTAAAAAAGCCACGTAATGTTAGATGTTTGTAAAAATCTTGAAAAAAAAGTTAATTTCTGCTCGTATAAAGATAATAACAGGGTTTGGAATAAGTCACTTCGCATCGAGAATTCCCTCAGTACCTAGGCTGTAATAGTAAAAACGAGCTAACATGGTGCCATAGTAGAGTATCAAGGAGCCTAGAACAAATCCTCAAAGGCTCCAGTAGATTATAGTAGACCGATGACCGTAACAAGCTTTCGGTGAGCAGGTATACCACGATTAAAAACAATTACAATTTCATGGATCTTTATGATATCTATAACTTTTAAAATATTATTGGATTTTTTTATTTACAATTAATTTCATCTATGTTACCAAGGTAACCCAAAAATCAAACATCATATTTATTTCGAAATAACCGAAAAACCAATTTTAGATGGTGTTACACCGGGTTCGATTGAGTATTTATACCATCCGGAGAGTAAGGATCCACTCAAACACAAACAAAAATGAAAAAATGCCATCAAAATCGGTCCAGCCGTTTAGGAATAGTTCAGTTTTTTAATATATAAAAAATATTTACGTTTGTATTATATTATCAGGATTCCGGGGAGTATGAATAGGAAATTATTAAAAAAAACATGTGAGGAAAACAGACACAAAAAATTTCGTTGCGACCCTGCCAGGATTCGAACCTGGAATCTTCTGATCCGTAGTCAGACGCGTTATCCGTTGCGCCACAGGGCCTCGGTATGAGGACGTGGCAAAATGTAAACATATAAACGCGCTCCCGGTATCATTGGTTGTATGTTCATTCTGATTACTCAACATTTGATAAGAATTATTATTTTTTGCGCGCGTTTTCAAATTTCCTAAAAAATTTTCTATCAAACTATACACTATTTTATTGCTGTAATTATTGGCTGTTGCCAAGTAAACGAAATAAATGAACCACTATAGCGATTATTATTGTAATGTAGCCATGTAGGTAGGTGCCTATTATTCAGTATCTGAATTTTATATTGATTGCAATAATGTCGTTTATAGTAACTGCAAATACCTTATCCGTATCAGTAAATTTACAATATAATATTCAACGAAATAAAATATAAACACATTCGTACGATAAAACGACTCGTACTACGACGCAAGTTTAAATTAATTTCAAATAGCTAATCACTTTCTCAACGCCACGAAAACCTAATGAAATAGTTATTGTCCTACGCTTACCTACGCATTAACTATTTGGTTATTAGTAATAATAATGCGAAACTCGTATTAACCGACGGGTTGGAGCGAATAATATCTGTACGCGCAAAATAAATTACCATAATTGAATCCTATTATAGTATAATTTACATGCGAGCGCCTACGCTCGTATTTTTTCATTGTGCGCTAAACGCATTTTACTGGCTTAGGTACTTTAAACGCCATCGACACGAAGGCAATGATAATATTATTTCGACTCTAAACGTATTTAGTATGGGTACTATTATTTATTTGAATAAACTAATAAGTAAATGTAATTGTAGTAATATAGAATTATTAATAAATATTAGTATACAGCATTAAATAATAACAACTGTAGCGTATCTTGTGTCTATACTTTTCATATAAAATTGTATTCAATGTTCAAATGATATTTGATAGGTAAAGTACTTACTGCACAACGAGTTTGAGGAAAACGGTTTTTCTCTCACTGTCATCAATTTATTTGATAATTCGACTAATTGTATTTTATTTAACCACTCTCTTGAAACATTGAAGTTCGGAATCATCTAATTCTAAATTCTAATGCATGTGCCGCATGTCATAAACGCTATGTATACTGAATCGAAATCTATTATTTATTCTCTTTATGTCACTATTTCAATTTTTTCCTCTTAACTTCACTGGTATACGTGTTTTTGTACAATAGATGTATTTTATGAAAGAGTATTATAATATTTTTGTTGTATATTTTGTGCGGAAAGAAAGGAGTCACTTCATCAGCGACACTTTCATCTGTGAAATAACACAAATTTATTTTAAAAAGCCATTGTCTCTGTTTTCAGGCATTACTATTTACAACCAAAGTCAATTTTGATGAATTTGGAGTGAGTTTGATTAGCATCTTCTATACAATTTGAATTTGAAAATCGGAATGTATGGAGTGTGACGTCAGTGACGTATGGTTTCAGGTTTGTTATTAAATATTAAATTAAGAATTTTGATTGAAATGAACTTTGAATTTCACGTTGAACGTTGTAGAGAACCCCGCGTACTTTACACTTCGTCCACATAGTCATAAGAAAAATATATTTTAATCTGAAATCAATTTCTTTAATCGATCGATTTCTAAACCCAATAAGTTATCAGAATCTTAGATATAACCACCGGTTTGCTAGACGACTTCCGTCGTCGTGACGTAGTAATAAGTAATACAGTGCGGACTGTATATGTAAATGGGAGGAGAAGTCAATAATAAGTATATAACAGTAAAATATCGCGAAACTATTCTGCATTTATAGCTACTGCGTGGTAGACCAAAGTAACAAATCGATTGAAATCGAATGCGAGAAAACGAGTTTCAAAATCTCTTTTTTTTTTTCCGTTTTATGGTCTAACGACTCGCGAATTCTCTGCGATCAGAAGAAAACACTTCATTAAATGCGCGAGTTAACGAGCCATTGAGTCGAACGGTTTCGATTTTTCTTCCGTCGCACAAGGATTAGGTATTGTTACGCGTGACTGTGATAACGTGATAATTATATTATGATTTATTCATCATATACAGACGAATCATTCTTCTTCGTGTGTTTTGTAGACAGTCGTCGTACGACGGCAGTGACTATAACGGTGCAATTGCGAATTTTGTAAATGATCTATGACGAGATTCTAGTACACTCGACCTACCTTTACACAGTATTATGAATTTACGACATAATTGCATGTGCTGCGTTGTTGCACCGGCGCATCTATAAGGCTATATAATTTTTAGAATTTCTTTATCTAAAGACATTAAAATTCTTCAGGACGCCAGAGTTTATTTTATTTCGATTTTCAAAGTTCAAACATTGTGACAGTCATTGCCAGATATATTTTATTGGTATTTAGATTGTCCCAAACCACTCCGGATTCCGTTGATTACATTTATAATAAACTTATTAATACAAAAACAATTTCAAGTCGGCACAGTGTCCACAAACATATAAAACCGTTAAATCTACTTCGGGTATTTATTTTTACCATCGTTATTGAATAGTGTGGTCAATTGTTGTGTTTTGAAGGTTATTATTAGTTTTATTTTTTAATCATTTTTTAAGTACCTATATGTAGTGTGTTGTATCATATGACATGATGTAATATGGAATTTAGAGTTTATTTTTGTTATATACAATTTGACTACCTACCCATTGCTTTTAGCTTTGAATCTATAATTTTTTCATACTTAAAAATAACTATACGACTACCTTATATTATTATACCTTATAAAGTTATAACGGTGCCCCACATCTACTACCTAGTATATTCATCTAAATAATTCCTGAAATAACTATTCCGAAAAACCACAGTTCAGTATGAAATCGAACACAGGTGTATACTACAATATTTATTCAAATTCGTTTTTTTTTCTTCAAAGTTTTATACGCGAGCGGCCAGAAATAACTACGTATATCCAAACGTGTTAATTTCAAACGTATTAAGAACGCGGTCCGCCGAAGATCGAAAACAAAAAACAAAGTTGGGCACCACTGAGCATAATATAATATTATACGGTGCCCTGCACTTTCTTTCGTTCTCCGGCGGCGGCGGTTAGTTCGTGAACGGGTCGTCTGAGGTCGCCGAGATGCGCGTTCGCTGCGCGCAGTTTCTTCGACCGTTGCCAGCTGCTACGATCACCGCCGCCGTCACACACCTGTCCTGTCCCGTCCCGCCGACGACCACCGCGACTCGTTCTCCCTCCACCGCGACTCGCTGTCCCTCCACCGCTACTCGCTCTCCCTCCACCGCGACTCGCTCTCCCTCCACCGCGCTCCACTGTCGGAAGACTGGTTGCCCACCCCTCACCCACCCGGCCCACCCGCTCAACCGGTCGGCGCGTAATCTCCGTGTGCCGGTGTAACTCGGTAGTAGTGGTAACCAGTAACCACCTACCACCCCACCGGGTTATTGGGGGAACCGTCTCGGGACGCGCGCACTCGCCGCCACCGCCGCCGCCGCCTCGTATTTATAGTTGTTATAACGACGACGATGATAATAATAACGGTGTGCGACGACGACGACGATCGGGAGAGTAGAAACGGTCGGCTCGCGCACCATTACGAAACTCGTTATCTCCTACCGGGGCCCGGCGGAGACGTCGCGTCGTGTGTAACGAAGTGAATAATAAAAAAAAAAATAAATATATATGCACCGACGGTAGCCGCCGCCGCCGCCGCCGCGTTTGAAAAGTATATGTTTTTTTTTTTTATAATAACACATCTTCTATGCCGAGACGAGCGCGCAGCACCACGGCTACGGTTTTTATTTTTTTCGTATCGTACGACGAAAGGGTTAACGTAGCAATCCTCATTATCCTCGGACCGCGATTTCCACGGGCGCAAAACGTGTTGTGTTACTCGTCAAAAGGCCGAGTAGGATTCGATTGGATTCAAAATGTATGCCCGCGGTAGAATATATCAAACGAATTTTTTTCCGAAAACATGAAAAATATCGCTGTTCAGGTTAATGCGACTACTAGGGAATGTAAAAAAAGTTCGCCTTTTCTCGGGACGTTGTTACCCAGACGGGGTCAGTTGCGGTATCGCTTCCGTTGCTATCTCTGACCGCAAGTCAGACCGACTGAAAAAACCGCAACATTTTTTTAGAATTTTTCCAAGTCGATCGTTTTGATTTCGTTCGATTTCCGGTGCACAAACGAAATGGGCAGGTCGACACCCCCCATTTAGTGGGTCGGAGGTTTTCGACTTCTTTCACTGCATTCCTAGGTCCGATGAAACCGATAAAACACGTCAAGCACATTTTCCCATGTCCCGACATTTAGATTTTCAGACGATTAAGTATCATTCTTCAGTGATTAGATTATATTCAATAACTAAAACACGATTTTATCTCGGAAATAAGATTTTAAATTAGTAATAATTACGATCTATACACTTTTTACACAATTCTGTCCGTTTCGTCGTAAACATTTTCGAGGAGTAAAAAGAGAAATAATTCGTATTCAATATTATAAAAATATCGCAAATCACGCCCAGTTCATTTGTTAAAAATATGGTTTCGTATGTTTTACATTCTGTACAGTAACAACGAGTAAAATCCTGCCGTTCATTTCAAGGTTTAATACATACCAATTCGTTTGCGGTGATATAAAGTTAACGAACATAATATTTATTGTAACAGATGATAAAACGTCAGTGAAATCATTAGCTTTTGCGGTTATTTAATCAATTAATATTTTATATTATACATTAACGTTACATACGATTTCCGGGCGTAGTCATTGTAGAAATGAAATTTTCAGCGGCCCGACAGTATATTATAAATCGTACATTTACGTTCTCGCCACACGTCGTTATGTTTATCGATGGCGTCGTTTCGCGGGGAAGAGTTGAACATTTTTTTTTCCTTTTTACTTTTTACCCGACTCCGTGTGAACGGCACACCCCGTCTTACCAGTCGACACACGGACCTCTAAATATATACGTATATACACTACACATAGTAACGTCGGATACACAATATATTATAGAATTCGGTTTTCGTTGCGTGTTATAATTTATTGGACGTTTTACGCGAGCCGCGCTGCAGAGAATCTCGTTTTTGTTGAAACCTTTTATTTTTTATTTTTTTTCTCTCTCCGTGTTTCGTGTAATTATCGAAAATGAATATTGTCCATACGCGCAGGATCGGTTCTCGTTTTTTTTTTTTTTTTTCCCTTAAACTGCAGCGAAAATTATTTTTATATATATATTATATCGGTATATTAAATAACTCGTTTTGGTGCGCGCCCAGCGGACGTTATTTTATTTTTTTATTTTTTTTATATATTTTTTACTAAACCTCTCGCCGCCGTCTCGATGATAATCGCTCCGCGACTCTGTATAATACGTGTATACAATATATATTTTTTATATTTACGACCTTTTTGTACGTAAACGTATTTTCATGTATTACCGCACTCGCGAGCGCTATTTATTCGTATAAAGTACAATGCGCGCGCACACACCAGACACACGTAATATTTTAATAGGTGCACCGCAGAAGTCTTTATTTTTCGTCGATTCTCTTGTCGCGATTTATTTCAGTCCGGCGAATTTGTATTTTTATCAGATGCGACTTGCGCGGTTCGGCGTTCGAATATATTATTATTATATACGTTTATAAACGCGTAACGATATGATTTATGGCGTATGTGATAACGCGCTTCGCTGTTGTTTTTAAGCTACAATATAATAATATATATTATAATGTCGAGGCCGAAACGAAAAAAGGAACGTCGCCGCCGAGCAAATAGTAAGCCCTATCTCGTTTGAGTACTAAATATTTGATATCGTTCGTCGTTTCAGGATGGATTGATTGATTGTGCACCGAGCGCTGATTACATGGCAAAGTAGACAAATTGATTCTTTTTTTGTTTTCAGCAGACGATAAAATGTATTTTGTTTTTACGATTCCATCGTCGATTCGTTTTGATGGTGAATACGATTTCAGAAATGGCAGCGTTGGAAATATTATCATATTTTATTTTATTTTTTATTCATCACCCCGACGCGCGCGACGTCGTGTGTGCAATAACGAAATTAACTCATTAAACAAGATCGTTTTGAGCATAATTTATAGGAACCGGTTTGATCTGAAAATTATTAACAGATCACGAACACCGAATACGCGCGCATGAATCACCGCGATTATAGATTTTTCGCTATTGTTTGATTTCGTTTTTTTTTAAAAATTTTTTGTACCATAATCGTTAGTCGATCCTGTGCAATACACGTATGACGTACGTATGTTGACGAATATCGATTTCTAATGGACGGATAACATTATTTTTTTGATAATAATACAACAAATTCGTGTTAAAACGAATACGATTAAATATGTAGATAATATTTATTCGAGTATTCCGAAGTATTTATTATAATATAATATAATATGACGTTTGTTTTTATATTCGAATTATCTGTTTGCCGCCACCGTTTGGTCGTTTTTAAAAACTGCGGCAAGTTTCTGCAACAATGAGACAATGCCTATAACATCAAGACATGTAACGCGCATGGTGCATTGTTGCAGAGCGCACACAAATGCAGCGTCTATATTTTCTCGTCGATTTACGACACTGCGTTGTATAATAATATACCGATGTACAGAGTGTCCCCGTCGTATCGGTACATTTTTTCTTACGAGTAATATTTTTAAAATTTGAATTTTTTCAACTATTATACGCAGGTTCATTGTGTTATATTATATTCGTTTTTATATTTTCAATATTTATTTTAATTTTTTTTTTAAGTATTCTCAATCATTTCGCATGAATTCAACGTCTAAAACAGCTGGTTTATAAAGTCGAGTTTTG
The DNA here is from genome assembly GCA_948098885.1 of Drepanosiphum platanoidis. Lineage (NCBI taxonomy): Eukaryota > Metazoa > Arthropoda > Insecta > Hemiptera > Aphididae > Drepanosiphum > Drepanosiphum platanoidis. The sequence continues at coordinate 18,642,221 of OX402531.1, forward strand.
CTTTTAAAAATATTAATCGAAAAATAAATTCGATAACTAAATTACAATTTATTGAGAAATACCAAAATTTACCCATATTGTGCGTAGATAATCGAACGAATAGTAAAACGTTGATTTTTCCGACTGCCGACGGTCAGTGAATAATAATAATAATAATAATACGGTTCGAATGAATAATATAGAACCGAAATCTGTGGTGATATTGTTCGCCGATCGAAACCATTTTCAGCGCATTTGCCGTCATTGTTTATTTTAACTAGAGTCTATAAAAATAGACTATAATAGAGTTATAAAACACTTTCTAAAATATTTAAAAATAATAATTCATATGAAATTCGCAGTGAAATATAAAATGTTTTCGGTCAATTTTGCGTTCAAAACTCAAAAAGTTTTTCCGTTCATATTTTGGAGCATTTTTTTATCGTTTTAAAGACATTATATCCGGGCTATATATTATATACCACGGGCTATGATTTATCATATAATACAGGGTTATTCAAAATGATTCATCCAATTTAAAATACTTACATATATTTATATTTTATATTTAGAACAATATTTTATACATTAAATTAAAGAAAAATATGTCAAGTTTAATTAATTATACTTATAAATGTTCTATGTGAGCTCCTTTGGTCACACGAATAACATCTAATAACACGGACTGCGTTGAAAACTCTCTCTAATTCTTTCCACATTATCATGGGATACACGAGGTCGACCTGTGCTTTTTCCTTTGCACAAACACCCTGTTTCTTCAAACTGCTTATACCATCGACGTATACTCTGAGCAGTCGGTGCAACGATACCATAATGACGACGAAAATCGCGCTGCACAGTTATTATCGATTCACACTTCGAAAATCGCAACACACAAAACGCTTTGTGCTGTCCGGTCGACATAATATTTGCGGAAACTAACATATCGATATCGCCTTAAGTGATTATTTAAAAATAATGAATTAATGTCATTGTAAAACTTGGGATTACCCTCTATTCATTTCCACATAATTTGAAAAGATAAAATTTATATTTAACCATTTTATAGCTATCTTAAATTGGATGAATCATTTTGAATAACCCTGTATACTATGTCTTAATCGATTGACATTTATTATAACCCCAAAAAAAGTGTTTCATTTATTATAATACCACGCATATATTGAAATTATTGACAGAACGTAATCGATTGTTTTAATTATTTGTCCATTTGGGCTAATAGAACATATTGTTCTACCAAAATGCGCGTGCAAAGATAAATCGATGATATCGCTTTGCGTCACAATTCATCGAAATCATACGTATGTAATTAATTACATATCTCCAATATCATTTATGAGTTATGTAATTCTGTAAAAATTATAAATGCGTATATAAATAATATGATACTTTACATCGTGTGCAGAGTAACGCGTGTAGTTCTAAAAAGTTGATGTCATACACGTTATTTTAATTATTCGTATAAAATTATCGACGTATTCAGTTGAACATATTATCGCACACACGGTTTTATATAAAACGATGTCGTTCGTAGAATGATATTTTAAAAAACAAAACTCGGTAAGCCGGTAAGATCCCGCTGGCGCCGATCGAAATAAATATATATATAAATACAATGCGCGTATCGGTTGTTCGTCGGTTCGTACGTACGGCGGCGTTTTTTATTTCACGAGTTATTTGAATACAAATTTGAAAAACGTAACTTTTTATTCGTTGTTTTCTCGTGCAAAGTTATCATTTTTATTTTTTCGATAAAGTCGTTACGATATTATCAGCTCAAAAATATTATCGTCCGCGTTTCGTTATATACATTCGTGTGACTGCATGTAACACGTAGGCGTTATTACAAGTTATCGTGATGTATTTCATAACGAGTAATAATTAAAATAATGCAACTCATTTTATAAAACCATTCTGTCATATCATTCGCCCGACACAATATGATTTGTTCACCAAACGCGGCTGCTTCAAAGAAAACCTCATCGCGCCGCCGCCATTGATATTGTTGCCATCGACTGCTGTTCCTGTATTACCTATGGTTAGGTCAATTGTAGTTGATTTTCATAATTATAGATTCTAAGGGAGGGAATTTATTGTTTTTATAATTTTATAATATTCCTTTGTCGCCCCTTCAAAACATCCGCAATAGTTAAATCCGAATTAAAATGTTGTAAATCTTCGTCTTATGTTACAACTTTTCAGATAATATGATTTAAGACGAATAAAGCGCTTTAGAGGCGTGGATTTCTTGATTTATATATTTTTGACGCGAGGACGATGCTGTAATATTTCTAATTTTTATGCGCGGCTAATTCATTAGTCACTTTATTCGTTTATAGATTTAATAAAATCGGTTTGAATCCATCATAATGTGTATCGATTTTACTACGACGCGCATTTCTTATTGATTTATTTTTTCTGTCAATGTTATTACGTTTTTGACCCGTCATCATTTTCGTGGATGATTTTTTATGGCGAATGTTGTCCAGTCGGTGATTTGGCGGCGGAATTCAATTTTCAAATTCTAAAATCTGATGAAAAATTATAAAAAAAAAAAAAAAACTGCAAAATTCACGGAATGCCGCGGGTATCCAAAACATATTGACTTTTCGAGCTGTTTATAAATACTTGAAATATTGAAATTCACTCTTACGGGGTGGATTTTATTATGGTGGTGGGTGGGCGAATGCATTTACATTGCGGAGGTCGAGTTTACTTATAAAATCACGGGGTTAGACATGTTTTTGCCCCCCCATCACCATTGTGAACATTGAAATAATGGCACCGGCTCTTGGCGGGCGGTAATTTAGGGTAATTCGTTTTTATATTTTTTTCCCCAAATGAAAATACACGTCGTCGGTGCCAACGATTTCGTCCAAGTCCCGTGTCTCACACCCTTATGCGCTTTTGTATACAAAAAAATATAAATACGTCATTATATTAATGCAATACGTCCGCGGACCGTACAAATATTATTATACAATTTGTATACACACGTGTTGTAAGCTGTTTGTACGATATGTCGATTATTCGGGAGAAAAAAATTCTGTAAAACACGTTCCGCGTATTTCAGAAGAAAAAAAAAAACAAAAAAAAACTTTAAAAACGCTTTGCACAAACGACACGTTTTCACACCTACTTTATGATGTATAAAAATATACGAGTATAACACGTCGTCGATTGTGTTGTGTCTGAAAATGCGAGCGTATAATAAAGTTATTATGTTTGTTACGTGTTATATATTTTTATTTTTTTATTTCCATAATTACTATAACAGCTAGTTCGTTATCAACTCGAATACGTATTATGCACACGTAATGTGTGCGAAAACGCGTTTTGATTTCTGCTCCAGCCGCCGCAGCCGTGATAACCTCACTAAAATATATAAATATATATTATATTTATCGACGTAAACCCTTTTTTTTTTCATCTTCTTCTTTTGCACGTATAGAATTCAACGCGTTCGAGACGTAACGTACAATAATAATACGAAACAATGGAATCGTTTTACCGCCGCGAGAAATCTCATTTTATACCTCATATGCGTTTTATAAATATTACGTACGCTTTTTATATTATTATTGTTGTTGTTTGTTCCGAAGCGTGTGGCGTTTAATGTTTTATCGTATTTTAAACTACTTTCGCGCACACCGCGCGATAATAATTTATTTAAATCGTTTATTAATGTCATATTATTTTGTGGTACCTATACCAGACTACTGTTTGATTTTATCCCGTCGCCGTTTTAACATACCGCGCAGTCGTGAGAAACGATATTATCATATCATAATTGGTGCGCGTCAGGACGAATGCCCCGTCGCTTCTGTTTTCAGCATATTATTGCGAGATCAACACGACTCTTGTAGTATACTCATGCGCGATGTGTTCATTACGTACAAACGTACATCGCAGTCGTGACGAATGACCGTTATTAGAATACACATTATTGTATTAAATGCTAATTAAAATGTTTCGAGTTAACATCCATTACTTTTAGAACAACAACAACGGACAACAAAATAATATCGTTGAACAATTCGCGACGATTGAAAACCGCAAAACGTTCAAAAGTTATAGTATTTAACGGACTCCCGGAGAATCACAAGTGGCCGAGAGTTGTCTCGAGTCAGTCGATACTAGTCGATATAGGAATAGCGGAGAGTATATGAGAAGAATAAAAACATGATCGGACGCGGATCATGTGAAATTATTATTATGACTCAAAGGATTGTACTGCTGAAAAACACAATTTAAATCAACGAATAAGGTCACATCGGAAGAGCAAGGCTAACGATTGACTATTGACTACATGGGCATTAATTACAACGGGATAAGGAAAATGTGTCTGTGGCCATTGGAGCTGAATCGAAACGGAGAGTCACGGTTTTCCGTGAAATTTCCGTAAGCCAATCAAAATGATTAACGACGAAAAGAAAAATAACATTATTACGGCCGTACGATGTGCACATATTTATTCAGTATAGTAGTTTACAAGTGTATTATATACAATATATTTAAAACTCTGTAGATTTTAATACATTTTTTCGCGCGTTTGTATCGGTACTCGACATTTTCAGCACTTTCCCAAGATTGTTTCCGATAATGTGACGTAGACATCGTACGTTCTATATACGTATAATCTTGTGAAAACGTTTTTTCCAAAATGTGATCTTACTCTCTCTCTCTCTCTCTTTCTATTACGAGTAAAAAGATATTATTTTTAATTTCGTTAATATGTGCGCACGTTTATTTCAGAATTAAACGATATCAACTGGACGACCCGACGACGACGGCGCAGACGAAACGATGGAAAAGACAAAGAAGAAAAAAGGCTTTGCGGACGACGGGGACCGGGTGAATTATTACACTGTCGTTGACGTGAATAATCGTGTGAGCGCTCCACTACGGTATGTATGTAATATTATATATACGCGCGAGTGTGTGTGTGTGTTGGTTTGTGTGTATCTACTTAATATATACTACAGCCGTCCGTCGTAATTTTCTCGGTGCGATCGTTTTCTCGTGTGCAGTGTGCTTGCGCCGCCAGACGGTGGAAATATTCGAGAAAAAATAAAACACAATTGCACTCGCCCCATCGACAACACACAACCCCTCCCTCGCGCTTGTGCGACTTGTGAGAAACCCGCGCGCCGGAGAACAATAATAATCACGAGCGGTGAAATTTCCCACGCACGAATTTAATGACCGTTTACCGCGACGACGTTTACGAGACGCGATATTACTATACACATACTGTGTGTCCGACATAATAAACACAGGTAATAATAACAATAATAATAAATATGATATTGTTACAGACGATCGCGCCGCCGATACACCTATAATATAACTTTCCGAACGTTTTGTTAAATCTCTTTCCTAGTTTCGATGTGTGTGACGGGCACGTGTGTGTGTGTGTCGCGTGTGAGCGTCGCGGAGCACATTATACGATTTAGTGTATAATATTGTAAAATATTATAATATACACGACGATAACGCGTCAAAGCACAACGTCGACGAAACCTCGCGGCACGTTCGCACGAACAGTTTTTTACCACGAATCTCCCCCCCCCTCCCCCGCTGCCGGGGCTGTATTTATGTGTTGAGCTCTCTCGCGGGCGGCCGGCCGAGGATTTTTTTATTATTACACCTAAACGTTTCCTCCGGCCAACACGCGACGGTTATTATTTATTTGTGTGTGTGTGTGTGTACAATATTATTATAATATTATTCCGATCGGATATTGTATAATCAAACGTTTCGAAACGCGCACGGTTTTTTTTTTCGATATTAAATAGCGTTTACACGCCTCGTTGACCGGCGCGCTGGCGGTGGTACGATTTTTTTACACACCTATATTGCAGACACAGGTGTGTGTGTCTCTATGTGGCCGTTGATTTTAATATTTTCCGAACGTCCGAGTGTATCCGAACGAGGGCAAGAAAACTCACCGAAAAGTCACGTTACCGAGAAGAACGTGTATTTAGTAAAGTACATCGATCGATTGTCGCCGTGCGAGAGTATACCGCGTGGATATCCGAGCAGCGATCGAGTCCTAGCGGAGATAAAAGTCCCCTCCCCCGAAGGCTCCCGAGACCCTAAAAACGCTCTCGCGTTGAAAATTAAAAACGTATATACGACATCGATGCCGGGGGTGTGTCCGGGAGTGTGAGCTTTTTATTCACCAAAAGTCCTCCTCGATCTCCGTCCACAAAGTCACGACAGAGATCCTGTTGACAACCACACCTGTTGCCGCGGCGAGCAGACAATATTTCCTTCACTCTCGACGCACTCGTATGCAACAGACAACGTATCGCCTTCGTTTCGCAACAACATAATCGCATTATTTCGTACACGTTTAATTACGTATCGTGTCTCGGTGGCAAATACGAGCGGAAAACCAAGGATCGATCGTCGTCACGACTCGCATGCATATTACGCGCGTAGCAAGTCATAATCCACACGTCGTCGTCGATACCGCCGCACAATGCACACGACAGTTTTTATGAGTTTATTAAGAGTATAGACACTGTCGCGGCCATATATAACACGGACGGTATTATAATGGATTCGTTATAAATACGAGTATAATATAATATGATGTACGTATTACCATTTCACGTTGTGACAAGGTTTTCGAAATCCGATATCGGAGACAGACGAGGAACAAAAAAAAATGTCCAAACACAAACGTTTCCTGCGTTCAAGAAAAAAAAATAAATATTTTTTCTACGACTATATGTTTTATGCATGACGGAAAAACGTGTTTGAAGTGTAGTCTCTCGCCTAAATATTATTATATTTAAAATTCAAAACGGCCGAAAAAAAAAACGTTTCATATTTTTATATTATATGGCTCTGTACATAGATAACGCGTTTAACTACAGATACCGGAGACGGCAAAGTAAACATTTACTTTTTACATGTTTTTTTTCCCCTCCAGTGTTAATGATTTATGTGTCTTTTCGTTAACTTTTTCCTTGATTTTCACATGAGACTTTCTCGTATTGCTTTCGAGTACCCTAACCGCCTGTATTAAAATTCATTCAAATCGGTTATAAACCAGTGATTCCGAGGCCGTGCGATTGTCTTGCGTTTTAGTACTGCGCGTCGAAGCCGCCCCAGTGAACAGACAGTGGTTCATTGCACATTAACCATCGCAGATAACTATATTATCGATCGCCGATTTAATTGTTTCTCATTTTCGTTTATCGAAATCTATCACTCTGTTTTTCTTTTCTCGTTTATTGTTTACATTTTTTACCATCTCGTTTTCGATTTCAAGTCGACAATTGATTTTTCTTGTTGTCATTTTATCCTTCGAATCGGCGAGAACCCCATCAACACATAGGATATGATTAATGTACATCGATCGACGCGATGCACTCGTCAGAAAAATTCATAGTTAAACAATTTGAATCGACGAATCGGTCGTGAACTAGTGACGGGCCACGTTCACACTCGTTTCTCTCCGATCACCGGCTCGAACCACTGCGAAAACAAACGAACGCTGACCGTTCGCTAGCCGTCGACCGTTTACGTCCTGCACAGTACATTATGACGAACCGAATTCGCTTTCGTTCGCGTCTTATGTAAACGCATTTTTTAGGCACACGTTCGACGGACACGAATCGCGCGTTTTCCTTTTATCGACTAATGATACCACACAATATACATGTTACGTCGACACTCTGTGATCTATTTCTATATTTCAACTAGTAGACCAAGTGCATAATGTGCATAATGTGCAGTGCGATACAAACGCTTTATGCGCGAAGAACAGATGTCGCAGTAAATGGCTCCGCGACGACAGATATTTATCGGTTTACTCAATCGCGAGACGCGTTTCGTCTTGTAATATATTTACACATATTATGTGTATACTCGGGGCCAAATTAAGCTCGTCATACGTCCAAAGCACTTGGGGTCCAACACAAAAATCGTAGCATACCTCGATCTATCTAATATATAACATTTATTATATATTTAATCGTGATATTTAGCCCACAAACATAAATGAGAGACTAGACGTTTTCATTAGATCGGATCAAAATTATTATAACTTTTTAGTTTTTTATAATAATATACGTATACAATTTAATACAATCGAAGTCATTTCTCGTAACTCAAAAATGAATTCTATTAAATATTACGAATTTATCAATTTTTTTAAATATATCGGAATGGTTTGAGTTTGTTTAAATCAATTAGATCCACAGTGAAGAGTTGCGTATTTAAAAATAAAATAATAAAAACGTTTATGTAAATGTTCATTCATCGAAAATGATTACATGTTGGTATCAATTTTCGGGACGGAAACAAGTGATCGTCTAAACTTTGTCACCGACTCGCAGTATAGACAAAACATTGTAAGTACAATTGCAATTGCAGTACAAAAGTTTTATTTATAATTTTTGTGTTTTTTCAACCCGGTCGATTTAGTTTTATCAATTGTTCGTGAAAAATCAAATAAACGTAGGCTCGTAAGACATACTTTAGGCATTATTATTTTTCAATATATTTTTAATTTTTATAGTATGTTACATGTTCATGGTGGACCCAGTGGCGTATTTAGGATTTTGTCAAGGGGGTGATGTACGTTGACAAACATATAATTTCGTCCCGTATTTCTGTAATATATAACATAATTATACCTATCGATAAAAAAAGAAAGGCCAAGTTCTATCCCCCCGTAAATACGCCACTGATCAGGGCTCGTGAATACATACCGAAACATCGTTATAGGCTTTTTATCTAATCAAATACGTATCGATGTATTTTTTTTTTTGTTTTCGTACGGATAGATTATTATGTCTGCGCGGACGAAACGATCTTTCGTACCCTTTTAGCGTCGTACACTTTCAAATTTGTTTTAGTATTACGTTTTTTTTTTTTTCGCCTACGATATTTTCATTCGCGAAATTTAAGAAAATTCAAATTCAAAAAAAAAAAAACCATAGTTAATATTGTCTCCGCCGCCGCCGTCGTCCGGAGCAACTGCCCACCACGCAACGCGAGAGATCGTTATTATAAATACGACCGCGAACGCGAACAGGTAAACGCACAGAAAACGGCCGAGAAAAAAGCTACAGGTAAATAATTTGTCTTTCGTTATAATAATATCTCGTCGTCCAGGACTCGTGAGCCTTTAGGACGCGAGCCGCCGTGGGAAAACGCGCAAGTTGAGAACCCGCGCGCTCCCGACGGCGCTGGCGAGCCGGTGGCCGTGGCCGGCCGGCCACGGCCCGGCGACCGTCTGTTCGTCGGCGGCGCGGAGACGACACGCCGAGCGTGGAATGTTGTACACCGCTGCGACGTCGTCGCGGAGAGAAAGAAAAAAAAAAATCGAAAAACCGGTTTTCCCCTTCGGAGCGTATTGTCGCCGCCGCCGCGTCGTTAACAAAAGAGAGAGGAGAGACTTGTCGGTCTCTTCGGCGGCGCGTGTAACGCGTACGGGTAGCCGATCGGCGGCGGCGGCGGCGGCGTAGATCGGTGACAAGACGTTTTTGCGCATGCGCGGCCCGACACCATTGACCCGACGTTGCTTTCCCCCCCTCGCCGTCCGTTGCGCGTACCGCCGCCGCCGCAACCGTTGCGCGCGCACACACGCGCAAGCACCGACCACCGGCTGCCGCCGCCGCCGTGGCACCGCAGCGCGCGTACGACTCGCTCCGCTCGTCATTCCTCGAGAAACGACCGTTCGATTTCGACGTGTGCGCGACGTTCGCGTTTGCTTAGTTTTTGTTTTTTTTTTTTTTTTTTTTTATAATACATATATTCATATCCGTTCCGCGTCGTTATTTTTCGATCGCGTTCTTCGTCGCCGACGTCGCCACCGCCGCCGCCGCAAGTTCACGACGACACAGACACACACGCGTTTCGTTCTTTCTTCTCGCGCGCGGTTTTCGAACGTATCGTGCGCCGTAGTTTTCGTCCCCACAGATGACGCGCTGTGCCCCGAGTGCGTGATCAAATAACAACGGCCGGCTCCTTTCGTTCGCCGTTATTTTCTGACGACCAGACGACGAAATCGCCTCTCGGGTGCGCGCCCTTTCCGGTCTGACGTGCGTGTATTTCAGCAGCGCACGCGTTGACGACCACCATCGCCGACGCCGCCGCCCGTGTGTGACACGTTCGCTCAATTCCACGTTTCTTTCTGTGCTCTTAACGGTCCGGTGACAGCCGCAACATGTTCGACGTGTTCGGCTCCGTCAAGGGGCTGCTGAAGATCGACAGCGTTTGCATCGACAATAACATCTTTCGGTTGCACTACAAGGCCACCGTGGTCATATTGGTCGCGTTCTCACTGCTCGTCACGTCTCGCCAGTATATCGGTGACCCCATCGATTGCATCGTTGACGATGTGCCGCTCAACATCATGGACACCTACTGTTGGATCTACTCTACGTTCACGCTACCCAACCTCCATTCCTCGATGGCCGTGCACCCCGGTGTCGGTCCCGAAGGCGCCGACGGTGAAAAGAAGTACCACAAATACTACCAGTGGGTGTGTTTCGTGCTTTTTTTCCAAGCCATGTTCTTCTACCTGCCAAGATACTTGTGGAAGACCTGGGAGGGCGGCCGCATCAAGATGTTGGTGCTCGATCTCAACTGCCCAATCATCAGCGAGGAGTGCAAGACCGATCGAAAGAAACTGCTCATCGACTACTTTGCCACCAACCTGCACACACAGAACTTCTACGCTATACGCTTCTTCCTCTGTGAGTTCCTCAACTTTGTCAACGTCATTGCACAGATTTACTTCATCGACTACTTCCTCGATGGAGAGTTCAGTACTTACGGCTCTGACGTGCTCAAGTTTACTGAAATGGATCCCGAGAATCGTTCGGACCCCATGGCTCAGGTGTTCCCGAAAGTCACTAAGTGCACTTTCCACAAATACGGTCCGTCTGGTTCCATTCAGAAATTAGATGGCTTGTGCGTGTTGCCGTTGAACATTGTCAATGAGAAAATTTACGTATTCCTGTGGTTCTGGTTTTTGTTTGTTGCTGTACTCAGTGGTCTCAATTTGGTGTATCGTACTGCCGTTGTGGTGATGCCCAAGTTCCGTTTGCTTTTGTTGAGAGCCCGATCGCGTTTGGCTCCTCAAGATGAAGTAGAAACTATTACTAAGAAGTGCCAGATTGGAGATTGGTTCATTTTATACCAGTTGGGTAAGAACATTGACCCTTTGATTTTCAAGGAGCTTGTATCAGACTTGGCCAAGAAATTGGACGGCAAGGAGAGCGTGTAAATGTGACTTGATGAAATTACAACTTATGTATTTAATTACTAAAATAAACAAAATACAATTGTTAGCTTAGGAAAACACGGTTCAGAGAATGGATAAGCAATAATTTAGACAATTTGTTTTTCAATTAAAATTTTTACTACCCTATATCTCCATAATTATGGTGTTTATTTATTGGGTAAATTTTTTTTTTTTTTTATATATACATTTATTTCCGATCGCCTTTATCGGAGAATACAGGGGTTGTGCAGTTAAAAATTGTGTTCATGATTAACCCACCCGGTTTTCATTTTAATATTGACAATTTTAAAACATATTCCACAATATTTTTCTAATTAAATATATACTTTTTTATACATAAAAAAAAAATAACTATAAAAGAAAGTTATTGTTCTCATATTTTGTGTTGTGGCTTTTACTCTGAAATAGGTAATACAATTTCGATACTCACATTTTTAGTACATTATTTGAAACGATTCATTATAAACACATGTTCAGAGTAAAATTGTTGTGTTAATTAAGAAAAACCCTATTGGTAGTCCGATGCTAATCCTCAACACATTGGTCCACCCAAGAAGATAATTAATATAAAGTTGATATTTTGTCTTAAATTACTTAAATTGTAAGTATGTTAAATCTTTTAATTATTCTTATATTTATCTTAACACTAAGTATTGTATTAAGATTATAATTTGTCAAATTGTCTACCTATTGCAGTGGTAATGCCATTTTCTAAAGTTTCATAACGGTGAATACTGTTCTGGTATTTGTAATAATCGAAACATTCAAGTGTTTTCCGAGTCTTCCATTTTGAGCAAACTATGTGTTCAAACGTTTTTATTTATTTATTATAATATATTATAACTATAATTTTTATATTTTTTCATTAACATTCCACATTATATAAACACTCATTCGTTCATCAGGAATTGAAATAATTATACTTTTTTAAACTTACTATATTAAAAGAAACCGAATTTCGCACAAACGTTGTACAAAATTGTCTTATTCTTTCTTATAAAATGTGTAAATACGTAAAATTTTGGGCCTCATGAATGTCATTTATAATTCATTTCTATGAAGATAATCATGAAACATATATGTGATGCTAATTAGCTATAATAATTATTTTAGATTTAGTTTTAATACTGATTTTTTTTTTTTTTTTTTTGTCTAGTTATTAAGTACGTATATATATATATATATATTATATATGATTACAATATTATATAATTATTTTATCCATATTATTTAAATATGTATGTTAACAATGAAATTCCATAAGTGCCTTTTTGTACTACATATTATTAGAAATATTATTAATGTGCATATCTTGACGAATTATCATGTACGCTCAAAATTAATTATTCAACATTCCATATTGATATTTAACTGTATAACGGCCACTTGGTATATAAGTATATAACGCTCCCGAGTGTGTTTAAAACGCGCGCGCACATCTTATGTCAATCAAGTCCAAATTGACTGCCAATATAAGACTATTAGATACTGTGTTTTATTCGAGACAATAAAAAAAAAAGACATTTTATAAGTAATATATTTATGACTGGTGTTGTTTTTTTTTTTTTTTTATTTATCTATCATTTCTATTGTAATTTTGTATGATGAATCGACAGGTTTGCTGCCAAAAAAAAAAAAAAAAAAAAACAAAAATAAATAAAAAAGAAAAATACAAAAAAAAAGAAGAAAATGGTGTAAATAGTATTTTTTATATTTTCGTTCGTAGTAGGTATAATATTACGTGTAATAATCGGTTTTGCCGAAATCTCGTGTTCATATTATTTAGATCTCCTACCCGAGAACTGGATCCGTCAAAATGTATTCGAATACACCGCGCCGCCGGTAGTATGAATTTCGGTAATTTTGACGGAGAGTAGAGGAAGCGGCGAAAAATCATAGTATCCACAGGTATATGCGAATGAAAACTATTTCACGGTAATATAAAACATGTTCGATCTTTTCATGTTGTTCGTCGCGATCGAGTCGGACGGGGTTAATTCATCGAGTGCTGTTGTTATAAGCGATCTAAATTCGTAAGTAAAAAAAAATCGCCGGGGTGGTTGTGTTCCGCCCAGCAGCCACACCAACTATAATAATATTGTTGGAAACACTCGTTGAATATTGTTTCAACGACTACTGACCGCATTATTTCTCGTACTTATTATATAACACGCGTAACACATTTATCTTTTGTGTGTCATTGATCCATCGTTTTTCAGAATATAATGGGGCAAAAAAAAGCGTTTCGGAGAGGGGGAGAGATCTAGAAAAACCCGAATGAATGACTTAACGTCGTCGTTGTGAAATTCATCATTGTTGTTATTGCCGCGGTGAATATTATTGTGGTTTACCGAGTGCGCTACTCTGTGTGTAGTCGCAACTGTAAAATCCTACGGGTTATTGATCTGCGGAAGGACGTCGTCGTACTTGTTGCGGATTTCGTACGGAGTCGTTTTTTCTTCTCGGCGAGATCGATTCTCGTCCGAAATATCGTACGAAAAAACCACGTCGTTGTTTTTCTACGCGCGAACCAGAGACGGCTCGACGACCAACCATGTCGCCGATTTCTCGGCCGCCGGCAAACGGGTAATTATCATTATTATTATTATTATTATTATTATTAATGTGACGAATCTTTTTTCGCCCACTCGAAACGCTGCGGAGGCGGTCGCCGGTCGTTGACTATTTTTCTCAACTGCTGCAGTCGTGCATTTCCTCTTGCAGCGTAGGTAGACATCGCGTGTGGAAAACGTGCGCGCACAATAAGATTTTTCGCTGAATTACCGTCTCACGAAATCATAACATCGGTTTTAAGTGCTTTAATCCTGTAATGCCTCGGCAGTAGTCGAGTAGTTGCGAATTGATGCGATGACGTCACGTCGTCGTGTCCGTACGGACGATTTGAAATTTTTAATTACGATTTCGACTATAAAATAGGGTATCCGTGTTGTTCCATTAGTCGAAAAAGCAATGTGCAAAGAATTCGCAGGCGCCTACGTCGTCGTTGAAAATATTAATTTATACACACAAAAACTTAAAAATACTCTGAAAATCGTTTCGATTGTTCATTGATCTTTTTTTTCTAATCGATACATTACAATATATTCAATTTTTATTTACTTACGGTCCATTCGTATATTATTAGGTACACGATTATATCAAATCGTACGCGTCGATGAAGATTGCGAACGAAAAAATCCTCTCGACTTACGAAAAATATTGTCAAAAATCACAAAATATACAGACTTCAGAGAAAAAAAAAAAAAATTCAAAACGAAACGAAAATTCGTGCAATCGAAACCCGTTTTTAGAAATACATAGTCGACAACGTGAAAAATTAGAAAAAAAACGAATGCAATGACCAGGGCTCGGATGTTCTAGCAAATGCTTATATTTTTTCTCCGGTAAGTCTCTTAGAAATTAATTTCACACTTACCTGATGTATACGTAATTTCACTTTTAAGAGCACATTTCGCTCATTTAGATTATAATACATAAATATTATGATGGTAAAAGTATTTCATCGAAACGAAAAAATATTTTTTTATTTCGTGTTTTTTTCTCTCCATTTCATTCCGCGTACTTTCGATTTTTCTACGCTATTTTTAAATCGCATATTTTGACATTTTTAAGTTCGTATTTAACGTAATTAATTAAAATTATTTTATTTTAGTGCAGCCATGACATCCGCGAGCCCTGGGTAACACCAACGATCGTGATAAATGTAATACGGCGCGCGCGCGTTGACGATTCTTCAAAACGTTCCCGTGGCATTTGCCGTGCTACCGTATATTGTCGTTTTTACAAAGATACCGCCGAGCGATCTCCGGAAGAACAATATTATATTTTTATTCGTCGCCCAAGTAATAACAACACAACGTTGTGTGCCGTTAAACGCGCAGAGGGGGACGGCCGTAATTCGTTGTGACCTCGCGGAATGCACGCGCGTTGCGCCATACACGGCTCACCCAGGGATACGAACGTTTTATTTATTTATTTTTCCAAACTTGTTTAATTTAATCGTTTCAACACATGACTAAATGATTTATTTTTTTTATTTTATCTACGACGTCACCGGGTTTACGCGAATTCTCGCTGCTCTGAGGTCTGAAAATACGTTTTCGTCGTCGCCTCGTAGACGACCCCGTCACTCGACCAACAGAAATCCCCCCTCGAGAATGCAGTCTCGATTTCACACAAATTTCACTGTCAATGTCGGACGGGACTTGTGCGTGGCCAGTGGGACACCGAACGTTTTGTACACACTTGTCGCGCGATTAACCAATCACGATATCGTTTTCAGAGTGTACTGTTTTCCAAACGAACAGTCCCTTCGATGTTCCCAAGTACAGTTCCTACTGTACCGATTTTCAAAAGGAGAAATATCGTCTGCGGACGAAGTTTTCAACTCGTCTTGTACTTAGCGACTAAACACCGCGTGAAAATAATACATCCAACCATCGCCTGCAGGCGTCGCCGCCGCCGTTAAACGAAGATCGATTTACATTTTTTCGCTGTTGAAAACAGAACCTGTACTTATATATACATTGTATACCGTATATTCGTGCCAACGATTCGACTGTACAGTACATGCAATTATTAGATCAGTCGACCAATTGTGTTGCAATTATTTGTTACGACAGACGGCAACTATATTATATATGTATATACAAGTGGTTTGCAAATCGACGTTTCTTCGAGCACGTACCCGAGTATCTACTACTATACCGCGAACTCGTTTTTTTTTTTTCATTTTCACCACGACCATATACAGCCGGTCGCGATTTGACTCGGCGATAATATAATAATATTATGTCGATTATGAACTCGGCGCGGCGCGAAACGGACACTGCAGACGACGACGACGACTCGGAGCGTGCAGTGATAACAACGACGACGTCAGCTCGATAGTTTTTCCTTTGTGATGGGAAAACGTGTTTCGAATGAGAACAAACGGTGTCTCGCGCGAATTTTCGGAGTAAAAATTACGAGTATTCATCTCGCGGCAGCACACGGATAGCCCAAATTTTCGTTTTTTCCCCGTCCGTAATTTTAGATTCCGAGTGAAACGAGAACGGCGTTTTTTTGCGTATTATTTTTGTTTTTCAATAAAGTCAGTAGTTTTTAAAACGTTTAAAAATCCGCGTCCTAGCGATTATTAATTTTATTCGGATAAATCGAGTTTAAACTACAGAATAAAAATAATAATTGCCTTTTCCTTTAATTTCGACGATATTAATTCTAATAAAAAGAAGAAAAAAAATCAAGGAGCCGGTGACTTAAAATTTTTATGTAGAGCATTCTCACCCCGACGTTTTTTTGTCGTATCTAATATGTTCGTATGCATTGTATAACACATCGTGTATATTCATATGTATATATCTATTATACTGGAATACGCGCGGGGAACCCTCGGAGCGCGCTTCGACCTTACAACCGCGCGTCAAGAGGAAAATGTCCACGGAAAAGACGGCGTTTCCATTGTGTTTGTCGTTCACGGCCGACGTCAGCGGGTATAATATACTCGGCCAGATACAAAAGCAGCGCCGCCGCAATACATTGTGTTTTTTCGTCCTGTCGCCAAAGTCACCTGTAGGAAATCGACGACGGCCAGTCGCCACGAACAAGAGTTCCGGTCAGAGCCGCAGCAGTCGTGTACGTCGTCGTACGGGTTAGTATCTAATTTTCTCATGTATATATTATAATTTATAATATAATATGTATAAATGTTATTGTAATACGTGTACGTACACGGTTTTTTGTTTGTGCATTGGTCTTTATGGCACGGTCTCATCGATATAATATGCGTTCGATGCGCGTGACAAGGCCTCGACGGATCGACCTCAAAATTCGTTCCAGTATACGTACATAATGAATACATAGGCCATACCGTATTATATATACACATATGTGAATCCGTAGGACGGTATTATATACCCGGCGTGATGGTTTTAGTACGTATATCGATACCGCCGCGCACAATGTAAAATCGTAATATCTCTACGTTTTATCGACCAACACATTTCGTGTGTGTATACCGACGCCCACGCCCGTAAACACGCGACATGTGATATTAATAAATTACGCACTCGACGTGTTATTGTGGGACGACCGCGACCCGAGCGTTCGCTTTTCACGGTCGTTTGACAGGTTTATTAGGGGACGGCGTAGTCACACATGTGCCTAGTGGTCTCGCAGCGGTCGGCCGAGATTTTTTCGGGCCTTCGAATCGTATGTTGTGGGTTTCACGGTACGAAATCGTCCCGAATGGCTTGGCGGATCTCCGTAAAGACCACGAGAATCGGCGGGGCCGGACGGTGGATTGGAAAATTACCGAGTCCATGAATTTTCAAATTTGTTTATTTATCGTTTTTTTCTAGAGCAGCTGCTGCAGTGTAACGCGCGTTCGAGAAAAAAAAAAGGAAAATTGAAAACACAAGTACGTTTTATATATCGTTTTAACCCTCAACGAGACTTTGTTTTTATTAATTTATCATCTATCAATTATCATCGGTTGCCACTGAATTGTACTGATTTAAAACGAACAAAATCAAATACCCAGGCTCCTCTGTTCGAAAACGGAGCTCGCGGGGACCAAAACCGTCATCCCGACCGCGCCCGACGAGAAATCGTTATTACAGTTTACACGCGTTCTTCTTGCGCGTGAAAATACATAATATCGTAATCCAGCGATTAGTTCGATCGATTGTTTTTCGAGCCGCGTCGTTTCGCGATACACATGGCCGTGTGCAACAAGTTGTGTATTTTTACGGGTGCGCGAACCGAAACTCGTACGGTAAATATCGTGTCAACGTGTGCGTAATGACTCGTCCGGCACGCGCGTTAATGACTGCGTTGCGACGACGGGATCGGGAAAAGGAGGAGCACGGTTCGGACATTCCTGTGTACAGAGGAGGAAGGAGCCCATTAAGAGTCTGATGAATTAAACGCGCTCATTTCGATCGTTTGTAATCTGTACGGGGCCCCGCGCGCTCGCAGCGCTCCGAATAGTAAAGTAGTCGTATAATACACCTAATGCACTGTGTTTCATTTTCGTTACCGGCCGAATTAATCGAACGCTGTTGCGCGCACGATAACGTCATACCCGATGGTTATTAAACGGGTTAGGTCTCTCTACGCTCGAGGACAGCCCGAGTCCGGCGTAATGTGTATAATATATTGTAATATCCGTAATAATATTACACACGTTCATTGTGTTTCGACGACGACGACGACGTACGCACGCGAGCACGTACCCACCCGTACGGGCGCGCGCGCGCGCGCGCGCTGAGAGAACGTCTCTCAGACGTCTCTCGGTCCTGAGGTTATATTGTTGTTGTTACAGCGTTCTCGCGACGGTGGTCGTCCCGAGACGGAAAGTCATCAAACGCGCTCGCACTCACACGCGCGCGCGCGCTCGTAGATAGAAGGACGTGTGTACGGAGAGAAGAGGATCGAAGGAGATGGAGAGAGAGGACGGCTCGTCGTTCCTTTAATGGAAACTACGACCGCAGCAAGAGCAGCAGCAACGGCAGCCAGCCCCGTAGTCTTTGTAAACCGGTTCGTACGTGTGTGCATACAGTATAACGTGGTATACGTACGCGCGTATGTGTACGACGTGTGTAATGGCGTATGCGCGCCCGCACAGTGATTGTTAACAGCGTATGCGAGCGGTGGCCGGGGCGGGGGCGGGTGTAAGAGGCAGAGAGAGAGACTGTATACGAAGGATAGAACGGCGTGTATTATGCATAATGAAACCTGTCCTGCAGACGAATGAACCCGACGACGACGGACGCCGTATGTTCTCCTTCGCGTACCTACGAATTATATATATATATATATTATATTATGTATATATAATATTATGTGTGTATACCCGAACGCTGCGGTAGTTTTTTTTTTTAAGTGTGAGTCATAAAAATAAATTCCGTCCAGTTTTTAGTGACTGTTATGTGAGCGCGCGGAGCGAAGAAGGGACGTGACGACTTCATTCCGTGCGGCGCGCCGTGCATGTATATATAATATTATTATAATGAGTATAATACAACGTCGTCGTCGTTACAAAATGTGCGCCCGTCCGCCGCAGTCGTTGCGGGAGATACGCGCGGCAGGTAAGGCAGTAAGGTAACCTGCGGTGCCCAAAAGGACCGGTGTGAAAAAAGGGGACTGCACGCACTGTTACACTCGCTCGTCCTTTTTCCCCCGTATTATAAACGTGCGCGTTGCAACCGCCCGCCTGTTGTTCGAAAAGTATACATATATTTTATACAATACGTGTATATTATATAAACGTCACGTATTTTTCGAAAAACTCGTATACGTTTATTATTATTATTATCATTGTCGGGTGTTTATACCTGTTGAAAACCAATCCGCGTCCGGCCGAGTTGGGTACTGAGAAAAACGGAGAAGCATACACTGAGAGAGAGAGAACGTTTCCTCAAAGGACACAATCGGAGCTACGGCGTGTGTTTACCGCAGGGATCTCGTTTCCTATCGCGGCTGGTCCTGTAGTCGCCGCACGGCCCGAAAAATATACTCTTTGTGTGCTCGCTGCCCACACACACATACGATAATACATTATTTCGTCCTGCCGCGAACCGATCACAATGCGTCGCGGGCACAATGCGAGGTTGACGCATATCGTGCGCGTCCGACAGCGGCACGTTAATATAACGACGCGTTTCCGATAATAATACCGCGCTCGCGTACCCGGCCGACGAGCCAGGAACACAATAGATTCCCCCGGACCTATCGCGCGCCCCGTCGTCGTCCTCGGGCGCGCAGGTACACCTGTAGGCATTAGCCAGCAGCGTCGTGTCTAGCCGGCGTTCAAATAATACACAAACGCGCGAGAAGAGAAAACCGAACACACTGTATAATAACGTGTACGCGTGTGCCGCACACAACGCGAGGACGAAATCCTCGGAGTCTCGGTCATCCTCGAGCCCGAGGATTTATCATCTCGTTCTCTTTGACCGCCTCCGCGACGCGACGTCGAGGACCTCTATTTGAGCGTGAGAACACGACGACCGTATAAGCGTATGACGATTACATATAGGTGTACGCGAACGCGATCGGACAACCGGAGCCGAGACGACCGTCGAAAACAGTTCATTTACGTTCGGACTCGAAATCTCGACTCCGAAGATTCGTCGTACGGTCCGGCGACAAGTAAAAATAATACGAGAGGACGGCGGCGGCGACCATCGTGACGATCCGTTTCGTTAATAACTATACGCGACGAGCGACGGGTAATCGGTGAATACTAATTAGAGTTGACGTTTGAAACGGAAAAAAAAAAAATTCTTAACCCACAAACACGAATGTTCGTCCTTCGGTTCCCGCGGCTCACTTTCTAATCGCGCGGAAATGTTGGTGCGTGCGCGCTTTTTTGCGCATTTTTCGCGATCGTTTTGCCGACACCCGCGGGTTTATTCTCCAGTTTACTTTTAAATCGTTTTGATATAACGTCACGCTAAAACGGTCATTTAACACGCTACAACGTCGTCGTCGGAAACCGATATCAATCGATCACGAATCATCGACGACATAATTCGCGCGTTTTCTACAGCGTGTCACGACGAGCCGCACGAAGCCGACGCGACCGTTTTCGGAACAGCTGTGTAAACGTGTAAAAAGATAATAAAAACGTTGGATTCTATTTGTTTTGGCGTACAATTTATTTTAGTATTATCTATAATATTATTGAGTTCTACGAGTAGGTCGGATGGTTTTCATACGCGTTCGATTTGTTCCGCCCAACGCGCATTGATTGGGAAAAAAAAACAAACCGAGAAATCCGCACACGAGGAATACAAATATTTTGCATATTTCGCTAATAACGACGCGGAATGCCACGAGGAATTTGTTTGGATCTAATCTCAAAGCGTTCGTCTTTTCGTACGAAACGATAAATTATTTCGAAAAGAAAGAAATCGTCGTCAGATTCCCAAAACGAACGAATCCATCCGCCACCGAACGAATGAATCACCCGAATTCCGAACCGTCGCGTTGCGTTTATTAAAAGTAAAACCTACTGGTAAGATCTGCCGACTCTGTCGGCCATAAATCGTATATCCAGCGATTATTTTAATGGCCTTTTTTAAAATCGACCGTTATTTTCCCTTCGAGTAGCTAATACCCTGCCCGCCCGTCCGCCTGCAATAATAGGCATTACAATTGCGCGCCGAAAAAAGAAAAAAAAACGTCTCGCCGGAATGCAATATAATAACGAACCAAAGACGTTTTCGTACGTTACATAAACGTTTAATAGAGGAAAAATATAGATCTCGCGTTTTATCGTCGTCACAGTCGAGCGCTCCGATAATAATAATTGCCGTTATATATTATTTCGTCTAATCGTCGTGCCTTCTATATAGGCGTACGTTTTTCGTCTGTTATTTGTTGTTTACGAACGACATGCGTGGGGGTTTGTTTCTTTTTTTTATTTCCGGTCAACTGGCCCGAATCTCACGTGTGTGCGACGATTTATATCGGTTTGTAAAAGACCTGCGCGAAAGAGTAAAAACTCGTCGCTTTTATTTCGATATTTCCTTCGACAGTCGTCGAATATGTATATTATGAACACTGCTCGACGCGTCCGAATGACAATATTACGCGCGGCACGTTTTACTCGAAAAGGAGCGCCAGAGTTTTTTTTTCCCCCGTACATAATCGAACTTTTTCGCATCTATCCGATGCGATATCGTCTTTGGAACGTGATCGGTACACGACGCGCTCGTCGATACTATATTATTTTTCCCAACTCGTGGAAAACACGCTTACAAACGCGCGTGTGCGTAAAATCGAATTTCGTTTACGCTCTATAAATTCGAAAGGACGACTCCTCGACGCGGACGTTTTTAGACGGAAGACGACTAAATACGGCGAAGAAACACAAAAGACTGCGCCAGACGAGCGCATGTGACACACTCGCGCCGCAATAAAAAAATAAAACATTTATCCCGCCGAATATCGCGCCGTATAAAATTCGACTCTCTCGTCTGTTTAAAATATTGTATATTATTTTACGACCGCGTTTACGATTCCGCGCGTGTGGACGAAAAACAGAAAGAAAAAAAACTCACGTATTATAATAACGCGCGACGCGCGTCGATCGTATCGCGCGGACGCTCCGCGTAGACAACAATACGATAGCGTAATATTATCATATTATATCGAACCAATTAACATACGTTTCTCCGAACGCGACTATATTCATATTTCAGCGTATTACGAGCGGCGCGCAGGAACGATGTTATCCGTCGCGTTTGTAACGGCCGTTTTTTTTTTTTTTTATTCATATAGCCGATTACCGCGGAAAATTAATATAATTATTATTGTAATATTGTAATAGTTTACGAGTAAGACCGACCGGCCGAGTCGACCGGATTACCGCGCGTATCTGATAAGCGTCGCGGTGCACACGACGTTGAAATACTCTGACGGATAATAATAATTATTATGATGGCGAATCGCGATTGGAAAATAATAAAAAATAAAACCGACGCGTCCCGTCCCCCCTCACTTTTGTTCCCTCCAGGACAAGACTGCAGTCGCCGCGCGGTACGTGTCGCGGATTGGCGCCGAGTGTGAGAGAATCCTTCAAGAGTTTCAGCCGGCTCGGCAAAACAATCCATCACACCCCGCCGAGCTAACCCTCTCGGCCGCGAGTGTGTTGTCGACTCGCGGAATCTGTTGGCAATACCGGCCGTCCTTTGGGTACCTACCGAAAACCCGCGCGTTTTAAAAAGTCCTTATCCGTTTGGGCACCGATTTTCGGCGCTCCGCCCGATCGTCCGCCGCTAATATTTCTATCGTTTCACAGTAGAACCCGTTGTAAAACGTATAATGCGAAGTGGTCTATACACTTGGAAGGAAACTAAATATAGACACGAGGATTCGTCGTCAACGTCGTCAACTCAAAGTCACTGGTTTGGAGTATGTGGATCACGGTAGAGGTGGTCATCGTCGTTTGCCGATGCTATAAAACCGGCCGTCGAAAAAAACCGACGGGAAACTATATAATATAGGTGTTACGTTGCACGTTCTAGTCCGGAGGAAAACGAAAGTACCGCGCGATCTCTGGGCGCGCGACGCGAGCGTGCCGGCGACGAGACGACGCGATCTCGGCCGATTTTCCTCCGGCGGCGTAGGTTTTCTAACTACGTTTCGTCGTATCCGGCGGACCGAAGTATGGATTATTACCTACCGCCGCGTCGTCGTATCTAATTGCATTGTCGCGGCCGAACGCGCCTGTTGGGCGCATAATAGACGCGTTATATAACAATCTATACGTATAGTTTGTAACAATCGTTACGGGCGCCCCCGAGTGGTTGTTCATTTTTTCCCTTCCATTCTTTCCGTTCGTTTCGACACGACGCCGCCGCCGCCGCCGCAGCGTTATAAAACGTTACGCGACGGGAGATTCTCATTATACATTGTTTCGCCGACGACACATCCATCTCACCTTGAAGTTTCAATTATTATTGCTCACCGTTTAATATATGCGCGCCCGTACCGCCCGAGCGCGGCGTAACGGATCGTCGTCGAGCGTTCTGCGAAAAGCATATCGTCGGATGACTAGTTCGCTCGCGCGTCGGCGGTGGTAGAGTCGTATGACGACGTTTTCGGGGCTTTCGAAACGACCGCGATGGATCGCGCAGGACTCGGGGACGTTTTCCTGCGCATATCACGCGACAAGGCTCGGGGCGGGCGTCCGCGCGTAGACCGACGGGCCATACGGGGCGAAAACCTCAGCTCTTTTCGCGCACAGTTTCAACTCGTCGAAATATTTCGTCCGATTACGTTGTGTTTACGGCCAGTAAAACGCCACGAGGTGTCTCTTCGTATAGACATATGACGTATCGAGTACGCCGCGCTTTACGGATTTGCCGGCTTCTAATTTATTATTTATATACGTAACACACGCAACTCTGTGCGTATTGTGTGCTGTTATAATAATGAGTGCTCGGCGAGAGCGTCATCAATCATCTCTTCTCCGGATTCCAGAACACCGTCCGGGCACCATTTACGCGCATTTACACCGACGCACTCGGAGAAGATCGTACGCGTATAATATTATAATCGTCGTTGTGATGGCGTTTCCGGTCCGAGCGGGAAAGAAAGAGAATAAGAAAACCGCTCGCGCGCGCGTTGATACGGATTCCATTCAGAACGGAGGAAGAGAGAAAAAAAAAATCAACGCACGGGCGTAGGTTCTCACGTGACAATAATACTTTTGTGTTGATAGAAAAAACGTATAGACGCATAGTCGTATTAGCTGTGCGACGATGTCTCGACGACGGGGCCGCCACGATTCGTATGGTATCACGCGGCGCGGTCATGTCGTCACAAAAACACAGTTTCTAAAGGATTCTGAAAACGTTTGATGTCTCGACGGTACCGATCTCGTGAAAAGCCTCGCCGTACGTTATTATACAATTCGGTGATCGGCTTTGGACGAAAAAAGAAAAAAAATCACAAGACGCACGCACAAACGTTGTTAAAAATAAACTTAAAGACTTAAATCTCTCGTCGAGACCGCCCCCTAAAACCCGCCCGATATTTTCATAACAAGACGAAATATACAAAGTATATTATACGAATAGATGAGTGAGTTACAGACTTCTTTTCGTTACAATTTCAGAAAAACAATTTACGAGTTGTATTTGTATGTGTCTTTTATGACCTGCAATTTGACGACGATTCGATCTCTCGACTCTTTTTTTTTCAATTTTCAAGCAATTTTACTGCGATATAATTATATTTGTTTTGACCGGAGTTTTAAGCACCGTGCCATTTAGAAAACATGGAGATAGAAAGTGAATTTCAAAACCGAATCATCTCAAAAAACCAACAGGTCCAATTTGGACCTCCATCTAAATCAAGTACTGTTTATATTGTGCTGATGCCGTTTTTTCTAGTGTTTTTTTTTTTTTTGGTAACGATTTTTCCCGTGTACACAACACGTTTTCGGTTTTGTTTTACGGCGATTCCGTCACGGGCCGCCGTGTTGCTCAACCTGGCACATACGGCGCGCCCTGCGATCTGTATCTGTTATAAAACTGCCATCACTGGTCGGTTTCGAAAATCGGCGTATTATTATTAGTAATAATTTATTACTATACACGACGGTTTCGAAAATCCACTTACGAATTCTTATCGCGCGATTCCTTATGGACGTGCGCACGCACAACAACGCGTATTTTCGTCGCGTCGTTTTATTGTTTTCAACGTGACATGCCGTCGCGGATCCTTTTGAGCGCGCCGAAATCGCAAACCAATTTCTCACAGTCGTACGTACCCATTGCGAACTCGACGAGTTAAATTATTTGTCTCCGTCTGAGAGTGTTATTAATCGATTAAACATTTCTGTAATAAAATTTTATTCCTCAACAGATTTCAGAAATAACCGAATAATATTTATTGAGAAGACGCGGCCATATTCTACGGATATGGTATAGTTACGCCGGATCATGATTATAATTCGCAAAGTAAAATAACGTTTGAAAATTCATTACTCGCTCCGCTTCGGAGTAGTTTTAAAGGTAATGAAAAAATATAATTGATTTGAGTATGCGAGTAAAGACATTTTTACTTACATTTGTAATATATTATGTATTTGTAAAAACGTGTGGAATTCTTATTGTTTTTCCATTTTTTTTTTTTCAGACGATTTGAATTTTGACCGACAAGACGGTTTTGTCGTCGTGAAATCAACCCCCCCGACAGAATATCCCGAAAATATACGTTCGCAGGACTTTGTATCGTTAACGAATCGTCCTCTACCGCCGTACAACATTCTTTATCCGAATGTGTCGCAGGAATTTCCAGAGAGAGAAAAAAATAAAACGTGCGCGAAACGGCGTCGGTATTGTGTTACCACGTCGCGCGGAGCTAACCTAACCAGCGGACGGGGGGGTGGGGGGTTTCAATCTCTCCGAAAACAATCTCGGCGGCTACCTGATATCAATATTATACCCGCGCTAATAATATACATAATATTATTATATTTTATCGAACGGTGCCATGAAATCGGCGTTTCCAATTACCGTCGCGGGCGCGCGCCCGGCCGACGACGACGGTCAGCAGTAGTGGTGTAGCATAAAAATCCACACGAAAAACGCAGGAGGCAGACAGAAACGGACGGAGTGAGAGGGGGGGGGGGGAAAAAACAAATTCGCCCGAGGTTGTGTTTCGCAGACACACGGGAACACGACGTCGGACATTCGGTAATAAATTCTACCCACGTCGTCTAGCTACGAGGTACCTACTATATTATGTCTATCACACATCTACATACCGGTGTATTTATATACGAGTATAAATAGGTATAATATGGTAAGCGGTTCGATACTGGCAACGCGATCAAACGGGACGGATCGGTGTCGTTTGGATCGGGGTTCGGTTCAGTCGTGACTTTTCTACTGACTTTCAACGGACTTTCGGCCGATTTCGTCTCTGCGACATATTTCGAATTATGAAAAAAACGAAGAAAAAAATCAGAATCGTGATTACGGGGATTTTTTTTTTCTTTTATTGATATCATTCCGGTCGACATTTAAAGGAAAACGAAAGTTCACAAATGTCTGTAAAAAGCTCGAAATCTTTTGAAAATCACGGCGTCTCTATAGAACGGCCGCATGAATAATCCGTGAAAAATTCAAGTTTCTACGATTATTAACTTTTGAGTTATTACGACGAAAAGAAAAAATTAGATTTTTATCGAAAACCGGTATTTTGTGAATTTTGCCGGTTTTTTTTTTGATTTATGTAATATCCGTTGCGGTGATTCATTAAACGACCTTTCAAAGTACCGACTACACAACACTCGACACCGGAAATCCTAACCTCTGAAGTCGAAAATAGGACCGATTCTTTTAGTCGGAAACGTGCACGAAAAAAAAAAATCAAACACATCACAATAAAACCAATACACATTCCTCCCTTCACTCGGAATCCAAAAGTAGTTTAACACGACGCGGCGCGCGAACAACACTGCACTGGTTTAATTTTTTCTTAATCGGAATTTCATAATAATAATAATATGTATATCGGGTTTACCGTGGATATGTCGACGCAATAATGATTAACGCGCGGTAAAATACTTTCTAAATATTTTGACTTTGAACTGTAGCAGCGGTTTTATCACGTTCGGGTCGAACGAAAATAATACACGCCGTACACCCGAAATAATGTTTTTAAACTCGAAAAGCGCACTCTCGTCTCGTGCGCGCGCGTTCGAGTGCCGCGATACGGTTGAAATAAATATACATTTTACGCGAAATAATATTATTATTCTCAGTCGTTTACTCGCGTCGTCGTAACATATTTGAATATCGCGTTATGCCGATAGACAGGGCGGGGGAATACGAACTAATGAGCTCGCTCGTTGTGTGTTACACGCGAATTAAAAGTAATTATCGCACACGTGTGTTATGTATAAATATCGATATATTATAATTATAACGAAAACGCTAAGAAAATATTTTACAAAGCGAAATTCGCCATGAAACGTAGTGGTTTATTACTGCTATAGAGACTGGAAAAAATTTTAATTTTTATCGAGTGGAGAAAAAAAAGAAAAAGAAAGAATAATCGTTGCACGAATTAAAAAAAAAAAAAAAACAACGACCGACGTCGATCAATTATTATCTCTGCAGACACGCCTAATACGACGAACGCACGCAACGTGCGAGTAACGTCGTCGACGTTTCCATCGGTCGGGGCCGCGTGCGAAAAAATGCGGTTCGCGCGCGAATACATTAAATTCTCGGTCGTATACGAATTCCGTGGTTTACTTTGCGCGACGAACCCTATACGGCGGGCCCGACCGGATTCGAGGTTTTCGCCAAAGTGAGAAAGAAAAAAAAAAACGGAAAATCAGCGGGCAAACGATATTATATCGTAAAATGTCGTCGGTGAAAAAGTACTCGTCGGGGGCTACTGCGGACGAGAAAAAGACGCGTCCTTTGATCGAGGAAAATTACGAGAAAACCAATCGTTCCGACAAATCGTTCTTTCGGCAGATTTGTAAGCACAAACCGCCGCCGTGTTTATGCACCGGCCGAATGCACTCTCCGCTGCACCGCAACAGACACTCGAGTCTCGCTCGTTTTTTTTTTATTTTCTTCGCCGAATATTTCGCCAAGAACTATATAAATCGTTACGATCGTTGCGTACGGATCGACGACGCGTCGAAATAAAACGGGGGGGGGGGGGGGGGAAACGCGGTGGGAAGCAAAACAATAACATTACGAAACACGCGCGTCTCTTTTTATATACTGCGGTGTAATTGGTTTTTTCTTAATTATGTTTTTTATTCCGATTTTTTTCTCGCCACGGACGTCGTCGTCGTCGTGTCGAAACGGTCAGGTTTTTCGCTAAAACGCTTGGCTCGACGTTTCTGTCGCACTGTTCGCATTTGCCCACCGCGAGTGTATAATATAAAAAACGTTAGCGCGCGCGCGTACGACTCATAAATATTATAACGTCCCGACCCGTAATGCGTCGCGTCCGTCGGTACTGGTGGAAGAGGTTTTGCGGGCGGATTTCTACTCGGAGAATACTTTGAGTTAAAGTCTCTCTATTTTTCTCCCCGGTCGACCTGTGCGTCTATTCATGGTCGAAATCTATCGACCGCCGTTTTACTCGCGCAAAGTGTTTACATTCGGTCGGCGAATTTATATTGTATGAATATATGTACGTATAGGCGAAGAATCCTCGTTTTTAAACGAATACAAATACTGTGGAAAACACGTAAAACCAAAAAATCTACTGAAACGACGAGCCTTTAATATGATACACCTATGGCCGTTTGGCCCTGGGATTCGCGGAGCTCCTTGTGCGCGCCGCCGAGATCCTGTACATACGACCGTGCCGGGAAGAACGCGAGTGGTTGTAAAATCGTCGTCGTGCGACTGAAATATTATTTTCCATACGAAAACACGCGACGCGAGAAACGGCACAATAGTCGACCGCGACGACGACGACGTGGACAAAATGTAAAATGCGTTTTTTCTCTCTCTCTCTCACTCGCTCACTCGCTCACTCACTCTCTATCTATCTCGCGTGCGCGCGCGTCGTCCGACAAAGAGACGAAACCGGATTTCGTGAGTGCATACATGTGTGTGCGTGTGTGTGCACTCGGTCGACCAAAGGAAAGAAGACGGGGGAAAAAAATAAAAAAAAAAAGTAGAAAATAAAAAAAAAAAAACCTCGGAGGGAAAAAGATTGCGCTCACGAAAACGGTTTGTTGCTCGCATGTACACACACACACACGATACGCGAAGATAATATATTACAGCGTGTGTATATCGAGAGAGAGAGGACACGCGCGTTGTCTGCGGAACGCGACCGGCGATTGCGTCCCAAAGTGGCCGAGGAGGGTTCGTGAGGACGAAAAAAATTGTTCCGCCATAATAACACACAATCGTATCCGCTCCGTATTACATGTGGTGTGTAAATAATATTATGTTTATATGTTTAAAAAAAATAAATACAAATCTCGTTCCGTCCTTCGGTCGATTTCTTCGTCTGCGACGACGCGCGCATAATGTACCGTGCGCTGCGCCCGTTACACATCAAACGCGCGACAAGGATGAAGTCTCCGCGTAATATAATAGTCAAGTCTATTATACGGATCGTTTTACTTCTCGTCGTTCGTTTGGTTTGAGGTCGTTTCGCGTTTGATTTCTCGTATTCGGTTTTGAATTTTCTCCTATTCCGAACGCCGCTGTCCCGCGCGAATAATGTAAATATCGCAGCGTACGAGCCGAGTCGCGCGCCGCGCCGCGGCGGTCGTTTTTTCCTCGACTTTTTTCGCCCCCCGGACATCCGAATAACGTAAACTTTCCGAGAACGCCGTCGTGTTAGCTGAATTAATAATCGCGGCCGGGTAATAATAATTATAATTCACTGCGCTCGGCGTACGCCTTTACACGATTAAGACCGTAGCAGTAGTTTTTATCGCGTTCGGATCGTTGTTGTTTCGTATGGGTTTTATCTCGCGGTATACATTATAAAGTAGTCTATTATTCATTGTGAACGACCAAGGAAAAAAAACAAAAACGAGGTTTCTTTGTGTCGTTATTTTTTTAATTTTTTTTTTTCTCTTACTTCGTACCGACGCGCGGCCGGTTCCCGAAAACCGGATGTACAAAACGTATCTCTATATCATAATGAATTCGTTTATGGGTTCGCGTGTACGCCACGCGGTTTTCATCTCGACAATATTATTATAATGTCGGCAGCGCGCGACGCGTCCGAGAATCTCCAAAAGCCGAACTTTTTCACACAGTAAACACACCGTGAACACGAACGTCCGCGCGAAAAGAAGCCGAAGACTTTGAAATTAGAAACGCACTCGTATACGTACGCACACACACGCCCACTATAGAAATGCATATTTTTGCGTTGGTAAAAACATACACGACTGGTACAGTTAAAGCTCACTAAACGTCTACGTTCCTATAGTAGCCGAGAACAATACCGTACGAGCGCGTAATGATTTGCGATTGTTAAACGCGCTCGTCGCCGACCCAACGTGTACTCGCTTTAATATACGGTAATTAGGCGCGGTAAAAAAATATTTAACGTACGATTTGATTTCCGATTTCGTTCCGCGAATTTCCCCGCAGTTTGTTGTACTAATAAAGTATCCGATACGACTATTTAAATATTAAATAGACCGCGTACACTAATATCACGACGAAACGTGTCTCGCCGCGTTTGCGATGGCACCCGATCGATAGATACGTACACCAATCATCGTCGCGGCAATGACGCTCGATTAGAGAGCTAGCTATACATGTTTATTATGCACGTCGATCGAATCGCGCGAATGTTATATTGGTCCGAATTCCGAGCGTGAAATATAATAATAAAATATCGTTACACTGTCAAGTCCACAATGACGGTACATAATGCGGCGGCTCCGTATATTGTTAATAATGACTATTATTCGCATCGATCCGATCGGCGAGATAGACGTCGTCGTCGTAAAAGTGGATCGGCCAACAATAGAGACACTGCGCAAACCAGACGGGTAAATACGAAAATGTCATTTACTGTTTCGACCAACACTATCGTACGATATGAAAACGAATTATAATTTATGCGTCGAAACAACAAATCCCTGTCGGCTCGACGTAGTGTCGATATCAACAACCGAACGCAATAAAATGATGTTTTATTGTGAATTTTTTATACTAAAAAATCCACTAGGAATATATGTATGGCAAAACAACGTTTGCCGGGTCAGCTAGTATTCTATGATTTCCAATACGCACTCTGTCGTGCGATCGTCTGTACCAACAGTGGTTGTAAAACACCAACTGTTTTTCGACTTTTTGTTTCGTTTGCGATCGTTATTTCAAAGTGTTAAACACGTTTTAATCTGTCCAGTGCTAGTGCATCGTTTACCAGGCTGCACACCGTCGCGGTGCGGCGGCGCGTACGTTTAAAGGTTAAAACGCTAATTATAATAATTGATACGGTAAAACACGAACACCCATCATCGGACTCATTGTCAACAATTTATATTCGAAAACCGTAAACATATTATAACGTCTACGAATCGTGTCTATTTCTGCTGTACTGTGTCATTTCGCGCGATCTTTTCGACGTTTATGTCGTACGAACTACTACACTGGATCGACGATGATGTGACGTTCGTGAATTGGTGTCGCGTGGCACCGAAGAAGCGGCGTGTAAAAACGAGTTTGATGAAAAAAACATAATTGCGGATTAATGGTTATCGTCGGAATTCTCTCGTCATAAAAATATTTATATTAAACGCCATTCGTAGAAACGCCGACGTCCGCGACGAGCCTAGTACGCGTGTGGACGGCCTGTTAATAATAGTAGACGGTTTCAAATGACGGTCTGTACTTTATCCATCGGTTTCTCGCGTTCTCACTCGACCGTCACAATACAATACAGCGGCGGGGCTACACGTTCAGTCGTAATTTTACCCTTGAAATTCCACCCCTAGACGCGTGGCGCGCGCGCGTTCGGAATAGTGCGCCGGCCGTAGACCGAGATCGAGTTACAGAATTTCATTCTCGTACAGAGTTTGAGGGGTGGTAAGGGGAAAAAAACAACCCCTCGCGTGGATTTTATTTTCCCGTCCGGAAAACGTTCTCCGACGACGTTCGTTTCAAGTGTTTCAATCGAACGGTCGATGACCGAACCTCTGCAGAGTGTAGCAGGTATACAATACAATTAAGTCGTCGCACAGAGTCCTGCTGTGTAGGATCGTGTCACCGTTGAAAAATCGAATTTTCGACGAAACCGATTATTTATCCATTTACACCCGTCGTAGATTTATGGTTTCCCCCCCACCTCGCGTACAATATTAAAGTCACGAATACGCGCGTCTAATTATGCATATGTGTACAACCAATATAGTGTTAATGCGAGTCGGCTTTGAATTTCGATCGAACGTTTCATTAAAAATCAATTTGTCAAATAGAAGTTTTATTGCGGCGCGTTGCCTTTTCTTTTCTTTTTTTAATATACGAAACGATAATTCGGTAAATTCGCTTTAATCAATAATACTATTACAATACGCTCTCGCCGTTTCTGCGGCCGGAAACTTCAAAAGCTCAAGTCGTTTTCCTTCGTTTTTTCACCGTGTCTTTATATTTATTACAGATAGGTTATACGAAGAATAAATTTTAAGTGATTTCCATACTGCTTCATCGTACGAAACGTACGACTTACAACTATAAAAAACGAATGGATTGTAAATAATATTATGGTATCGGGATATTCGATAAAATGTAGACCGTGGCATATACTAATAATGAGTCATAATGTAAAAATATTGTCATATAATAAAATCATAGTTAATAATGATTATCGGTGCAGAGACTGTCGCGTGAAAATAATAATATTTTAAAACAATAAAATCACGCGGGGTTTTCTCTCTATGGTTTCCCTCCCCTTATCGAACGAAACCCAAATCGGTCGTGGACTCGACAAATCGTCGACGGCGCACACCGACCAATAGATTTCACGAGAAAACAAACGGTCGGTCGATTTGCACAGGTTGAATTCGATCCGTGTGCGCGCAGGCGTTTTAGTTTTTAATACGCGACAATACGCGATTCCGAGAATTCTCTCGGAATCCCGCCGCCGGTCCCCGGCATATACGGCCCTGAACACCGGTCACGGCCCCGCAGACGTCGACGAGCCAGCTCGGTTTACCGAATCCCGTCTACTGCGCGTACGTTTTTTTTCTTTCTTATTATTATCGTCAGTAAATAAATACGGGCATGTGTTGATTTGTGCGCGTCGGCACACGTTAATCGTACGATTATATTATAATAATGTTTACGGACCGCGGGCCATTCGGTCACGTAGCGGAAACCCAGGACCGCCGCCGTCCTTTGGTCGTCGAGGCCGTTTTGTCATCCTCGAACGGCTCCGCGGATCGTTTTAGGCGCCGTCCGACCGAGTTCGCGTCGACCGCAAGCGTATTTGTGTATAATTATTATATCGCACCGCGTGTGCGTCGTTATTTCGCACACGTTATACTATTTTATATTACGCGTTATTATTCACCGCCGCGTGTATTGGCGATCGAGCTGCGGTTAAAAAACGTTGGTCCGAGAAAGACCGCAACGTCGATCGTTGACGTTGATCCGCGAACCCATATATAATATTAGTAATATTACATGGATTGTGTTTGGATATTACACGGATCGCGCGAATTCCGCGGACGTAATATGGGATTTTCGCGAAATAAAACCGACCGAAGATAACGTGTACTTTTTTTTTTTACGAATAATCAAACAGCAGTAGTATTCTTTGTGAATCTCGTTTACATCGATAAGACAGACGTAACAGATGACTAATATAATATAATTTATAATATAATATATAATACATTAAATCTGTCCCGCGGCTCTTTGTTTACGACGACGCGTCGTTGTTACGACGATAATGATATGGCGAAATATACCTGAAAAAAATAAAACAAAAACCATACGACAATTACTAATGAAAACCGTTTACTATATACCCGTAAAACTATTATAACACAACGCGGTATTGTCGAATAGAAATAAAAGAGTCTCTTATTATACGAACAAGTAGAAAGCTAAATATTTTTATATACGACCATATAATAATATCCATTACGCTTGGCAATATTTTACGGGTTAAATCGCTCGGAATTTTAACGGAAGGAAAGTAATACGTAAGCAGTAAATATAACGAGTACTGTGCGATGCGCATGCCTCTTGATTACGACGACTCTCGGCGGCAATTAATAAATAATAAACAGAAATACGCCGATGTGCGACGTTATCACAACGCGTTCGCGTGAAAATTGCGTAAAATAAGCGTGTGCGATCTGATGAAAACGTTGCGAAACGTTCCAAACGAACGTTCGACGTACGTACTTTTTCCCAAGTCAAAACAATCGATAGGACTTGTGATAGTAGTAGGTATTATTGGGCTATTATGTACACGCATAGTATATAAATATGTACTCGTATATATAATATGATCCGATGTACTTAAATATTTGTTTACATAGTGTTTAATGAGCTCAACTGTCTTTGATGAAAAT
Source organism: Drepanosiphum platanoidis (assembly GCA_948098885.1). Taxonomy (NCBI): domain Eukaryota; kingdom Metazoa; phylum Arthropoda; class Insecta; order Hemiptera; family Aphididae; genus Drepanosiphum; species Drepanosiphum platanoidis. The sequence continues at coordinate 18,677,077 of OX402531.1, forward strand.
TAATTTGTGTAAACAGTCGGTTATTTACAAATAGCACGAAATATTATAAAACATTAAGATTATACAATATTAATTAAGTGTACAACAGATATGGCAAACGGCGCGGGAAAAACTGTTTTAATAATGTGGACGTTATAAACAGACGCGACGACAAAGAAAAGTACAAAAGCAACGCTATTGAATAAAATATGTGGGTCAGCATCGACGTTTATTATGAGAAGTGATACGAACCGGTTCATTTGATAAGTATTTTGTGGTATATATTTTATATTATAATAATACTAAATATTATATATTATATGACACGCGGGCAAAGTCACTGTGCTCGAACATTTTGCGCAGTTGATCGTTTTAAAACTTCATTGTTTCCTCACACTGGTCGCGGGAAACGTTCGTATTGTGTCAGGACAAAGTGCATCTACTCTGCGCGCGATTTTCCGAAGCTCCCGGTGGTTTTTTTTTTCCTTTTGTCGATTGATTTTTTTATCGCTTCGTTTACAATATTTCTCCAAGCGCGACTCTGTAACTCCAAGTGGCCACGACGGCCGTTCACGTACGAATAAACGAAAACAATAATATCCTTAACGACGCGCACTCGTAATTTTTGTAATTTATTTTGTTCGTCGTAGTCCGTATGGTAAAAACTACGAGTCGCGTTCGTTTTGTTGTCGAATTTCGCCTCGCCCGATTTCAACGTAAACGTTTCAAGTCCGCCACTCGTTTTAATATACGGGCACGTAGTCAAAACAGTGATTCATACGTACACGAAACAGGTGAAAACATGCACGCGCTCACAATAAATATTTTCAATCTACTTTGCCCCACCTTTGTTTGGCCGTCGCGCACGACGCCCGGAACATTATTTATACGTAAAAACTTTTTCCTATCCCGACGCCGCGCCGCTGAGACCGGCCGTTGCCAACACGGCGTCGGATTTCCTATTTTTCCCACGACTTCGGCGGCTTACAAACACACCCGCTAACGACGCGCCCACCCGTTCGCGACGCCGCCGTGTAAAACGAGTAGTGATGCGCGGCCGATTCACGTATACTTAATATTATATCGACGCTGCGCTGATGACCGCTTAATGTGGCCGCCACCGTGGAAAAAGGCACCACAACTGCAGCTGCAGGAGCAGGATTACACGTGTATTTATACACACACACACACTTATATATATATATATATATTGTAATAAGCGTATTATTAAAATAATTATAGCGTGGAAATGCGTTTTCAATTACACGCGACCGTCCCCGTAATACTCGCCGAAAGAATATAATATATTATTTAGAACATAATGTATTCAAATAAATCACAGCCAAGGCCTCTTCGATACGCGCGTATATTATATACATATTGGTATTTATAATATCTGGTATTTCTCTCTCTCTCTCTGCGTAATATTTTTTTAATTTTTTTTTCACGCTATGCCCGTCGTACGCAAACAACAAACGCGCACAGTATTCATATACACGTCCACGGTTTCCTCGTGCGCGCATTCTATCCGTCGTACACGTGTGGAATCGATATTCCGAGATCACGATCGGTATAACGATATATTATTGTGCGGGGGCCATACGCCGTGCACGGGCTGCGCACTACCGGGTGTACGCGCGGTAATTACGTGTTATTAAAACGACGTCTCTCTTTCCACTTCCGAAGCGCACAGAATACGCGATGATAATATTATGTCAATAATATATAATATATGTGTGTGTGTATGTATTTACGAGTATATTATGCAGTGCCGTGTTTAGATAAAAGTCACCCAAGGGCAAATATTTTACCGCCCTCCGAAAAACAACAAATGATAACACAAAATTAAGATCTAAAATCTCGGCTCCCGGGGCATTTTCTCCTTTCGTCCCCCCATTTATATACACGTGGATCGCCCGAGGATTCAATGTTTTACAGGACTCGTCGGATCGTCCAGGTACACTATATACTGTATACTCGTACGCGGAACGCCCGGTGACGACGTCGCGCGTCGTCTCGTCCGAGCGTGAAGTTAATTTTTTTGCGTCCATCAATAACTATCGCGTATAACAACGATCACACGATAGTGAATCGCAGAGTTTTGTCGCACGTGCGAATCGAAAACTCGCGATAACGACGATCGACGGAGGACGAGTTTCAGCGATTTTAAAGCAGCGCGAAAAGGTCCTCGACACGCGAAGGAGGAGCGTCACAAACGGTCGGTTTCCGAGAGGCGAAAAATTAAAATTCTACGATGAAAACTACGGGAGGCCGTACACACGATGTTACGCAGATGTAAAATCGTCACTTTATGGACGGAAAAAAAAAACCGCCGTCTTACGCGTTTTCGGTACCGTCGGGTATGTGTTTATGAAAAAAAACATATACACGCGATTAAAACGGTATTGTGGCAGTGGCCACTCCGTCACGACCGGTTGCTACTTACACGGATTACGTCGGCCGAACTGGTCCGACCACGACGACGGTCGGCGCGCGCGCCACTCACGATTTTACAATAAAGCGCGTGATGATATTATAATATAGGCGTGTTTAAACGTATATCTTCGTTGTCGACGAACCGAATAGTTTACTATAGCTATATTCGAGTTAAACGAACCAGGATTTTTATTTCTGTCGCGTGATTTTCAAACGGGTGAAAAATCACACGTTTATCGGAAGCGCTCGAGTGCGGGACTGGTGGCGTGGTGGCGAGTGAGATCAGAGAGAAAAACATTCATGATTTTCACCCGAATTTTCTGCTCATCAGGATCGGGCGGTTGAACGTGTAAGCGTGATGAACCGCCCGTCGTCGTTTTGAAACATTCGCGCGAAACCCATGTGAATAATTAGCCGTCGTGAATATACGTATAATATATTTTCCGACGTGAAATACGAATCAAATTTAGAAATACCGAAACACTCCGGTGTACAAAAACGTCGAAAAAACGACGGAAACGCCTCTGGAAATCTTTCTAAAAATCCCCGAGCGAACACGATCGATTCTCGCGCAGAAATAAATCGTCTACAATCGGATATGCGCGCGCTCGGTCGGGCAATTTACTACGGGGATTCGCGTGCGCGACGAAAACTAGTGTCCGGAGCGCAAACTACACAATATAGCTCTAAAGCGCATAAATCCAGCTAGTGGCGATAACAAACTCTCCGGCGTATCTTCTCGTACGGTTTTCGTGATGTTTACATACACACGCGTATACAATATAATAGCGAGCGTGCGTGCGTGCTTGTTACGTCTTCGTGTACGTTAATATACGTTTCGGTTAATCGGTCGTGAACCGTACCGGGGCAACCGTACCCGAGGGCAAAACGGCGCGCGTTAAACGATCGGCATATAGCACGCCGAGGGGGTACATTATAATCTCCCGGGAAATCGTGGGAACCGGACCGAACTCGCGACGAATACCTATATAATATTATGACGCGTACGCGCAGGTATACACCACTCGTGTCGTCGACAAATCCGTGAGCGGGCGCGCATACCTGTGTGCCTATGATAAATGTGTATTGCCGTGAATATTATTATTATTGTTATTACGATCGCTAGGATGGGGGGGGGGGCGGGCGGCCGTCGAGAGAATAAACGACGATGACGAGCGCGTCCGGTTAGGCGTAATATTAAAGGTCCGCTTATAAAATATTCCAGCTTAAAGTCGCCGAGAACAGACGATCGAGAAAATTGTTTTTTAACTCTGTCGTTTTGACGCGTAATTTCACTGAAATAAGTCGCGTCACCCGAAAAAGAACCGCCGCCGAATATAATATGCCGTGGTAATCTGATATTATTATGATTAAATTTTAGATCGAATAATCGAGTTTTTTTATTATTACAAAATAATCACATAATATGTATAGGTGATCGATTTTTTTTTGTATAATTTACTGTTTTGACGCATAAATTATAACTATAAGTTGTGAATTTAAATTTGTATCGGATCTATATTTGAAGAGGGGCTCTATAACAATGCTTTTCAAGCACGAAATTCGTTTTGTAGAATTGAAAATACATTAAAAACAAATTTTGTTTTCGCGATTTTTAAATATCGTTTTGTTTATAATGACGCATATTATTTATTTTTTTTACTAAAGTCGTTTTTTTCAACGTTTTGAAATCCGCACCCGATATAGTCACATAAGTCAAAACATTGCATTTTTCTGAATACAATTGGACAGCTCCGAGAAAATGCAAATTATTGCGTTTTCTTCTTTTCGACAATATCGATTTGTTTCTTAGTTTAGAAAAATAAATGAAATAAAATACGATTTCACGATGAACAAACGCGTTTACTAAACGCCCGCGACTCGCCGTCCGACGCGCGACGGACGGTGCAGATTTTATCCGACGTATCGGTGGAAAAAAATCAAATTAAAAAATGTAATTTACGCCTCGTGTTCGTTCGGAAAACGCGTGTTTCGCGTCGTTATTTCGTGCGTCTATTATTTCCGGGGTCCGAGCTTAAAGTTCCGGCGCGTCCAATGCAATAGCCCGTCGATACTCTGCCGCCCAGTCGCCGAGGAAAAAAATCGTACATTCGATTGGATCGCGAAGTAGACGTAATTGTTATCCTCGCGCGTGCGGTTATTATCGCTAGGTTAGCTTGAGCGGCGCGATGAAAAAAAAAACCGTTTGCGTCATATCTATAACGTTTATAATCGATCGAACACGACACGCGTATTTATATTGTTTTGACTATTTCGTTCGCAATGACGTAACAATGTCGAGAATTCGGTACGAACGCGCGGGTAACTCGGTGACCGCGAAAATCGCCACCTACGTGGAAGCCACGCTCTTCCAGTACACACACCGATAACAACAACGCCGCGGGTCTATACGCTGCTGGTAAGAGGTATAACTCTTAAGCCGTTGCTTATTTCGACTAATATGTATATAAATTGTTATATATCTATATAATAAGTGTACATTTGAATAAATTTTATAGCTCAAGATCCACCGAACCGATTTCGATAAAAATTTTAAGGCATATTAGGATTGATATGTAGATGGTTTCTGTGAAGTTTGTACGCTGTGTGATAAGTGGTTCCGGAGTTATGGCCTCTTAAGTGAACAATATTAATCACACACGTACGCACGATAATATTCAATAATTATTATTGTTTTGCCAACAGTTACGTTTTACGTAAAATTACGTACATATATGTAAAATTTAATTTTTTAACTAACAATCCTAACATCTGATTTAAAAATTTCATTTAGAGAAAGCAATAACTGCACACGAGCGAAGCCGGGTTATTCAGCTAGTATACCTATATATGTATAATATATAGACACGCGCCCAGTGGACATGATATTTCTAGAAATTTTGAGACATTGACTTTTACAACTGCAAAAGCGTAGGAGTAGGAACAAATCGTTAACTTGTTTTCGATAATATTAACGAGAGAATAATTTTGAAATTTAAATTTATTTTTGAAATCAATAAGTAACACGTCATATAATCAATATTGCTGTTGTCGACGGATTCGTGTTCTTTTTAATCGTCGTCGTCGTTGTTGTCGTTGTAACAACATTTACTAAACAATAAAGTCTGTTTATTGTTAAATAAAAATAATTTCATGTCTCGTCCACCTAGATGTCCGTCGGTCATTAATAACCGTCTTTGTGATTAATTGTTAAGTCGCGAAAACATCAATACGCTTAAAATTGATTTAGTTACTAGGGAAGTAGGGACTATATAACTTTAATATAGGTGTTTTTTTTTCTAATCATAGAATCGGTAATCTAGAAGGGTCGGGACCCCTGGAAAACGTACATTGATCAAAACATTCAAAACTGACATTAATATTGATCGTCCGTATGGTTTTATGAAATAAAAATCAATAATGTCATTACTATTAAATATTAATTAGGTTTCGTAGTGAAAAAACCGACAACACCGACGAGAAAGTCGACGTTTAGTAAAATATACGAGGCAGCGAATTTTTTTTTTTCGGTATAATTTTATACCGACCATATGGCCATAATTTATTTATCGTTCGGTAACGTAATAAATTATGGCCGTTCACGTGCCTTACAAATGCATTTACGTGCGTAATATAGTGTTTTCATTTTACAGTTTTTCGAGCTTATCTGCGCAAGTGCGTGCTTACGAATCGTCCGACCCGTCGACGCGGCAGCTGTCGAATACTTTATCACACACCAATAGGCGACGCGACGGTATCGCGGGAGTTTTTTTCAACGTGATTCATTTAACAGAGAGAGATCTGACTGTTTTACCGACCGTCGACGCGACCGCGAACATAAACGGGAGGACAAAAAACGTCGTGCTTTTATGTTGTACGATTAATCGACTGCTGTATAAATGATGGAATTATGAAATATTACGTGTTTCATCGTTGTACATTTTAATCGGCGAGAATTCGAACGATTCCTGCGATATCGATATGAAAATACCGTCTTATATCGACTTATGTATTTTATTTTTACACATTAGTTCGGATTAATTATATCGATTATCACGCGCGTCAATATGATATAATATAGTACTCGGTGGTACGTTTTGTACGACGTAGTACTGACGTTTGTGAAAATATAAAATACATATATCTATTTGTTAACTTTCTGGGCGGTCTTCAACGAACGGTTGAGTTCTTTTTAAATCCGTTCGAAAAAAGAGCGAAATTAAGAACCGCGTAAAATTGTGCGACAACACTCGTAGAAGTGAACAAAAAAACCAGAAAAACCAAGTGAAAAAAGGGTGAGGTACAGCGTTAGGTGTTGGTATAAATTGATTTTTTTTTTAATTTATTGAGACCGATGTATCGAAAAAACGATTCCAAGTGAAAGAGCAAGCTGGGTGGATCGGCTTTGTTTCCAAAGATATTAGTGGTAGAAGCGAATTTCTTTGCATAAGGCAAGATGAATTTTTAAATTAAAAAAAAACAACAAATCGCGTATAGATAATCATGTAAATGACATTGGGTTTTTTTTTCGTCAATAGTGTTACTATCACAGAATATTTTGTAGTTATATATAGTATTATCGATTTTGTCAAAAAACATTTGTGTTTTTAGTTTTTCGTCAGTATTTGGCCTATATTTTTAAAACCGTCGGGAAATTCGAAGAAAAATCACCTTTTAAAAGTACCAAATGAATGAAATTCGGAATACCAGAAACCGATACTGTAGTTGAAAATAGGACCATTTTTTTTTGGGTATACTTATCCGTACACAGAAAAAAAAACACACACGCACGCATCACGGTAAAACCAATGTGGTAAGGTAACCAAAGATATTACATAACCTCGTTAGTCATCACATACATAAGAAATAATCGGCAATTACTTGAAATGTAACAATTATGACGTAATCATGAAGAAAATAATGACGACGATATAACAATAGTAACAATAGGCGTGTTTTGCACGAAACCCGGAATACGCGAAAGTTCACGTCATCGCCAATGAAAGCCAAGCCGCTCGCGCCGCCCCGATCGTCATTGGTCGTGCTGCGCGCGCAACCGGACCGAAATTGCGAAAGTACGGCAGCTTTGCGCACGGAGCGCGCGCTCAGTCTTGGTGCCAACAGCGGTTCGGAAACATCTCGATTTTACATAATAATATTTCGGTTGTTATTTTTCTCACGATCGCGAGACGTTACGTCAGTTAGTCATTACTTATTTCGTCGACGACGACAAATCGCGCACTTCGCGATCGCGACTTGAAATTTTTTTTTTTTTTCATTTCAATCGTCGAGCGACATTTTTTCATATAATTCTCGAGAGTTTTCGACGAGCCAAAATTAAGGTGTTGGCGAGAAAAATGTTTTTTTTTTTTTTCAAAATCTCAACAATTTCAAAAATCCCAAAAACAGCCGAAACCGTTCGAAATTCACACCATCTCCGGAGAACGGGTAAATCGGACCATTATTTCCGAGTACTTATCGTGCACACACAGATTTTCACTCGGAAAGGTACGTTTTAACTATAATATTCGTTTTGTAGTAAAAATTAAAAAATAAATCGCCTTCGACAGGTGTGTATTTTTGATCTTTTAATCGAGTGGCATTTCGATAAAAATACATAACTATATTATGTATAATCTGCGTCGGTTTTCTTTTCATTAAAAATCACACCCGCCGACGACGTGTTTCGAACGGGATTCCTAGAAGAAAAATCAACGTCTGAATTTTTTTCCAACACTCTTAATTGGAAGCGATCGGTAATACGTAATAACGGACGTGTCGGGTATGTATAAAGTATGGTTTTTTTTTTTCTGCTAGTTTCACGCGGATGTTTTGTTTCGAATAACGAACGGCACTCGGCACGATAACAATAAATTATCAGCTCTAATCGCAGCGCCGTTTGTTGGAATATCATTTTTATGCGCGTTCCGATTAAAACAGTCGTCGATTCGTGTTCGTCTCGTGCAGGGTTATCGACACTAGGCCGGCAGTAACAGACTCGTAATAATTAAGGTCAATAATCACTCGCGTATTTTACCTGTATGATATTTCACGCGTTAACTATCATATCGTACGGCTGTGCGCGAGCGGAATATTCGTCCGTTCGATTGCGCTGTTGTGCGGCCGCGTTTTATCGTCTGACGCGCGCGCGCGCTCGTGTTCGTCGGACTTGAACGCGAGCCGAACACAAAACGGCTTCAAACGATTCAAAACCGAATAATGACATCACGATGAGCGTACACGCGTTCGAATCGGACCGGCCGATCATCGCGTACCGAGCGTGGCGTGATTATTGGTATTTATTTTTCCGACTATACAAACCGTTACTGTGTGGGTACAAAATACAGCGTTCGTCTGCTCGCGATGACGCGGCGGCGCGGCGCCAAAAGTCTAATCTTTGTATAACAATAGCATCGGTATAAAAATATTGTATAAACGATTTTCAAGCGCTCCGAGGTCGTCGTGATATCCAAATTTAAACGCTCGCATAAAACACCGAAACGTCCACCGCGGTTAGTGCAGACATGTTATTGTCATTTATCTGTACGTCCGAACTATGTAATAAAATGCTCGTAACACGTTACATCATATAACACGTCCGAGCAGTATACGTCTCGTCGTCGGAAAACAAATGAAGTCTAATTATTGCTCGTACACGTTTATTTTCACGAAAATTGTACTCTACACGTGAGTGATTGTTATTTCTCTGCGGCGGCGGCGCGGCGCTTTCGATGTTTTCGATAATATATTTAACACTCGCTTTCAGACGTGTGAGTGATTACACACACACGATCGCTGCAAACGAATTGCGTCCAAAAATCCATTTTCTTTCATACGAATTACGTCCCGATAATATTAAACAACTACACTAATTGCGTCCGAAGTAAACAAATTATTTTCCTTCCCATTAGACTCGTATGGTCTAAACACTCTAAACTATATTGTAGTCATGTGAAACTAACTTTTGAATTTTCTAAAATAATCTCTAAAACGTCTTGAAAAATTTCATTTTGCATTAGTATAACAGTAGAACTTAAATTTATTGGGCTCCTAGTTTAATTATTATTATTACGAGTTATCGAAATTAATAATGTTGATTATTCTCAATTTAAAAAAAATATATATTTTTTTTAAGTTTCATCACCCGTCTATTAGTTGAAGATTTTTAATCGATATAAATCTGTTTAATAAATTCAACTAACTCTCTCGTATAGTCAAATCGGCAGATATATCGTAATCGGTAGATAATCGAGACGCAATTCGTATGTGCAGCCAACACGATGTGTGTCTTGATTTCAGCTCGACGTTCCAGATACGCGACAAATTTTACGGGTTTCTCGTCGACACTTTCGCATGAAATACTTCAGAGTGTAAAAATTGTACGTTTCCTTTTGAAAACGAGACGGTGACGACGTACACTATGCACTGTGACCGCACATCGGGATATAGTACGGTGTTTTCAGGTGAGTTATGTGATTTTTTTTTCAGGAGGCATATTTTTAAACATTCGGTACGGAATAATTTAGCCTGAACGCGCGCTTCGACGACAATTTATTCGTACTACGGATAATGGCGATTGTCCTCTGCGCGTGCTATTTGTTGTTATGTAATATATTTGTTAATTGTCTGGTCTATTGTTTGTTTTCCATTCACCTTTTCGACGTTTTACAGTGTGGCGAAATCGTGGTAAACGTATACAGTACGCAGCGCTCAATGTATGTATATTCATATTAATATGTTTTATAATTTATACGAAAAACATTATCGACTTGTGCGTTTCGCACATGCCTACGATTAACGTAACTTTACGGTCGAAACAATGAAATCTTATCGTGTTTATTAACTAAGCGTATTGCATTTAGATTTACGACTAAATAAATAAATGTAATATTATATAATAACGAATATAAATCGTATGATGTAGATAATGAGAGACAATGCGAGGCGCGGGACACACGACCTTTTAATATTTACTCGAAATTTTCAACAATAATTGAAAACGAATCACGTCGCGCCGGTAAATATTGCGCACAAATAATATAACATTCCTAAGGTACTTCGTACCGATTCAGTTGGGCACGACTCTGCGCGAGAGTCGAATGATAAATAAATAAAATCGTTCTCGAAATTTGATTTTTAGACGTGCAGTTTTCATTGTCGAGGCCTACGAGGGACTGCTGAGTTTTGGAACTGGTCGCGTATACGATCGTCTCTTTACCCTCTCACTTTTGAGCACAATCACTACGCTCTAATCACGACGATACACCTCGTATGGGAGTCGGTCATTGTTAACCTTTAGAATATACAACACGTCGTTAAAAAGCAAGCGAACGTTTGTCGTGTACGTACAATTTTAATCGATAAAGATGATTTCGTTAGAGGGCTTCGAGGAGGAGAATCGTCCGTATAACGACCACGTTGCCGCACGAGAAATGAATAATTCGGAACGATTAGCGTTTTTCGACGCGAGTAATTTTAAATACTTTATTATTTCACGACGACGACGAGAGAAAAAAAACACTCGGTAAGATTATTTAATTGTGTTTCAACATATGTGTTAATTAATCGTAAAATACATGGCAAACAACAAAATAATTTAGTCTCTACGGCGAGCTATTATAACAATATAGATATGCTGATAAACTGAGAGACAAGCTGGAACTTTTATTACTTAATCGATCGGTTTCGACAATATATTGTATTTAATCGTTCGCATAATAAAAGGTTTTTTGTTTTTAGATTTTGAATTTCAGACGCGTAGCCGGCCTTATTTTTTTTTTTTTTCGAAATGTATAATCAACTGATATTTATATGAATATAATAATTATATAACGATATATAATAATTATTATAGAATGAATATAATTATTCCGGAAACATTTCAGACCACCGCAGCAGTACGTTCATCAAAATATCGTTGTTGTCCTGTGATCTCGACCGTTTAACGATAAATATTATGCTCCGACGAGTCCAACGAGTACAAAATTCACATTAAGGTAAGCTAACAATGACATTTTATTTTTGTTACAACAGTTCAAAATCGTAAGTATTTCGCGTGAGCACATTGTACTATACAATAGGTATAATATGCGATATCGATATGTCTCCGTTTCGAGCGATTCGATTAAAATGTTTTTTAACAATCGAGCGCTATTTACGAAATGGAAAATTCTAGATTATTATTATTGTTTGATTTCATTTCATTATGATATCGCTTCGATGTAATATAGTCAATGTTTTATCGACCAAATAACGATCGAGTCACTATTATTTTTACGCAGACGTGCAGCGCGATAGACGACGGTATAACGATTTCAATGATTATTTAAATTACATAAATTATGTATATTTAACATGGAATTTAAATAATTATCATTATCTTACAAACAGTATAGAACCGTGTATCGGGTCTAATGTTTTTGATAAGTTTAACGTTTGTTGACAGAACGGGGTAAATACAATTCGTTAAAGTCTCTTAATATAAGTCTCCTAATCAAAATCGTAAGCTCATCGTGATGTATTCAAACCGCGTTGGTATTACTTTAAATTCGAAATAGGAATACACACCGTTTTACTTCTCGTCATCGTTATAAATCAAAACGTTTAATGATATTATCACAAATAACAAACTCGATAAACGATTTCATTCGAACGAATAATCTCCGAAGAATCGTAAACGTTCATCCCTAAACGTTTCAAGTCGATGTTCATATCGACCGTGTGTTTACGAGATACCAAAATCGATTTCTATTATTTGTTACATAATCATTAATAGTGTTTGTTTTTTCTTCTTCTAGGAAATCGATCTATATAAAGGCGTATTCGAGACCTATTGCGTATTTGATGTCAGCGGGATTGTGCCGGTTGTGTAGAACCCGATGCCCTCAAATTATGACGTACAATTTAGTTTTGCGTTTTACGATTAAGAAATTAACGGAAAGGAATCGTAATATAAATGTCCCGGTATTTATTTATTTTTTTTACTTTTTTATTACCATCGTATTAATTTTTCATCGAACTTATATGTTTTTACAGACGGTCGACAGTTTAATTATCTTTTCTTTTTTTTCTCTCTCTCTCTCGTATATCTAATTATACATTTATATGTAATTAAAAAACAAAAAAAAAACGTGGAAACGTTCAATCAACACACTATAATATATTATATTATACACGCCTACGTTTCTATAGAGCATCTTCTAATCGTTGTATAAATATTGTTGTTTTTTTTTCTCTCTTACAATATAATAATATCTAATTGTTTGTTGTGCGTAAAAAAAGAAAAAAAAAAAGCCGTGACGTTTAAACGCATTACATTGCCGATATTCTTAAATTATAAAAACATATGAGTAAATTTAAACATTACGTGCAGGCGTAATAACTGTACGCGAGCACACGCCGTATAAACGAAAAGTTTATATTACGTTATTCGTGTTTCGTACGCGTTTCAAGTGTACTAGACGGTGGCCGTATTGTTTTGGGGTTTCGTCGGGTAATTTTATGCTCGTTTTTTTCTCTCGTCATTATTGACATTCGTCAAAATTCATAAATAAAACAATTCGAGTAATTCGACAACAAACAGAACGCACACTACACATACGAGTAGGTTATCCGTATAATATAATATTTTAACGATTTATATACAAAATTTAAAAAAAATTTGATTTTTGGTGAGAACAATTTTACCATCCATAATTAATTGTTGTTTCTGATTTCATATAAAGAACGGCCGAGTTGTATAGAACTATAGACTACGTGTTATTCGTTGAAGATCGTTGGCAAGACTAGGTTTTTTTTTAATTAACACGTGAAATCAACTTTCAGTCAAAAAATGTGTACGGCGTTTGTGTACAACTTATAACTCATACAGCACGAGAGCAATAAGCGATAAAAGTTGTGAAAATTCCATACGTTTCGAAATTAACGTGCAATCTAGACGCCTCGTGTGATATACGCCTCTGGTAATAGATTTTTTTTTTATTATTTTTTTTTTCGAGAATTTCATTTGACTGCACCCGTTTAAAGCGATCGTTATACCGTACGTTTAATTAATAGTTTTACGTATTGTAAAGCAGGTGTGGTAAAAAGTTGATTAAAATATAAAAAAAATAAATATAAATTGACATTTTCTACGTTTATTGATTTTAACGAAAACACGTGGCCGTGGTGTTGTAAATCTAACAAATACAATTATTTACGATGTGAAATGTTTTACAGACTATATATAATGTTTAACCTCAACGTTAAAATTGACATAACATTTCAATACGCGTGACATTAAAGTATTATATATAGGAAATATAATTTTTAATTATACATACGAGTATATATATAAATCCGTGCAATTATATAAATCGAGTGTAGTAAAAACAAAAAATGACCATTACAACGATTGAATAGGCAATTACGAAACGTAAAATTTATGAAAATATAAAAAAAATTACATCGTCGAATAAATTATGATTAATAACTTGCTTAATTCCGCGAGCGACTGACCGACGCGAGCTTAATTGATTTTATAATGACGCGTTTTATTCGTTTGTGTTTTTCGTTTGTTTTTTTTTTTTTTATTGTTCGCGTGTAGCTCTTTCTTAATTGGTTGAGAACCGAACGCGGACAGAGATCGGTTCTTCAGACGATCGTATAGATCTTGAAATATAATATGTGAAAAAAGAAAACGAGGCCAAATGCTGACATCAAATTGAATAAAACTCGATTAGTGAGAAGCAGTAAGTTCGGCCATTCGTTCGTAGAACGCGCGTATTTTTTATAATATTTAAAACAATATTTATTACACGGCTTTGTCGTACACTTTTGCGGCCAGGACGAACAAATGACTAACAAGACTAACAGTTTCGAACGGTTATAAGGCTGCACGCTAGTTGCGGTCGACGACGATTCATCGGGACCAGTAGATAATATTGGTAACATTTGCGGTCGCGGTATTAAAAGCGTAACCAGTTTTGGTATGTCAGTGTTATGGTCAAAGCGTATCGCATAAATGCATTAGGTGTATTAATTTGATTTTTATTTAACGTCGATTCGTTTTAGCACACGTTTGTTTATACAAATTTTTTTCGCCACCAAAAGGTCACCCACTCGAAAACAACATCCTCCGTCCTCGCCGCTCTGGTTTTCGGGCATTCCTATGGGTTCGGTTAAGCGAGAAGGAAAATGTCGTTTCTCAGATCTAACGCGCTCGGCCGCAAACGTATGGTCTCTCGTAAATCGGGCGACTGCGACGACTCTTTCGTCTTTGACCTACTCGGAAGCACACCGTGTTTACTGCATGCAGTGTTATTATATCACGTCAACACCCAGTGTTCCGTCGACTTTTCCGTGCTCTGTAATCGCAGTATTTTCGATGTGACGATCCAGTCGAAACGGAGGTAAGACCGTCATACCGTCGTGTCGGAATTAATTTTTTAATAACTATAGTATTTTTGTCGATCGAATGACGTATGTATTTGTTTAACGAATATTTGTTCGCGCGCCGAGTCAACGGAATTGATAGCAATTAAATTCAGTAATTATCGTTATAATATAGTCCATGTTATATATTATGCCCGACTGCGGGCACAGTCTATTTGTGTTCGAGTATAACACATTTTGCAAATTAGCCGAAGGTATAATATGACACCGTGACAGTGTCTGGTTTAAAAGCGTTGTAAAACAAATGTGCTCTAAGGTATGAAATTAATTTATTAACCGTTGGCGCACAGTACTATATTATAATACGTCCACCGCAGGTAACGGATACGAGAAAAATCCTTGGCCCATAATAATAATAATTGTTCTTGAATATATAATATCGTATCATATACCCACTCGCGCAAGTGCATTTATGCAACGACTTGATGTTTTCATAAACGAGATTTTATTTAAATATTAACCTAAACTATTCGATAACGTTGCGTTCAAAAACAGTAATAACAATAATAATCGGGGCCATACGTTTCGGTCGAACGTAGCATACGAGACATAAATATTTCAAGCTTTATATATTATACGTCATATAATATTATGTGGTTGAAATCGTATTTATTAAGCTGTCGCGAGTGTATACGTTCATCGAACGTTTAATAATTCCAACAATCAACGCGCCACGCGTGTCTTTCGATCACGATAAACGTAAATATTTTCGATTTGAACGCTTTCAAAAGAAACATTCTGTGTTTACCCACCTACCTATCGTGTTTCAAAATCTTTGAGTTACGCGCGTACTTACATTTTTCACTTATCTACTTTATGACGGTTTATCAGTAGTTATCACCGATATTGCGTTAGAGTGCGCAGGTATGTCGTAAAGCGTTTTGTTTTCAGATAGAATAATATGATATAGGGTTTACCGAGTAGGGAAATATCGATCTACGCGTTCTTCACGTTCCGTACGTTTATTATGATGATATAATTTATTATGATATAATAATTTATGCTTATCGCTTTATTATAACGTTTCACCTCGCCGCGTACATTTTAAATAGTTTATAAAATACAATAATATTATTCGCTCGTCGAACGGAGGCAGGAAACGAACGTATTAGTTCGGTATGATTTGATATCGATTTCTTCAATACGTCCGCAGCAGGACTCTATAACGAATCGCCGTGATTTCAATACAGAAGTATTGCCATCTTATTTAGGTGAGAAAATAATTTATATATAATATTAATACAAATTATTATATTGTTCTGATTTCTTTCAGTGGTCCAGGATATTATACTCATTACAGCAGAACGTGCAATTCGTGATACGAGTATTGGATTTATGTTTTTTCTGGAGATTTTCACTGACATTTTTTATTCGTTATCGACCGAACACGGGGGTCGAGGGAGGAACACGAAAGTTACAGTGGTAATGACGGTTCGGTAAGATCTCTTCCGATACCTATAACGGTTTTGGTTTTTTTCCACAGGCGGTAATGAACAATTAAATAAGTACCGAGATTTCGATACGGGGGAACGCAGCGGCGAAAAAAAATGAATATCAGCCGTGCTCCGAGTCCGCGTGGGAACAGTTGTTTTCTGAACAAAACGTTTTCCAGGACTCTAAATAACGTCATAATATTACGCATTTTAATGCGTGAAAAACACTAAAAAGACCGTTTCCTTAGTTTTTTTCAGCACGACGACGACCGTAATGAAAATACAACGTTGTCGTCGTCCGTCGACTCGGTAAAGCGACGAAGAGAAAAAGCGAAACACGCGGCGGGGGGACGGGGACGGAATCGGCCGACAGAAATCGATTCGCACGACTGTTATTATTATTTATCATTCGCCCAGGGTGCATTGTCGTATTATTTCCGTAGCGTTGTTTCGCGTACGAGAACGACATAATATTATTGTGCGCGTGCGTTATTCGGTCTGGTAGCCGGCGAGCCGGAGCGTATGTGCGACGACGGTATGCGCGCCGGCATCCGATAGTCTCTAGCCGTCGTCGTCGTCGTGCGGCTCGTTCGAATACCGGTTTTGGTCGAATGGTATTTATTTTGTTTTTTATTATTCGTTTCGTTTCCATCTCTTAAACATGTATTTTATTCTCCGCAGCGTCTATCGCATTAAAAAGCAATACTACAGAACGAGAAACCCACCGATCATCGAAATTGTGCGGCGGTGCCCCGGTGACTTCTGGGCTTTAGACAAAAAAAATAAAAAATAATCATAACAAATAACAAATAAATAAAGAGCGTACCCACACGCACACGCGCACACACACGCCGACAGGTAACGACGACTAGAAATGATAAAAAAAAAAAAGAAAAGAAAAGAAACCCCCGCAGACGAAATTCCTGGAGGGCGCGGTGCACGACCGCGAACAATGAATAAGAGAAGAAGGAAAAAAAACCGTCTTTTACGCATAGGTACGTGTACAACGTTCCTCGGCCGCCGCCGCCGCCGGTCCGAGCGATAATATTGACTGCGGCGCGCGTATTATTGTGTTTAACGAACGAAAAATAAAAATACTCTGCCGAATCGACTGCGTTTCGCGTGCTTTCGTATTCGCTCGCGTTTAATACGATTTGGCCGCGGACGAGCGTAATTTTCATATAACAATATGTACGCGCGTCTCGGACTTGACGATATTCGAGAATTGAAAAAAAAAATTACTCACGATCCTTTTATAAATCTCATATCATACAAAAATTGCCTAACCGCGTCATATTTTGTCCGCGCGCGTAATACTCGAACAACAGCCTATTTACGTACCACAAAAACGGACTTTAAGCCGCAAAATTGCGATTACGACTTACCGGAATTGATCGAGAATTCGCGGATATTCGCGTCACTCCCGAGTCGGGAGTCCCGACGAGACACGGTATCGCTGTGATTTTGAACGGTCGAAAAGTTTTTTCCGCCTTATCATCTGTTCTCGACTAAATGCAACGCTACTGATTGTGTTTATCCGTTATAAATATTACCTAATATTGTTTTACGTCATGGGAAAATGCATTCCCGTCGGCGTGTGCGTCACGTGTGATTTCATTGTAATTCGGGCGAAAGTGGTGTCCGCGGCGCTAATTATTCGACTCGTCATTCGTACTGAACCCGGTCAGACATTATTCATCGCGAAAAACGTATAACATATTTTGATACTATCATACGATAAAATTCGTCGAGCCGTTCAATTATACGCTCTTACGGCGCGTTACAAACACGACCGGGTCGAAAAATCTCGGTAAATAAAAACGCGAAAAACACCTACCCAAGACATTAAGAAAACATCGTACTAAGAGACTAAGCGACTCGCGTGACACGTTAGTACGAATCGAGGCGCGTAATCGTGTAGGTTTTCTAAAATAACCCATCGTTTGCTTTGTTTCTGACATTTTTCTCGCGTCGGTTTTTAGGACAACACGACGCGAGTACAGGCGCATTCGAAACCAAAACGAACAGGTATCCGTAAGCCTAACGATTCGTAGTTAATACCGTATAGAACACTCGAATTATACCGAAATCGTAGGGCTCGTAACGTCGTCGATAAAAGAAAGAAACCGATCGCGTACATTTTACTAGCCAATAAATTATATTCGCATTGAGATTAAAACATCGAAAAACCCGACGACGATTGTTGGACGTTTAAATTTCATATGATAAAAAACTAGACGAGATTCGTCGACTCTGTCGGAAGACGAATTCACCGTGTTCGGCACCGACGAGACGCAGACGCCGGACACGCGGGCGTGACGTGCTTTTTTTCTGAATAATTAATAGAGTTTTGAATTATCGACGTCGTCGTCGTCGGGAACTGCGCGTGTGTAGGAACGATTATGATTATTGTTTTTTATTTTTTTTTACAAAAGCGGTATACAGCAGACGTGTGGTATACGCGGCACGAGCCGACGGAAAGTTTAGAACTGTAAGACGAAAAATAAAATAAAACTTTTTTTTTTCTTTTTCGAATTCGTTCGAAACCTACACGATAAGTCAATTTAAGTGACCACACATTGATGAATTTGACCGTATTTTTTTAATTGACCAGGGGAACTTCGCCCACACACTCGTGAGAGAGCGCCCGAGACAAATGATTATACAAGAGACGTGTGTGCCGCGCACACTCACAAACGACCGACGACGACGACGACGTCGACGCCGCTTTCGAGTCGCTTCGGCTATACACGATATTATTATTGTTATTTCTATAGTCATTATTATCGCGTATACGCCGATGCAGTGCGCTAAATAAACACACTCGGCCGCCGCCGTCGACAATGGAAACAACAATCGCGTTTGAAGTGTTATTTAATTTCTTTCTTTCGTTTGTTTTTTCAAAGCTCGAAAACCGTATCGGAATCTCGTATGCGAACGCGCGCATACCTATATAATAATATTATTTCGTGTCGCCGTTGCGTGTTACTCCGTCGCCGCGCGCGGTATTATAATATATACGCGGTGCATGATACGTATAATATAATATATATTATATTATTTCAAGGCGAACCCATTCGCGGACACGCCGTTTCGTCGCACTCGCCCGAGTCAACCAAAGTGTTGTATTTCGTACGGTTTTTGCAGTACGTCGCGCGTTTAATGTTTATATTGCGGGGCGCGCGTAATAGTAATTCCAAGAAAGTCAAACTTGAACCGATTGTGGTAAATTTCTTACGCTCGTGTGCCGCATTATTCAAAGGTACCCATTGTGCGAGTGCACGCGTACACACACACACACGCACACACACACACACACACACACACATTCCTATATATGTATGTATATTAAATGTGCATTGCGCCGTTCGTTTAAAACAAGCGTATCTAATGACGAATCTTATTTCATTTCGCGATCGTCGTGAGCGCGCGGGACAAAACTCTCTTCTGTTTGATATAAAATTGTCGTCGAGCGCGAAAAAAAAAACGATAATAAAACGGCGTTTCCGTACGCGTTTGATCCGTTGTTTGTACAAAACGCCGACGTCGTTGCACGCGCAACGGGTTCTTGAGAATTGAAATCTTAGATTCCGTGCGAAACGACGGGCGCGTTTTATGCGCGCGTGGATTTCGAAACGCTGACCGCCGTACTCGTGGCCGTCTTCGCGTAGGAGACTCGAGATAAACGTGTTTTTTAAACTCTTATCGGCGCGTTGTTATTCCCGTACAGTTGCGAATCGCGTTGCAAATCCGTAAAACGATATGCTGTATGGACATTTACCGTTTGCACGCGCGTAAAAATATTGTTAACACTGCAAATGCCTTGCGTGTCTGTAGAAAAACTACGGGCCGCTTGCTGCGCACAGACGGTATTTTTTTCCGATTCGCCTAACCCGACAAACTGACAAAACCTAACAAAATCGTGTCCGCGGACGTCATTTCCCCAAAACAATCAAAGTTATATGACTTGTTTGGTTTTTAATTAGAAAGCGTTTGTCGTGAGAAAAAATCATCATAACAATGAATGTTGTAGAAAGTATAGTTGAATATTATAATTACTATCGCAATACGAGTAGTATAATGTATAATAGACTAGACCCGGAGACGTACGATGAAATTAAAACAAACTAGGCAAGTCTCGTCGGGTTGTTTCTTTGCTTTTGGAAGGTATTATTTCTTTTTTAATTTTTAATTATACAGGTGTACCGTGGCGGCGTGTAAAAATCAACTGGGAAATTAAAATCGCGCCGTATTTCAAATACAATCGTTGAAGATAAATTTTCTTCTCGGTCTCGTGCAAACGGAAGGTTAAGTGAATTTTTCAATGGGCAATAATTTACGACCGCCGCGCCGTCGTCGTTCGTACAGCACTTGCAGTCATAAGACCCGAGACTCGCAAGAAAGACCTCACCTATAGCGTTAAATTATAATTGAAATTCAACTGCACCGCGGCGGCGAGCAACAGGAGTCGCCGAGGTCAAGGCGGAGATTTTTGTAAATTCGTATTTCAAACGCCCCGAACAATGGCACGGGATCGATAAAAATCCCGAACTACTCGTCGTAGCGAGAAACGTACGATTATAATTTCACGTGTATATAAATCTCTGTCGACGAATTACACAGTTTACACATTAGCCTTCGTCGTCTCGTCCGTATAGCGCACGCCGTCTGCCGGAGGACCGCGTAGCGGGGGCGGGAAGTCATCCGTCCTGCCTCTCTGGTCAGCTAATTTACTTAGCTCTGTGCGCTTGCCAGCGTGCATCCGTGTTCTCGAGACACACACGTGTTCGATAAATAATAATTTACCGATGTGGCGTATTTCGTAGGCGTAGGCGCGTCACTGAAAATCGAGCGCCTATACTAATATAATTACATTTCCGTTCCAATACTCTCGGAAGAACAAGGGGATAGTAGACGGCGCTGAGTAAAATCGAGTCTGTTGCGCCGAATACAGACTTGTCCGTCGAATTTCGAATACTATACGTGCTGCTGGCGTCTCGATAATTGAATATTTTCACGCGAGACGATATTCGCCGGCCGAACGTCGGGAAAACGGGAAACGAACGAAAATTCACCACGTCGAATTCGTACGCGCGGCAGTACGCGTGTTTCGGAGTTGAATAATTCTCAGAACGCGTCGTTTGAAATCATAACGCGGGCGATATTACAATAATAATTAATCGTAAGCATGAAAAAAACGTACGCGCGAGGATGTCGGCGGGTCTGGATTATAATTATAATGGTTGTTCTCCAACGGTTTTACGAGCTCCTTGAAAAAAATTCGAGTTGGTAGTAGTAGTAGTAGTGTACCAGCGCTCGAACGCACGCGTTTCTGTACACAAAGCCCCGTCCATCGTTCATACGTCGATAAACACGTATTTTTCTGCTTTTTACCGATAGCGCGTCGATAAAAATTAATGTTGCCGTGTCCGTCTAATATTATTATGTATAATAATAATATGTCGGCGGAGGAACACACACGGCGGATACGTCCTCGTCTCTCCGGTCCACCTCGCGGCGGCTGCTGCGGCGCGCTTTGGACGAAACGCCGTCGACACGCGCGTTCGAAAATATTATAAAACCGTGTTTCGATCGTCTAAAAAATAACACACGGCACAGAGTTGTATTCACAGTGCGTCCGGACGATATTATTATTATAATATTGTTGTTATTATTTTTGTAGAGAAAAGACGGCGTCATCGACGTGAGGACGACCGAGAAACGGACTGAGGAACGTGTAGAAATAATAATATCGGTCTGGAATCGAAAATAACATAATATCCAAATCGTCGTCGTAATATTCGAATGTCAATTCGACGAAAAAGCGCGTTTTTTCCTACCGATTCGAACTTTCGTCCTTATTTCATACGCCTTTTTGCATATTTAAACCGTAAACTAGGATCGTTTCGTCGAGCTGCGGTCGGATTGCGCGCACGCACTTTTATCGGCGGCCGCTGGATTCGATCTCCTCCTCGCAGCAGCAGCAGCAGCAGCCAGCCAGCCAGCCAGCCAGCCAGTCGTCGTCGTCTTGGCCGAGTTGTTCGAAAAACGACGAAACATTACCCGATAATATAGTATTATTATATTAATCGCTCTTTTTCGCCTCCCTCCCCCCGACGGATCGTGCGGTTTTTTCAAACGTTTACGGGGAGCGCCCGAAGCCATCTACGGGCGTCCATTGTTGGATGGAAGGGAGGAGAAGAACGACGGGGATTGGGAATCACGTATCGGTTCGTGTGTGTGTGTCGTGGAATAATTTATGATTTTAAACGTTAAAAAAAAATAAATATATCGTCGGGGAAACGATTATTAATTAATCCGAACATCTGTTCGCGGTGGTTTTTTTTCCCTAAGGTTTTGTTTTGCCGACACATCGTTTCGCGTCGTCGATCGTTGCGAGATCGCAATCGCCCCGGGATTACGCGTTTTTCTCTCCTTCTCGTGACAGGCACGCGAAACGCGCAGATCTCGTCGGTCGCCGCGGGCCGGGCCGCGGATCGCGTGCTGCCGCGCGTGGAGAAAAAACGAAAAGAAAAAAAAATCGTCCGTAATTTCTCGCCACTTTACGTTGTTCCGTCGAGTTGGGCCGTTCCGATTCCGATCGATTCGCTAAGATATTTCGAACAACGCAGTCGTCCGAAAAAACGCGTTTTCTCGGCGAGACGTTTTTCATCGTTTCCGCGACGTTTTATTTCCAATCGGCAATACATACGTACTCGTATAATCGTCACGAGCCACACGACCGCCGTCGCTTCTGTATTTTTTCGGCGATAAACGATATTCTCCGATTTCGTCGGTTCAGTTTTGTTGTTTATTTATCGCTTCCCGCCCACTCCCCGCGATTCTATGAAATAATATTCTCGCCGTATACACGCGCGCGCGCACTGTTATCGTGACCTCGTGAGTCGAGTTTGTCAGTACGATTTAATTATTATTCGACCAGTACTGTTCGGAACGTTTCCTTTTTTTATTTTTCTTATCGAAAAAATTATATCGCGCTGTGTTAATGCGCGTTATTTTAAGGACGTTTATTCATTTCGGACGCTGTTTTGAAATCAATACGTTTATCGAACTTTTGCGATCACCGAATCGTACGGTTATCAGCGTCCAAACTCCAAACTACTATATAATATAAATGTATAAATGTTAACACAGAAAGAAGACGTATTGTTCCGAAAGCACGCGGAAATTTCGCACAACAACAACGACGACGCCGACCACGATAATTAAATAAATCCTATAGACTTGTTACACCGAACGAGGTGGTAATATAATAATCATATAAATATGATTATAAATAATCTCATTATTACGCCGTGTTATAGGTACCACGTAGATCGAACGACCAATAAGAATATTATGATATCAGTGGCTTGGCGAATAGGTATTACGGGAATCGACTGTGACCGCCGGTATCGGAGATCAAACGAATCGTAGACGACGATTTGAAAGAAAAAAAAAAAACCACGCAGGTAACGAAACGTAATAATAGGACGTATAATATTGTTATTTTTTTTCAAAAACAAATCTAACGAAATAACAATAAAATGCGTTTGGAAAAGAAAAAACTCGTCTGTATTATTCGTTATCTGCCGATACGAGTACGAAAAGTAAAAAAAATTACAACACCCACCGCTGTACCATTATACTAATCGTTGCACAATTATTATTACTAATCGGGTGTGTATACTGCGCGCCGTATAATATCGTGTTGGCCGTTGGCCATGTATTAAATAATTATGGCGGAGAGAAAAACCTAACCGCCCGATCGAAAAGATTTTTTACCCCGTCCGTTGTGTTGCGAACGCGTTCGAAACGGACGACCGAACGAGTGAAAACAATAATAACACGTCGTCGATCTCGCCGGTCCGTGAATTCGCGTTCGGGTGACGTGACGGGCTCGTCGAATTCACGCGATTTTCACGCCGCCGCGCCGCGCGTTTTGTCGTACTTTTTTACGGTCTCGGACAACAGTCGACTGTCGACGACGGACCGCGCGCCGAATCGTCTGGCTCTCCGGCGCGCGAAAAGTCAAAAAACGTCGTAACGTCGCGGAACCATATCGAAATATTGTCGCGAGCCCGACAGTTTCATAAAAACTCCGCGCGACGACGACACGGATGAAAAAAAAAAAAATAGTTTTTTTTCCACGTCTTCTGAAATTGTCTTCGGAAAATAAATAAAAATACCACGACGATATTATTATAATAACAATAATTATTATCGTCGCCTCACTACGTGGGGGCCATACGGGGTGCGCCATCTGCTGGAGAAGCGATAAAAAAAAAAATAAGAGCTCGCGTGCGGGGAAGAGAGGTTAACGACGCGAAACCGGTCGCCGCCGCCGCGAATAATAATCGTCGACGGACGAGAGGAGAGGAGAAGAAAAAAACGCAAAAAAGAATGTCCGCCCGGACAGGGACTTGAACCCTGGACCCTTAGGTTAAAAGCCTAATGCTCTACCGACTGAGCTATCCGGGCTGTTGCTTTGCAGTGGGCGAACGAAGGCTATTTAAACCACGGCGCTTTCTCGCATTTTTCGCATTCGCGCGCGCGCGCGCCGAGCTCGATCGCCGGTCGCCGGTCGTCGTCGGACGCGCGTATCTATTGACACCGTCGTTTTGTCGACATCCGCGGACCGTGATGCATCGGATTTTTTTTGTTTCGAAAATCGTGACTAAACAAAACGATATCGTTCTATAATATAAGCACGGGATTTTATTTTTCGAGAGCGGTTTGAAAAAAATGATCCTTCTCAGTGCGAAATTAAAGTTTTTTTTTTTTCCATAGGTACCTTTAACCGGAAAATAATATTGATATGACAATTTTCATAGATTGAAGGTTGTACAATCATATGACAAATTATAAGCAACTCCGAAAATATTTAATAACATTCGACTAATTGGTGCTTTGTTTTTATACCACAGTACTTCAATGTAACACAATTATTCAATTTTAATGCGTTTGATTATCGAATGTTTTATTAATTTTAATTTCTATTATTACAGATTACCATTTTCGGGGCAGGAAAATTTCTGAGGGGTCCGGACCCCATGTGAACAGCCATCGGTGTTTACGCGTCAATGTACATATACAGAGGTGGGGTACCAACTATTAGTGCCATGTAGGTACCGAATCTGTTTACTTTGACTACACGACGCTCTACGTTTTAATAAAAACTAGCCAGCCGGTTGTTAGACATTGTTTTAATCAGGTTGTTAAATTGTTTATGTACTTATTAGTTATTAATATAAAAAGTAGACTGCATTTCACAGTCGATTAATATAGGTAACTACATATCGTTCACGGTCGTAGAGAAATTATTTCAAATTTCCAATAGGTATTGTGTACGTTATAGTGTTTCCAAAAAGAAATCTAAATTAGTTTCTCCGTGAGATTATATTAACAATATTTTTCAAGCCGAGACATTCTAACGTTTCGAAATCACCCTTCGGGACACCGGGGCACGAGTCATGAAATCCCGGAAACACCGGAATTTATGACGAATATATCAGAAGGGGGAAACGCGCACCGACTAAAACTCCGGATACATAGTTCCGGTACCTAGTTAACGAGTTTCGTCTAAAACAAGAGACGACTTTCGTTTTTAATATTAGAAAACAATAACATTATTAAATCTTCGTCGCGGAAACTACGACAAAGTGGTGTGGGGTACGCCATCTGCTGGAGAACTGCTGTACGTTGTGTGCAATGACGGCGGTGGCGGACAGGAAAACAATTCGTTTTTCGAAGCCTTAAGGGTGAGGAGAAGAGTGAAACATTGATGATTTATTCCCGGTTTTTTTTCCCCGAGAAGTATTAGAAAAAAAAAAATTCTATTCCGTCTATTGAGATAACTCTTTGACTTGGCTACACGACGATTTTTGTTTTAATAGATATCAGATAATGAGGTGGTTTTTATTAGTCAAATTAGTTACGTTGTCGTTATTAATATGGAGTGATTAAAATCACAAGAGAGGAGGTGTTATCATTCGCTCTCTTCATCAACATATAACCAGGTCAGATACAAATCATTTGCAAGAACGGAAATCTGGACCCAGTACACACTTTATATAGGTAAGTGACGTTATCCGAAGGAAATTCCGGGGGAGAGTATTTTTTTTAACCAAAAAGATCAAAAACATGTGGGGGACTCTAGAGCCCGCGAGTCAAATTTTAGAACTGCCTGCGTAATGTTCATTTTGCGGGGCTGGACATTTTTTTTTTTAATAATATTCAATTACAATACAAAAAGGTACCTAAATAATTTGATCAATAGCTCCTGTACAATACAAGTACAATATTGTAATTCACACAAAATTTAGAAAATATTGTAATTAATAACTAGAAATAAAGATCGATAAATTCAAAATGATCTTTTTTTCTCATATGACCTCTTTAACCACATCCGCGATGTTTCCACATTAAAGTATCGGGAAAGGGAAACGTCAATCAAAGAATATATTTTGTTCCAATGACTAATGACTATAATCGGGACATACATTTCATGTAATCCGAGATACTATTACTTTTACATGCTGATTGCGCGTTACACTGCAATATTATGATCCGTGTTCGAAATTATAAATAATCGTAGGTTTCATTTAGTTCTTTCGCGTTAAAAATTTGAATTAAAACTATTGACAGACTAAGACATACCTTTATCCCCTGCGATAAAACACTTGGGGAGCAGTTGCCTCGCCCCCCGTCCCCCTTCCCCAGATTAGGCCTAAATTATATGTACGAATATAATATAATATATCCTAAGAACAAAAATAACTTATTCAATTTACAAACTGCGTGTAGATTAGTAAATTATATTATCGAACATTTTTCCAACATTTCTGCGCAAATATTTCCACCGAATACAAGTATTAATAACAAATAGCAATACCCTATCGATACACATTCTACGAAAGAACGTCACTGCAAACGAGAAACGGACTAATTATTAAAGTTAGACTTCGTAAAAAATTACAATTGTGTAAACAACACGCGTCCGCGCATAACGGCGTTACATTAAAAGCGTTTTCGAAGATAAATCGAATTCATTTCGACGAGTCGCAGCGGCAAATCGAGTGTTCACGAAGTTATTTGTTGTTCGATAAAATGAATTGGAAAACGTAATATAAAAGCAATCATTTTAATTACAAACACGACAGTAATTATTAGCGACTGGTTATCGCACTTTAATTGTGCACCTAGCAATCATTTCGAGTCGGTCGTCCCAGATTCTCAGACACATTATAATATAATAGGAACCGTACGTATTATGTCAGTTTTTTATTCAAAAACATTTCACATCGCACGTAGGTAGATTTATTCGGTTGTGATTTTGTTGGTTGTCAGTTCGTTACCATACCATGTTATTAATGATTACATTACTCGCCGCGTTTAGTAATTAATATTTAAATTATAATATATACAGGGTTTGTTTGGGATATACGAGTATATAATATATAAAGATTTTGTTTCGGTTAAATTTTTCTCTTTTTTTCGCATAAATTACGATACACATTAATACATAGGTTGAGCAATTTTTTTATTTTTTAGAAGTGTATAAGACATATTATGTTACTGAAACGGACGTCATCCTTTGATTCTCGGATTTACGCAAAACTTTAATTTCTAGGTATTCGCATTACACATCGAGTTTATAGGTACACGTTTAACCTCCAGCTATTCTCGTGAAGTATTCATTATTATTCACCTTCGATGCATTTGTTTTTTCGAAGTACGAAAAAACATTCTAGGAAGTAGGAGAATCGATTTGTTTCCCATATCGTTTCGCAATTGATAATTTTCAACACGCCTATAATTGTTTTTTTTTTTTTTTTTTACAGTCGTTCTGATGTCGGGACGTAGGGAAATCGGCGGACACTCAGTAGTTTTACCAACGTTTACCGTTCAAGTTCGTTCGAAAAATAAAAAAAAGGTCCGTGCAAACCTTCACCCTATTCGTATTTGTAGCGAACACAATGGAAGAAAAATCGTGATCGTCGTATATATTTATCTATTTTACGTTGTGTGTATCTAGTTTATAGTAAAAATTACGACGGTATAATTGTTTCTTGGTAGCTGGCCAAACATTTCAACAAAATAACACACACACACGTGTACATAACACTGCCACCGCATAAATCGGTCGACGGAGAAAAATACGTACAGCTTTTTTTATTTTATCAGCGTGGTCGTGACACGGTTGCACAAGAAAAGACTATAATCTTATTCTTCTAAACTATTATTATACATTAAATAGTTTTGTAGTTGTAATACGTGTAGTGAAATAAAAAAAAAAAAAAAATTAACGATTTCGTATAAACCGTTACAATGCCACGGCATCGAAAACAATTATTTACTTTTATCAAATCAAACATTTTTATTACTCAAATTATTTGATTAAATATTATTAAACATGTTTTTAATTTTTATAGTTATCCCTATCATCGAGAATATTACGATTGTTTCACAACTGCGCCAACGAAAACCGAAATAGCTGTGTATAATATTATTGATATCAATCGCCCGACAATCGACAGAAACGCATGTTGATGAGTAAGTAACCCACGTCCGACCGATAATACGCAAAAACATAATGCGATAAGTACCGAACGGGTTCGATTAATTCGGTTTTTGAAGTGGCGACGGCCACTTATTACCAACAACGATATTTATAAATCGAACGATTATTATTATTATTTTTATTTGACACTGTATGCCGATGATTACTGAACAATATAATTAGGTAATAGGTACGCTTATCTAGTTGTGTTACGAAATGGATTCGAAAACGGACCACTGACATACTATACATTGTTGTTTTATAAACGAACACATTTTATTATCGAACTAATCTCGAACGTATTATTTTAGGTACTAGCGCGTATGGATAAAAATGTATTTACATTTAACGTTTTTTTTTTTTTTTTTACAGAACGTCTACAGCGATTTCGTAAACGAGCCCACTGATTCGAGAAAATATCGAGCGATCCCCGAGTGCTATTTGTAAAATAGGCCCAGTCGACATTGATTCGCGTCGAAAATGGCCTCAACCGCCGTGTCGGTCGTATACTTTGTGTAGTTTTCAAACGAAGTTTTAAATTTAAAACGCGCGTTCTCATTCGGCCCCCTCCGATCGCGGGCAGCTGTTTTTCAGATAAGGGCGAGTCCCCCTTTTCGGAAAGTCTAGGGGTGATCGGGGATACGAGCGTTCGAAGAGACACGTACGCGTGATGTCACCAGCACGAACACAAAACGTGTGTAAAATTAAAACCATTTTTCGTGTAGTTTTTCACTTTTCAGGGGAAATACGGGCGAAACCAACGTTTCGGCGAAACAAAAAATACACAAACAAATACAATAATTTACTTTCGATCCGAGTGAAAATGTATGAAACCATCCACAACTTTATTATACGACGAATAGATGAAAATATAAATTATCAACTAGTTTTAAACGCCGAGTCGGCGGCGGTCGCATTTCGGCGGTCCTGTTTATGGCGCGTACAGTTCCGGCGGCGTCGCCGGGGGATCGGAACCTCGCCCTCCGGGTGGAATTGTGTCGCACATGTTTTGCAGTGCACGTGATGACCGCCGCAGTATGTCGAAAACTAGACTGTATGAACGACGAGCCTAATTAGTGTATACAAGAGCTTATATAAATAACCGGAGAAATTACGGCGGCGAAAAAAATAACCTTTTGCACGGAGGCGTGTAGGTACATGTATCGCGACAAACATCTGCACTGACAAAAGATTCCGACGGTCACGTTTTCTACAGATTTCTGGTTAGAACTCTAAAACCGCCGCAACGTACTGTATTCATTTGGCGGCCATGACTTTTTGTTTAAACCATACAAGTTCTAGAATACGCGCCAATATGTCGCGGTAATAATAACGGTACAAAAACGTCGTCGTGGCGGTGAAAATATTATGAAAATAAAAACGTATCGATAACCGTGCGAGAGATAAGGAAATCGTATAATATTTTCATCGCCGTCATAAATAAAATATAAAAACTAAAAAAACAATAGTCAACAGAATACTCGGATAGTTAATAATATAATTGTATATAATACGAAACGTAGGTGCATCGATCTCTATTGTGATAATCGGCGCATCGGCATAAACGAGATACGAAAATAATGTTTTTTCTTCAAAAAAAAAAAAAAAATGCCTACATTTGTTAGAAATGACGAAACTCATTAGAAATATTGCGTTTGTAATGACGCACGACAATAAAGCGATTGCGACGTTTTAATCGCGATAATTTGAGAGGACGCCGCGACGAGTTTGATTCAGGAACGATCGTACGACTGAAAACAATAGTATTTCGAGGAAAAACGCTTCACTATTTATACGAGATCGAGAAACGTTCAGAGAAGAGTCTCGAAAATTTCGCCTCGGTACCGCGTTCGGTCTGCAAAACTCGGCCGCGTTCGGTTTTGGCGACAGCCGAACACAGACCGGAACACACGCGGAATCTATAATATACGAGTAATTTCAAAATAATCGTACCTACTCCGTCGTTCGGATATTCAATAATTCGCGACGATTACGAGCACGTTTATTGTACCGCAGCTACAATATTCACGGCCGACGATAATATTATGTAATATTATTTACGTGCAAAAATCAGTGCGGAAATGTAAAATCGTTCTGAGGCTGCTGGGGGTTCGAGTGTTCGATTCTCGCTCACGGGCGTCGCGTTTGGACCGCAATATTCGCTCGCGACCGCGCGCCGGAGACACATTTGCGCCGTTGGCTGTGGCGGCGGGCGGACAGTTCGAGATACGGGTTTTTAATTCTTTTTTTTACATCGCACTCGGTCGAGACTAAACTCGCGTGGCCTATGTGCGTATATTATTACCTAATACACGTAGCCCCCGGCGGCGGCGGTCGCGTTCCGAAAACCGTTGCCGCGAAGAGCAATTATCATATCTGTTATTATCGTATTACGCTGCGTGCGCGCCTGTATACCGCTACAGTGTGTGTGTGGGGGGAGGGGGAGGCCCGTTGTAATTATATATTGCGAACTCTTCTCGAAGCCAATCGGATATATTATATTATTTATATATGTATGTAAAATACCAGCCCAGGACTGGTCGACCGACTGTCTCGACGTAATAATAATAGACGAGCGTATTGGCGTCAAAACGCGAGACTCAACCTGAATATTATGCATTTTAAGTAGTGTTATGTAGGGCAAACGCGCGATTTAATGATATATACCGTAACGAGCGCGCGTGCAGTCGCCCACTCAACACGTCCGCCAAAATCTCGTCTCGGATCCTCGGCGATCTCCGTTGTCGAACAGACCGACACCCGCGGTCGAGTCACGACCATACAGGCGGAGAGAGATTCGGTAACATTTCATGGGGGCTTCGATTTTCGTTTCTAATACGATTATTAGACGTTTAAATCAGACGTTCGCCGCGTGATATGACATTTTTCGCGAGGGATAATCTCCCGAATATCCTCCTCCCCCGGAGGACCTCTGCCTATAGTCGTGGTATAGTTGAAACGTACAAATTGATCAGAGTACATATTATTGGCCTCTTCTGTTACTTTTATGATGCCATCATTTATAATGCCAATATATATTATTCGTTATATCGAACGTTGCATTCGCGGTTCTCGACTTTCTAAAAATAACATTGTTTTAATACTCTAATAGGTAAGGATTTCGATTATGCATCGTTTTATCGCCGACACCCTGATTTCAGTGCGATAAACAACGGAGCGATTAGCAATCGATAATCGTATGGCTGAATCGCAAATTTCGATTGATTTCGACCGTTTTATACTACGATACGTGCATACTATATACGATGTTATGACGTCGTGGCTCGCGAACGCTGCAAGTTTCAAAACGTTCGTCCGCAGCTGCGAGGCGAGAACGCAATCCGAACGCGATCGCCGTCACTGTTTTAATATCAGATTTCATAACACAAAAAGTCCAAGCGTTGTACGCCGTATATCGAAAACGTACGACGCTGCTGTACGTCCTATACGGTTATGCCGTTCTCGGTGTTTCTTTTCTTTTTTTATATATAGGACGCGACGTCAGAATAATGAATTCGAACCGCAACGTAAAATATACTGCCGTGAAATGTGTGTGTCTCGACGACTTCGCACGGCCGCCGTTATCGCGAGGTCAGAGACTCCGGGTATGGGTATGCCTACCTAAAAAATAAAAAAATGTCCCATCATAGTGCTTATATTATTATTTTGCCCAATATTATAGCGGTCCAGCTAGTGGCGTCAACAGATTTGTGCGACGAGATTGCGTCGATTGCAAACGGACATCCGATGTTGGCGACAACGACGGGTCTAAAATATTTCGGCGAGCTTCGGTCGAAACTACGAGACACGCTCGACGGTATACGGCAGGAGAGGCGTCTCTTACCCCTACGGCGGTAAACACGGTCGTCGCCGTAGCAGGACGGCCACGACGATATTATCGTCTGTCCGCGCAGTTTATTCTCGTATGTTCCCGTTTCGCGTCGACACGAGTACCTCTCGAACGAGACGAGCGCGTGTCCGGTTTGTTAATTTTTCTTCTATATTTTTTCGTCTCTAAAAGCGTCGATAGATTCGAAATTCGACGGCGGCGGACGACGATAATAATGATAATAATATTAACGGTAGTTTGTTACTATACCGCGTCACAATACGGTAACGACATGTTTTAAATCTTTTCCCGTCTGTAGAATAATATAGTGCGGCGACTTTCACAAATCAAATACGTCGCATTGTTCGCGCGAAATAAAACCGCGCTCCACATAATTATATATCCTTTTTACAGCCACGCGTTATGGCCATTCATTCGAGACCGCATTGCGTACGAAGCGCGCACAATTATTACTACAATATTGTAATCGTATACGATGATAATGTTATTATTATAACGCATTACGCGCGTTAACTACGGGCTCGTTAGTGACCGCGCTGTAGGCCAGTGTGTGTTTTATATTAAAAATACGACGTTTTTTGAAATATATTTTAAAAAAATTCGTTTTTTCCGCTTTTCTCTCGCGAGATCTCTCCAAACACTAGGCGTCAACGTGTCATACGCGATCGGTAAATTTTCTCGCCGTACGATCGCGAACTCCAATAACCGACGTAACGAGATAGCGGCGGTTTTTTATTTTTCCATATCAATACGCGATGTATATTTTTAATATTCTCGACGGGGGCGTATTAGAAAACATCGGGCCGGCAGCCATATTACTTCCGAGCGTCGGAGCGGGCGGCGGCGGCGGCGGCCGAGGCTTTCTTCTGCGGTGACTTTTGTCACAGGAACAATGCGCGCCCGACCGTACATAATAGTGTAATTAATTATATAATCAAATCGTCCCCATCGCTATCAATGGCTACCTAAATGGGACAAGGTGATTTCGTCTCGCTTCATTCACTCCGGCCACTATTGTAGTCTGACAATGATTTCATTCCGAGTCGGGTTAACCGTGCGGGTGTGTTGTCGAAGGAGTGGTTTTTTTCTTCCTCCGCGCATGATCCAATTAAGCGACGAATGAAATTCCAAAACGGTTTTTCGTCCGGGCGAGATCGACGGGCTGAACGTTATCAGGATTTTCGTTTTTCGATTTTAATTTTCCTCAAAACGATATTGGCGATTTTATATAGTGATCGATTTAGTAAATTTAAAAAGTAGAAATTAGCAATCTCTGTGGGGAAGGGATGGATGTCTGCAAGAGGAGGACGAAATGTTTTTTAACCGAACTACCGTGTGTGGTACAAAAAAACAAAAAACGATCTACTACGCCGCAAAATAACGTATCGTTGTGAACCTATGCGGTAGCGGCTTCGCTCGGATCAATCGTGATCATTCGTTCACTAGTTTTATAATTTCTTTTGATTTTGATTTATGGTCCGCTCGGTTAGGTCGCATATTTCTCGCCCACACCTTTACACTGTAGGTTTATTTATTATTCGTTTAATGGTCATTTTGTTATTTTACTATTTTATGATTAATATACATGTATAATGTATATATTCTGACCCTAATGACAAAATATATCTATTAAATAGTTAAATATAATGGCTTATATATCTGTATAAGAAACTACATTAATTACACGCCATAATCATAATAACACTAATCAAGTATATTTTAATGATTTTTAAGTTCGTTCCATTAATTTGACCTTATATTTACTGATAACCGTTTAGAGCCTAGAACGTGTATTTATAACTATACGATTTGCTGTGAAATCAATGTCTAAATATAATAATTATTATTTATTACTTATAACGTTATTGTTTTAATGAAAATATTTATTTTTCAGATTAACGCGCAGCCAAACGAATCCGTTGTTTGTGTCGACGACGCGACGCGGTGGGGGAAAAAAAAACAACGAGGTAATTATCAGAAAATATTAATATTATTATCAAATATACAACGTAATGTATTTAGAACGTAATCGTTTTTCCACGTCCTGGCGCCACACCCGTATTTTAAGGATCTATAATGCCGTACCCCAGAATCCTTTTTAAGTCCCCGAACGCATTTGATCACACTCGCCCACGTTGGTTTTAATACGAGTCCGCATAACATAATATTATGATCATAACATTTTACATGTTGACACATGTTTACATAATATACTCGAAAGTTTTATTTACTTGCGCAATATAATTATGTGTTTGTTGATTTATTTGATCTATTCGTATAGCGTTTACCGTTTCGGTAAAAGAAGTACCTTCTACTATTTATAATCGTCGTTACCCTAATTTTTTTTTTTACATTAGCTTGTCGTCCGCGCTCGGCTGTCCCTTATTCCTAAATAGGTTTTGGTTTTTTATTTTTGGATTTTAATGCAAGCACGTGTTTGCACGGCTTCGTTAAATCGGCATTAGCAATACTTATTATTTATTTACCTATCCGAAACGATTATTGCGCGTTTATATTTTTTTTTCGCAACACATAATATAATATCATGTCTATTATAAATAAGGTCACGCGCCGATACAAATAGTTTAAAACAATTCGTACGTCGTGTGTTTTTTTTCTCGTCCACTGATTATACGAAAACAATTAGATCGTCGAGGAATTATTTCAGAATATTCGCAGCCGACGTAGTTGTAGGACGTAGGGATTGCGGAAGTGTTTGTAGTTGACGCGTCTATTTGTACAACCAGTCGGCGTGCTGAATTCAAGTTCGCGCGAAAGGTTTCCATTCCGTTGATTAGGAATCTATATTTCGGTTTTTTTTCTTTTTATTCAACCGGATCGCGAATTCGCGACTTATGATGACGGGGACACTTTCAAACGGCAAACCCGTGTTTCGCGAATCATGTTGAACGTTAATACATTCGTATAATACTTTTACCGATTCGTCGGATACTTCCTGTAATAATATTAACCCATATTTATTCAAAACAAACTATGTTCACTGTTTATACAACGCCATGGTCATATTTCGATATACTCGTGTTGAATATTAACTGAAAATACTGGGACATTAACATGTGCAACGAGTATAAAAACCTAGTGGGTAATAATTATAGGCGCGTTTATCAACGTTTCGTTTATTATTTTATTATTGTTTTAAATCATAATTATTGCAGTCGTTATGAATCGGGAAACACGGAACGGTGTTGGTTCCAGGTGTTCGCGAATAATATTCAATTTGAACAGTCTTCGAACTCGTCGCACGGGCACGTCGCGTTTTTGAATATTACAATTTTACACACGTTATAAAAAGCATTCGCATCACTACAATTGACGATATTCCGTAGGCGAGTGACTAATCATTAATTCTTTGGGTTTTCTGTTTTATTTGCAATTCACATGTACGTAAATCATTCGACTGTATTATTATTAATATTATTTCAATGAGAAAACAAAACATCAAAGTGTTCTATTCGGAGGCCATTACTGATGTATATAAATTTTACATTTGAAGAAAACGTTCTGCACCCGGCCCCGCGATACGATATCAAGCAATAATTTTAAATTAAAAGAAAAAAATTTAATACTACTAGAGCAGCAATAATAATAAACAATAAAACAATCGTGTTTTTTCCTATCGGAAATGTTATTTTTTTCGTTAAAAATAATTTCATCCGTATTATAAACGAATATCTCTTTGTTTATTTTGCCATACAATTATACGAAGACACCGCTGTGCTCTGTAAAACGACGACAGTCAAATCGATATGTTATTATTTCTTACGGAGTTAACATTTTTTCTGGAAGTCTCGGCACAATACTAACAACAAATAAATATTTTATATTTGTTATTATTTTAGACTCGGTGGGTTCGTGCGTGTTTTTTTTTATAAATATTTTTCAATAATCATATTTCCGAGATTGCATATTGTATTTTATTACAATCGTATTATGTAACGCACTCGTAAGACAAACAGGTACAGAGTATGGACATTTCGTAATTGTACCTGCCCGCAAGTTAGTCTACAACTCGACGCGACTATACATAATATATAACTTTCGGTCCTACCGGATAAAACGAGTTAAGTTTTTATTTCTACTTCAAATCAATAACAGTTTTTTTTTAGCTGAAACCGATTCAATTATATCATTATTGTTTTCTCAACTCATCGGGCGCAGAATCTATATAGCGTCCTGTGATGTATTTTACTAACATGTTGGTTTTTATTTTTTCAGATCAAACATGCTGTGTTTTTGGTTCGTTATGAAAGTATATCGATAGTCGCAGTCACTCTGCTGCGTTCGACAGAAAAACGTCTCTTCAAAACCTAACGCCGCCGTGTACCGAAAAGCTCAGACTACGATTGACTATTGACTGTTGCCACTCGAGTCGGACGTTTTTACGAGCCGTAACATTATACGATATACTAATAAAATATATACTTACGCGGCGACACGAAACAATACGACTGTTTTTTACCACGCGCGTATCGAGTAATAACAATGTTGACACAGATGAGTTCATTTGGGTTTACTTCGAAACGAGTCGACGCGCGTGTGAGCCGAGTGGTTTCGTTTCTGACGCGTCGTCGCCCCTTCGACACTCTGCGGGACGTCCTGTACGCCAGTCCAAGTCGATCATCGTCTCGATCCAATAACAATAATATCTGTCGACGAAAAACGTGCCTAAAGCTGCTCCGGAGAGCAGTCGTCAAACGTGCAGGCGACCGCGCGCGCGCGCAGAGTTCCTGCGTGGTCCTGGCGAAGTCCACGTCGTCGCTTTGGTCGTGTTGTGAAATCGGTCGGCACGAAAAGTGCAAATGAAACGGCCCTCCTCCGGCGAGTATACGGCGACGCCTGTACTCAGGACCGGAAAAAGAAAAGGGAAAAAAAGGAAAACCAATCGTCCGTGCAACGATGGCAACGGGTAAATTTTATCCGACGTTAAATAACTTTATTGTCTATCCGAATATAGCGACACCGCACTATAGCTCGGTAAAAAAAGCCTTCGGTTTGCCGCGCGGTACAGCCCCGCGTGCGTCTATTATTGCGGCGTGTAATAATTACAAAAACGCACGCGTCGTTCCCCTCGTCTCCTCCCCCACCAACAACACAGACAGTTCGGGTGAATAGAGGGGCAGGGGAGGAAATCCGTCGTGCGCGTTCGCTTGCCTCGTCCATTGCTCACGTTTCTTTTTCCGTCGTCGTCGGAGACTGTCGACATAGACGACCTGTTTCGGCGTGCAAGTCCTTTTACGCGGCACCGGGTCTGCCGTTATCTTCTCGTCTCGGCTCCATTGTCGGCTCGGCACGTACAATACGCGCGCGCACACACACGCACGCACACATTCGGCGGGCCCGAGGATTGATTTACGACCGCGGCGGCGGCGCCTTCCCCTCCGCCAAGTCTTTCCCGCGTACAACACACGCGTATAATATCCTACGAATACGTCGTGTATGGGTTTTTTTTTCTTCTCGTCCTGTTGCCGCCACTCTTTGCCCGCAGGTCCTGTGAGCGTCGGTTTTTTTCCCCGCTTTACCAGAGAGCACATGCGTTGCCGCCACCACCGCGTCCCACCGAACGGGGTAAAATCTAATAACGTAAAAAAACATATCGTATCATAATATATGTAATGAACGTAACATATTATAAACGCATATACTCGCATTCGCATATATATATAAATACATGTATTCACTCTTGCTCGGCGCAATGTCACAGTGCAGTACACGTCCCGTATGATAAAAATAAATTACGAGACATGACGTGTGCGTCTAATGTGCGTACGACGTATATTTATCGTCTACCAACTACGGACATGGTGAACTCGACGAGTGACCTGCGGGCCGTTTAAGCCGACGACGAACCTCTCGTCGAAATTTCGGTGGTCTCCACTCGTGTGACGTGTAAAAAGGAACTCTACCGTTTTTTTTTAAATTTACATTTAATACATTAATGCCCGCGAGTATACTTGACGACGTAAACAACATAAAACTTTGTAGTTCATTTAACGCGTAATCCTATTGACGAGGTCGTGCGCGACAAAATTACGTTTATATATTATAGGGTACAATATAAAATGACCGACCGAGTAGTACTAACAAACGACGACGGGGCTCTAAAATTAATATCACTCGAAACCTCGGGACACTTTAAAGAACCGTTCAATAGCGTTATATAAAAACAGAAAGTTTTTACGATCGCATTTTTTACGCGCAGGAGATATAATACACAGATTCACAGATACCGCGCAGCAGCGAGTTAATGTAAACGTATTCGATCTAAAAGCTTTTACCATTATAAATCCGTCGTAACTAATTAAATCTGAAAAACGACTCGCGTGCGTTTTCACTATAGGACGGTAGAGACATATTTTTATTGCGTTTCGAACGGGTTACCGGAAATTTATTTAACATAATAAGTATATGTGTTCAACATGTACGAGTTTGTACAGAGAATATAACGGTTAAAGTTAACGGTAAAGGATTAACAATAATTATAAACACTCGACGTGCATGTTGGAAAAAATGCATTTGCATTATTTTATGCTCGTGGCTACGACGACGACGACGACGACGACGTTTTCATCGTTTACCGTCCGCCGCCCGTGTGTTTATGATACTTATATACTCCGTTTACATAACAAACTTGAGTACTCCCAGGATGTGCCGCGAGGATTTTTTTTTAATTTTAAGTTTTCACATCGATCCCGTCGCTCGGAAATAGTAAATCCTCGCGGGACACACTGTATTCACGTATATATGAGCGTGTGTGTGTGTGTGTGTGTGTGTTCTCGGCGCTCGAGGGTTTATTTTAGAACGTTTGCCACGTGCGACGTCCGTCGCGTCTTCTCCGAGCGATACTGCGTGTTATTTTATACTCGCGCGCGCGCGTACGCCGTTCAAATCCGTCCGGGACGGAATCGCGGGCGAGAAATATTTCGTTTCGGACGAGCCTTGCGATTCGCTATGGCTTCACGGTGTGACATTTTAATGATATTCTCATGACAAATCGAATTTCCGTCCGACGCGGGTTTTCGCGTCGTCGACTTTAAAATTTTCGACTCGCGTCCTGTATAAAATGTGTCGATATTTTATAATAATACGCGCATACAAATGATGCCCATCGCACTCTGCGATGATTAATATTCGCTACGACACCGGCGGATAGACGCGTCTCTGCCCCTCTCTCGTGTACATAAGGTTCTCCCGGCCGCAGAAATCCCAAAGAAACCGTATGGCTACTTAGAAACCCATTACAGTTATATCGTCGAGACTCGGCTCGATTACCGATCGCGGATCGCGAGCTCTGTCATTTGAATATTATTCAAGAGTAGAAAATCATTTCGAACACGACACTCGCGCTGCTGGACACGGACGCCTTCACAACGCGCGTACTGTAAATAACATGTATACGACCGTCGAAAACAAACGTTTTTTTCATTATAAAATCGAATTTATTTATAAACAATGAAAAATCAGGTGTTGTATACGTGTTTTAAAACACTCGACATTTGCCCAAATGCCCGATAATGCACACGGATATGTTTTTCACAGTGGGTCGATGAAGCGAAAACGCCAGAAACTAAGAAGGGAAACGCAGCTGAAATGCGATCGGGAACGAGAAGGCTATTCGGTGTGATATCAGTACTACTCAATGTTAGTTATCATATCAAGCGGACTACGATGGAACGTGTTGGAAAAACGAGTTTAAATTTTAAACTTGCACGAGTACTAATATTTAATATTTTAAATGTAAACTTAAATTCATTTTACTATAATATATTTTCATTCGGTTTTATTATCATTTGATTTGTACGGGAAATTAATAACAACTCGAAATATATTTATTTTTACTTTATATTTAAATACAAACAAATTTATGTGATACATAAACTTAAGAGCAGCACTGGGTTATGCGTTTTTTTGCGCCGGTGTCCTGTATCTATTCATTCGTGTGATAAATGGCAACGTTGGCTGGATTCACAAAGAAAATATTAGTTAATGATTTTTAGACACACACACACACACAATTAATTATAAAACGTTACGCTATCACGACGTTAAGAATTTTACAAACCGCCGTCGTAACAATATAATAAGTAGACGCAATTTAAATTTTATCGGCGTGTCTCGTGGTCGTTATAAATCGAATCTATAAATTCTTAAAAATAATTGTTTTACACAACTGAATAGTGTTTTTAATTCACATTATCATTTCGATCGGTCCGTTTTGTGTAGTGTCTGAACGATATTATTATGGTCATCACTTTTTAACAAATAACAAATTGTTTCGACTCCTATTATTTATACTGTCGAAATCGAATCATTTATAATATCGTTTTAATTTAATGGATTATCGTGTGTTTCAGATTCAGGGCCGAAGTAAGGGAATCGAACGGGTTTTACAGTTGTTAACGCTCTTTTCCGAATTCGATGTAAGATCGCGTGAAAAGTCTCGAGAAAAATGTTGATCCACGGATAACGAATATACGAGTAGGTACACTTCCAATCGAATTTGTAATCGTGACGATTTATGATTGTTTTTAATCGTTTATAGACAACCATAGTCTCGGGCTTCCGGTGCTTCCGTCGAACACCTGAATCGTCTCGTCACGTGTCTCGCGTTTTAAATTTTTATTTTAAATTCGTTCTATCAAACGATTTTTCTCCGCTCGAATTCGGTACAAGCACATACCTATTGTTTTTTTTAATTTTTCCATCGCGACTTGTCGTTATAGTAATAGTGTTGATAGATAAAATTAACGACGAAAACACAAAGACAACGTTGAAAACGCTTGTTTATGTTATCGAGTCGGAGCTTGGAAATTTCGTATGATAATCTAGGTGAATAATTTGTAACTTTACGAAACGTGATAATATTTTGAAACGTTTGTAATGTATACAAATCTTCAAATCACACATCATTGTTGCAAACTATATAGATTAATTCCAACGAGTTCGATGAGCGTCTTTTACGTTAAAATCGTTTTGTACTCTAAAATATTAACAAGTTATAATTTTTCATTCTCCCGACTCTTAGCTATAATAATTATTATCAGACGCTTTGAAGAGAAAAAACGTTCGAACTCGAGTGTATCCAATTCGATTCAAAGAATATGAAATCGCGACACTAAAAATTGTGTATGTGTATTGCCATGAAAATATTATAAGTTTATGAACGGCTCTACAATTTTAGCGCAATACCGTAAATGGTACGTGAATTCAGTTACGAGGTTCGTAACTTGAGATAAGCAATCTGTTTGTCACACTCTCGGTTTTTTTAATCTGTCGACGGGGTAATAAAATTTATCGTTCTTGTTTCTATTTCATGTACGAGTACATCGATACAATTATTCGCGTCTAGGCAGCGATCTAAAAAAATATATCGACGATATAAGGCGTTAAGGCACAAGCAGCATTTTCGAACAGCGGACGGTAAATTTATCGTTGAAATTTTCAAAGATTCAAACGAGTTTCAATCCAATACGGTGAAAGTATCTGTGCTGATAATACTATTCGTTTATTTCATTTGATATTTTGTACAATATTTTAGACATAGCTATATGGCATGTATAATATAAATACAAGACACAATATGTAAAAAAGAAAAAAAAAAACAATAACAAGAACGAACCAAATTCAATTCGTTTCAGGTTTCTAAATATTATGTGTGACCTTGTACGTATCCTAGTGTACTCATTACGCCCGTCATCTGTTCGTCCATTTGTTATTGTTATCAAATCGGCGTGTTCATTGAAATTATCGTTCAACTCATATCAGAACGCATAGACTTTGCGTGATGACTTTTGCGATTTTTTTTAAAACGTCCCAAACTTGATGATATCCTTTTTAAAAATATGTTTCAATAACACGGGAAGCTAAATTTTCTGAAATTTCCGAATTTTGACATCTTTGTTTTTTGGCGAATCTAAGATCATTTTTAATTATTATTTATCATCATTTTACGTAACTATAATTTTTTCATTTGCAATTTTATCGATAGTTCCTGTTCGACACTCGTAGATAAATTTTATATCATGTTTGATTCTGTATTATTTATAGGCAATAATTGTAGATAGTTAAATTTAAAAATAAATTCATAATCGTATTGGTTCTTTATAGATTTTCAGGATATCAATAGCCTAGAGATAAAGAATAACAATTCCATCGGTATGTTTTCGTTATAAGAGAATGAAAAAAATATCGGTCGTTATAGAAGAAACGATTTTTAGTGAGTTAACGTTAAGCGATTACGAATATAAATATTGGATTTACGCGCGTTCTATAGAGTCGATCTAATTTAAAATCTAGAATTATAATGAAGTAAATGATGAAATAAAAAAGTGTATTAATCGCACATTATTGATATTATCGTTGAAATTTTATCACGACACTATTAAAAATAGGTACAACAATAATAACAAATATAAAGTAATAGCCCGACAGATAATATGAATTTGTTTACGAACTATGACCGTAGAATAATATTTTGCCCTTGAAAAATTGCATTACCGCAGACGACTAGAGTTACTGAAATCGTTATTAATTATCCCGCAGAACATGACAAAACAGAAAAATCGGTCGGCGGGGAAAATCGAGCATGAGAATAATAATTTCAAGATATCATATATACTGGTAAACGTAAACATAATAATACGTGTTATTTCATAACAAACGCGACGGTTGTTTTTTTCGACTTTACATAATATACGTACCCTACGTATAATTATTTTTAAATTATAAACAGTTTAGTTGTGTATTAAAATTTCGAGTTGTTTTTCAACGAATTACTCGCGTGTGTGTGTATTTGTTAAAAAAAAAAAAAACACCGCTTTAAATTTATATTTGTAAACAAAAATCAATTTTAGTCATAATAATAATATCGTTCTCGCAGTCGTACGCACAGCTGTTGAAAAACGCGCTCCTCCGCAGTGAGACACGTGTGTCCTTATGTAATAATATTATTAATACACGCGCGTGCGTATACGCGTATGGCGCGAGCGTGTATTCCGAATCATGACATTACTTTCGAATATTGTAGTTCAAGTCCGCGAGTCTAAACAAACTGCACAGCTCTGTGACGCTCGTCAAATATATTCGCCGGGCGTCGAAAACACAACACGATATACATAATATATACAACATATACGTATAATATAATTACGAGTCGAGTCAGCTTGGAGTTTTGAAATAAAGACGGCAGGTAAACGTTTTCGTTACATAAACACAAAAGCGATTGAAAACAAATCCCATG
This sequence comes from Drepanosiphum platanoidis, assembly GCA_948098885.1. Classification (NCBI taxonomy): domain Eukaryota; kingdom Metazoa; phylum Arthropoda; class Insecta; order Hemiptera; family Aphididae; genus Drepanosiphum; species Drepanosiphum platanoidis. The sequence continues at coordinate 18,721,026 of OX402531.1, forward strand.
GCCGCCGTGTTGTCGTGGAAAACGTCGTCGTCGGGTCGGCGCGAATACCGAACGTATGCTATTATGATTATGCGTTTTTATTCGGCCGTGTGAACGCGCTTCTATAATGGGATTCAAAACCGTACGGTCGCGTGGATGCGAATGAATAAAAGCGAACGCGCACGTCGTCCCGTGACGTTTACGCGCGCCGTTTGTGCGAACCGCAATAATAAGTGTACACAAACGCGCGGCGCCACCGTCACTGTAATATTTCACTTTTGTCCATTCAAACTATACCAGTCTCCGCGGGCATTGTGCTCTCGTCGTCCGTATAGGTTTTGTCGCCAAACCGTATTATCTACGGCCGATCGGATCGAACGACGACGTTGCGATAACGCGACAGAGGGGCCCCGAACTTCGGACAAGTGCCGACTATAATATACGTCGATTAAATGTCTCGACGTCAGTCGTATAGGAACGCGCGCGGATGTCGTCCGATCCGACCTCGCGCGGCACGTTCAAGTCGGTCTGTTGAATCGCGTTAAAAGCAACGTCGACTCTAAACAAGGAACTCGATAATCACCTATTGGACGATAGGTATTCGGCAGAATATTGCATTTCAAATTTTCGTCGTATACACATTGCGCGCTGCAACGTATGTACACACGTAGTATTTCATCGATGGACATCTAACAACTGTAGAAAACAATAAATTAATAATCAATTAAGACAACTATGTATTGTAATAATTTTCGTCGTTGATTGATTGATAATACGCGCGCGCGGGCGGCAGCGTAATAACTCGAGAAATCAATGAAGTGATACACATAAAATAATCATTAATCAACAGCGGTCTGCAGTTAATGACACTCTCGGGTCACGTCGATTAATATCTAAATCTAATATTTATAGAATGCCGTGCTCACCACGTCTCAATAATAAATATATTCACGAGATCGTTGGCAAACACGGCGAAGGGAACATTTTTAATATTATAATAAATAGCAATAATAGCGTTGGCGCGGCGTGTGATGTCGCCTAATTAATATCAGTGTCACGAATTAACGAGCGATTTTAACATTTATGTAACATCATTATAATTGTCGTGTTTTCGCTATCGCGAATGCGAAATAATATAATATATAATGCGCGTGGCCGCGCGAAAACCACGGCCGAACTTCGACCGGTGCGACAATAATATAACGTTATTAAGAGCCGACGACGCGGACGTTTGTAAATTTTTATTTGCGCAACGTTGTGTACACAATAACACACTTGTTTGATTTGTCGCGGCGTAATCTGAACTCGACCTTTGAAACGATATCCGCGTGTCGTCGTTGCAGTCGCGTCGATTCATTCGTCAACGATTACGAGTAGTATTGGTCAACACCGGTGGCGCCGCGGGGGTTGGTCATTCGAGCCCTCCCCCCCATCCGTTACTTCAACCCCCCGTTGGACTTGAACGCGATTACCGGTAATATAAAGATTACTTTTGTTTTGTTTTTTTTTTTTATGTGATCGAAAATGGAAAACCCTTACTCGATATCTTTTTAATTCCGACTCGACGACGACCGGATACGCGCGTTAATACAAGTATAAAATAAATAAATAAATAAATTATGTTCATCAGTAGCCGATAAACTCGTCGCGCGTAGTGGGGATTGTATGCATTTCATTACATTATAAGCGTCGAATGAAAACAAAAGAATAATAACGAAAACAGCGATTGTTAATATGGATCATCAATAAACATTTGAATATTAATTGACAACGCGTCAAAACGTCGGGTACGTCCGAACAAACGTCCGGAGTTAAATTTCGAACGGGCACCGGCGCGATGTCTGGACGTGTGCGGGCCGTTCAGTTTCTACGTCTATCAACCCTTCTCCGGCGCGGCCGCGAGTGAACGAACGCGTCCGAATAACAAAACGCACGACGACGTTCGCAGGGCTCGTAAAAACTCGTTTGGCGCCGAAACTTTCAAATCCGTCGCGGACGCGTCGTTCCGCGATCGTCAGTTCACAGACTTTCTCGGTCGCGCGGTTGTCGGCGTCCGCGCGTTGTTGTTTTCTCGGTCGGATTTTCTATTGAACGACTACAAAGAACACGAAGCGAAAGTGTTCGTGCGGCCAACAGCGATATATACATCGTATATTATTGACGTATTATCAGGTGTATAGTCGTCGTTGTTACGTAGTCCAACGGATCCCAACGGATCATACGTATATGAATGCGGTTTGACGGATCGCGCAGATTGTCCTGTCCGGCGACGAGATGAGTGAAAAGAAGACGATTCCTCGGACGAACGCGACGATAACAATATAACGGCGGTATAAAATAGTGTAACGACACCATTATTATATCGTCAACCGACGACGATGGGTTCGAGTTTTTCTCCGAACGAGTGGATCGAAGTGGATTCGGAAGGGCGACGAATTTACGTCGACGGCAAACTGACGACGACGTTGCGAAACACACGATCTTTGAGCGATCGCGGTAAACACGAAAGCAAAAAAACAGAAAGTAAAAAAAAATCGCCCTGAAATTCTGCGAAACCTACTGAAAACCAAATGTGGCGTGGTGTTTTTTTTCTTTTAAAAAATAACGTCGTTGCGCAATATTTACGACACGTTTACGCAGAGTCCCTGACAAACCGTCGGAGGCTCGAGTGACAATGATGACGATAGCATCTTCGTCCAAGGCTCGCCGCATTATATGATACCTCGGTGCGATATTATCGCGTATCCTCGTACAGACGATTTGTTCGATCACGCATAACGTCCCGATCTATTATTATCACGTACACTGCATGCACACTTTGCAACAACAACAACAACGACGACGACGACGACGTGTCCATACTATACGCGTACGTCATGCACCTACGTGATCGTGTGCACGGAGGGAAATGGCAGGTCTCGATGAAACCGAACGTCGGGCCAGCGTTGCTCGTCGCGCGTAAATCGAGTGTCCGCGACAAAGAACCGGTATTAATTACTCGGTATCGTACCGATTTGACCGGGTCGTCGTCCGAACGTTTTCTCTTATTTAGTCGATCGCGGCCGATCGTCGTTAGTCTAGCGAGCGCGCGCGAACGAGTGAGCGAAAATTTCGTCCCGTCGACCAGCAACGGACACCTACCGACATTTTTTATCAGAAGTTCGCACGGTCTTCGTGGACTTCGAGACCAATAATTACTATATGATGAGTGATGACATATCGATTGGAAGTGAACTGTGAAAAAAACAATAAACATACTGTTACGAGTCTGTTCTAGATCGCGTTCGTTGTATTTTACGATGTACACGCGGTTCGGATTCGATATTTGCAGCTGACCCCAGTGACGGTACTTTCAAAAGTCGTCGAAAATCGAATTTCCCGCGTAATATTGACTCGAATTACGACTATCGAGAGGTTGATTTCTAATTCTAGTGTACTTGGTAATCGATCGATCCGGTAGTACAACGATAACGCATCGGTAGTCCTTTAAATATTAGGCGTATATGTAATCATGCAAAACGTCCGCAAGTTTCGTCTCGTCAATCGAGCTCTGCGCCAGAGGATCGTGACAGTTGCACCGAGCAACTGCAGTCTCTGCCTGCAGCGGACTGTTGCACGTGCGCGAATTGCGACCGCGGCGAGCCGCACAGACCCCGGGTGACGTATTCCGCGCGCATATTACGCGGAGCCGCCTCGTCTCCTTGGCCTTATTAGTCTGGGGCTCGGTCGTGCTTCCAATTCGACGTCCAAATAAGGACGATTGTTGTTAAATAAAATAACTCGCGCGCGATTATTTATATGCGTATATATATAATATATTTTTTTTTCTGCGGGAATAAATAACGCAGTCATAATAACACCGCGCGACGTATACAGAATAATACAATGTAATACACGCGACGACGGCCGGCCGCCAAGAGGCGAGATCGAGATCAATGACAGACGTGCCCCGAGGGTTCCGCGTAGGGTTTTTTTCGATCGTGCGCCCGCGCGCGGTCAGCGCACGGCCGCGGATAATATTATCGACCAGTTTTCAAAGTTAATAATAATAATAATAATGATATATTCGTAATCATTTTGATAATGGGTCACGTGTACAACGCGTTCTCGTACACTGTAAAGTACATAATATAGTCTCTCGTTTTGAACGTGTATATAGGCGCTACGACGAAACGTGAGCGGGCGAAACTCAAATCGCAGATGATTTATGCTCGGTCCGAGCAACAAATCCGCAACAATTTATCACATAATCCGAGTTTTCTCGAATCCGATCGGCCATTCCGGATTTAGTATTCGACCTGGATTTCAGATTAACCGTCCGAACGGTTTTTATTTTTTTTTTCAATGATTTCTAACGTGTCCTTCGACGCCTTTCGCGAAACTCGTCCACCAAATCGTCGGCATTTTTCATGACGATAATCGAAAAACGAACGAAACAAGACTACAAGACTCAGACGAGATACGTACGCGTTAGTCAATCGACGAATCGATCAATCGTTAGTTTTACTCAATTATTATAATTTTAAAACTCATCTCGTCCCAAAGTACCAACTATTAGACGAAATTTGTTATGTCAAAAACTCTCCGTAAGGTCGGACCGATTTTTCTTCTCCCCATAACGCGATGACAGACACGTGAAATGAAAATGCATTCGGTGCACTCGGAAATAATAAAATAAAAAAATCGATCGACTACAGGACCGGCGAGAGAAACGAGAACACTCGGTGGTCACTGAACAAATACAATTATTAAAATTAAAAACGTAGAACGCTTTACACTTTTATTTATAAAATATTATTTTTACTCAAACGAAAACGACACAAGGGTATGGAAATCATTCAAGAGTCGGATTGAAATAAAATACAAATTTTATATACTATAATATAGTATTTAATATTTATATAATTTTTCACAAAATATTAATTAGTCGTTGCGGAAAGTGTTTCGGACATAATAATCGTATGATCCGAATTGACGATCGAACGAATATTATGGGATTTGTTTCGACCGAAGCGGATCGATAGTCTGGACACGGATCGCGATCCGGAGTCGGTGTTGAGCACTAATTTATACGGCCTAGAAATCGGAGAAACGGGAAGTAGTTGCTCGAGATGGATTCCGTCTGCTGCTGCTGCGGATGAGAGAACTTTCGCCACGGCACGCTGCAGGCCGCGCGACGTGTGCAAGGTCACGTAGACAAACCGATCCGGCCCTGACGTGAGGTTTTTCAATCGCGTCGAATATTCGGACCGTTTTTTTTTTTTTTTCAATATAGTTATAATAATACCGTTGTTGTTTCCATTCCGCCGATGAAATCGAATCGTTTTCATATCAATTTAGGCACCTACGCGACGATTGGTTTTTTTTTTTTTTTAATAATTATTGTTCGTTTCGAATTTACGGCCGAGAGTATTGCGCCCTCGAGGTAGACGCGTTTCGTAGTACTACCTACGAATTTTTTTTCTTTTTATGAGGTCGTTTTATTTCATTTTTTTTCTCGTCCACGAGCGAAATCGCCAATAATCACACACACACACACACACACACACGGCCGGGGCGAGCGTGACAGCACCGTTACGTTGGATTTATGTTGCATCGCGTGTGTACCATAAACAATAAGAATTACACTTTTTTTTTTCGGCTTTTACTTCGTCCGTGTGCGTCTAACTCGCGTTTGAGGACTCGATCGGTGGTCCGGACGAAATCGCGCTTTCTAATACCGTTATCCGCGCGTCTTTGAGACGAACTTCTAGAAATTTAATTCTTCAGTATTACTCTCGGCACAAAAGCGTTCCGAATGAAAACCGACATATCATAAGCCGTACGGGATTATCAGAGTTTTTTTTTCTCTCTTTCCGTTCAAGTCGACGCGTATACGACATAATACTACTACTACTAAACCGTAGTGTACCGATATTAATGTGTTTGCGTAGATTTACGTTTTTCCTCACACCTGCTGCCGGCGAACGAGCCCCGCGCGCCGCTCAATAATTTATGTAAATCTCAAAGACAAATGTGAAAGTCACTATATATTATACGTATTCATATAATATATAGTGCGTTCGAAACGATTTTCTCTCGTCGAAAAACGCAGTTGGTCGCCCGATTAAATGTTTGCACGTCCGCGGTTTTGGCAACGCGAATTTTCGCGCCCTTAAACAGCTATGATCGCGTACGTGATGTACGACGACGTCGCGACGAGTATTCGCGAAACGTTTTCTGGCAACCGCGGCGACGACGGGTTCGCGCGAAAATCGTCGATGCGAAATAACCCACGCGACAGTATGACCGCGCGCATAATAATTCATCGTCCTTTTTGTCTTCTGTTCGATCCGCGCCGGCTTTTGGCCCGGGCGACTTTCACTCGGATTCGGCTCGGCGCGTCCTCGAGGACGTCGCGCGCCCGGACTACAAAATATGTACAGAGTCGGCTCGTTTGTCGGCGGCGACCTTTTTTTTTTTTGTGTCCACCCGCGTTCACGGAGAGGAATATTACCTGTTGACGACGACGACCTTCGGTCACACATTTCAGACCGTGACGCCAACGATTTTCTGGAAAACTCGTGGTGCGTGATAATAATAATATAATAATGTACGTGAGATTGGAATCGGTGTGTAGTATTTATACGCGTTCGAGTATAGTTTCTATACGTACCTACTACTGGAGAAAAACGTAATTTTTTTCTTTCTGTTTTGCATGCGCCGCCAAGGGAGACGAGATAATGGTGGAAACGTATTGTGGTGCCGCGCGCGTGTATAATATACGCACTCTCCTGGGATGTATGCGACGCGTGCGCGCGTCCTACGAGTGTATAAATCGATTCCCACATGGCGGCGACCAAGGATTTCTCCGAGTTAAGGTCGGACGGTGAATTTTTGACAGGCCACGGGCAGGACACGTCTCGAGTGAATCCATTAAATCAAGTGTACGCGCGCGAGTACGCAACAATGAACGGAAACGTACCGGCCTCAGTCGGAATAATCTGACGGACGTCGTTGCGTGCAAAACGAAATCGTACTTCTCGCAGAATTCATATGGCGCGTGTGATACAGATGTTTCGGTTGTCCTGCACTTCGATCAATTTCTATTATACTAACCGTTATGTTGTGTTGAAAGCCATACGCGTGGTCGGAACTTTTCTCCGCCCGTCCCAAGGGATAATCGGGCGTCTAATCATTGCAAGGTCAATAAGTTCATTATATTATCGTGCATGTCACGTGAAATCGCTCGAAACGAGGACGTGAAGTTAATGGTAACCCTATATAGAAAATAGTCTGAAAGTTCTCCTCGCGGAACGCCGAAACACTTTGTGTCAAACAATACTCGAAATAGTGTTTACCGATTGTAATTGCAAATAATATTTAGTGTCCTAAAGTGTCCTTATGCGTGCGCACATATTGTCGTATGTTATTGTATATCGACGTGTCCAGTGTAGCATAGTTTGATTTGAAATATCACGAATTTCGTTGTTTTGGAGTGTACGAGGTGTTGGGTGCCGTTTAAAAACAAAAAGATTAAACTCGATTTGTTTTGAATTTCATAATAATTTTTATCACACTTTCAGTTGGAATGAAAAGAAAGAAAAGAAAAAACAATGGAGTGATATGAAAATTATGATAAGAAAAGAATAAAACAACAATTAAAAAACATTCGGCGAGAGCGCTAGGACATTGTCGTCGCGCTATAACTTTGTATAGGATTTCGTGATTCCATATAAGCGCCTGCAGTGTCTGAATTGTGAGACAATACGAAATGCAAACGGTCCGAGTGCATTTACTTACTTCTCCTTTTTAGTAAGTCGTATATTGTTCAGTTGTTTCGTGTTTCAACAGCGTTAAGTAATCTCGACTGGAACGACGGACGTACGAATAGCTCTTTATAGTCACGTTCCGCGCGCTCGTGTCAATTACATTAAACCGACGACGACGGCGACGTGCGGATTATTTCGCGAGCTGTGAAAAATAATCTTCGGCGCGGGTTTCGAATGGTTTTTTTCACTCCAACTACGCGTAATTACGGGCCGAACGTGTAAGTGTTAAGTGTCGATGATAAAAAACAATTGTTTTGGTTTCGAACGGCCCACTCGAGAACTCGATGTTATGATATTTCTAATCCGAAACATTTGTTCAACAAACACGTAATAAAACATAATAATATATAGATAGCCATCGATGACGTAACAGACGATATTTTTACCGCTCAAATGTTTTCGGCGACACGTTTTATCCCGTCGCGGACTGTGTTGGACTGGTTGTGACCGTCGGAGTTTTTATCACAACATTTTTTCGCATTATCTCTATACACACACACACACACGCAAACGAAACAATGTCCGTCCATCTAGTGCGAACAATAAAGAATACACGCGACTGCGATTATTATTATTTTTATTATCATAATATCAAACATAATCCATTGTTTTTTATGCGTTGAATTTCGATTCTCTAAATCATAACGTTATTTATGCAAATACGACTGCGAGTTTGACTTGAGCGAAACGGAAATTATATCGTGCAGTAGACCGGTATGCAGTGTACGTATGAACGAGCTTACGTCGAAACCCTCGGAGTTGCTCGAGATTAGAATCGTTTCAAGACGGTAATCATCGCGAACAGAATCGAAATGCAAAACCGCAAAAATTACGCGCGAGTCGGAACGATTAAAAAAAAAAAAAAACAAACGGATTGCCGCGGCCACTCGAAAAACGTGTATTTAATACACGAATACACGCGTAGTGGGAACCGAATTCAGGCCGAGTGATCGAAACTCATCGTTCGTTCATAGACAGTAGACACCGCCGAATGCATTATACGTTTTCAATTAAAACTAAACGAATCGCGTGGCGTTCGGTTTCAACTTTCGTGTCGTTTTCAGAGCTCGAAAAAATGACGAGAACAATATTATTCAGTCGAAACTAGAATTACTACTACTACTACTACTACTACTACTGATTTCGTATGAGTAAACCCGATGACGCACGCGAGAGTAGTTTTTAGCGCGAGCGTAAAACAACACTAAAACACGAGTCCTGTAAACGTTTTAATAGATTACGGCACGTGCAGTTCTTAATCGTCTCTGGCGCGAAGTCGCGCTCGAAATCATATAATAACGTGTAGTCGTAAACATCACACTATATTATATTACCACCGGCGTCCGTCTAGAAACGCAGAGAGAGAGAGAGAGTATACTTTTTACCATTATCGGGAGTAATTATAATAATTTATTAATACAGACGGGTACCGATTGACACATGTATATATATAAATATGTATTTTTTTAAGTGAAATATGTTAATTTGTATCGAAACAACACGCTTTGAATTTATTTACACTTGTATTTAATTGACTTTTATTATATTTCAACGACGACTGTTGAAAAAATATGTATTTATATTTTTCGGCAGAAAGAATAGAAAGTATAATAATACTGCCAGAATCGGAAGGTATATACGGTTGTTATTCGAAATCAACACGATGCATTATACGCTCCGTCGTAGCCTCGAGTGCAAATAATCTTGAATCCTATAAAAAAAAAAAAAAGCACTGCAACATGCAGCGGGTTTTTTTTTTTATCTATCCTTTCGCGGAAACATTACTCGTCGTATATCGGTATATTTTACGCGCGTTGCGTTATGTTTTTCCGTGTATCTGCCTACGCGGTCTGGTGTCATCATATCTTCGGGATCCTGGGACTTTTTTTTTTTTACACGAAACGTTCGCGGAATTTCCGCTGACAAGAAAAATACCAACCGTAACGATGACGCCGGGGAAGCAGCGATAAAACGACGGACGTCGGATTACTGACGCCATTATTTGTCAGTCGTATAGTTAAGATGTGTAAACAAACACTGCGCGAATTCGATTATTTTGAATAACAATAACATACTGGTCGACCAGTAAACCGACGTCGACGTAGCCTGAGCGATTCGTTCCTAATCGTACGTCGGACGATGCGATTTCGGATGAGTGAGCGAGGACGTGAGATTTTAGACACGCGCGCCATAGATTCTAAATCAAAATGTCCGAGCGTACAACATCGCGTTCAATAAACGCGCTCCGTCATATTGCGATTGAGAAAACACACGGTCGGCATTCGAGCGTGTAAATATCAAAAGAACAAGACTACGTTTTGGCTTTAACGGTCGATTTTACCCGACCGTGTAGTTTACAATGACAAATTAAGATTTTAATAACACACGTCGCGTGCACAAGTCGAGCAACACAAAAGTCGTTCTCTATCGTTCGGGCTAATACGCGTACCGAGTTTTCACGCGGCCCGGGCGTCGACTGCTCGACGAAACAGTACCCGCTTAAAATGGCCCAAGCCCAACAACCGTTAAAGTCACCGCGCACATTGTGATAGACACATTGTGTCCGTCGGAAACTTGCACATTATCGGCTAATGAGCGACAACGCGCCGGGACAATTCTTATTTTTCGAAATCGCATTCGAAACGCGTACACCGCGTCGACGATTATCTGTGCAAACAATATACACAATCATTATTGTGCCGACACTCGGTCAAGTGTGGTGCGCAGACCAAACGCATTGTTTTGTCTAAAAACGGTCGCGTGCGTTGCGTGCATATAATAACACGCTGTAGTGCATTTCAACAATAACACGCGCGCGCGCAAGTACTCATTATTCGAACGAATGAAAACGGCTGAATCGTAATCTATTTCATTCGAGCGACCGTCTAGAGTTCGGAAATACATAAATACTCTTTTTACGTTATAAATATTTCATATTTAACCGTCGTCGTCGTCGTAACATTTCAAATATACATCGTATCATACAACACGTATATACTTATTTATTTTTTTGATCGCGGTGTGACGTTTGGAATTTAAATTACTTTGAGGAGTTTTACTTTTTATTCGGACGGAGCTTTGGATGTGACGGGGCATAATAACGCAGTCGGTAAACATTGAAATCAGTCGGCGCTGTCGCCGTACGGCCTGCAGGAAAACGAGGCTACGAGTTATTTTTTATATTACACGAGCAATGCACGCGGTGTGTACACGGCAATAATATTATGTATATTGCTGTGAAAAACAAGAACCGTGCTGCGGCGGCAGGACGGCGAGACCCGCACATGCCGGCGCACAAACGATTAAATCTTTCGGATCATTAACGCTAGATCGGGCGCGCGCGCGCACGCACACACTCGATTATTGTATATAATACACTATGTCGCCATATGGTCGGGTCGTTTAAATCACTTGTGCCCGTCGTGTGTCTCGTCGACCGTATCTCGAGAAGTAACCGTCGTCGGCGGCGGCGTATCGTCACGCCGATAAAGGATAAAAACGTCTGTTGTATATTATACGGGATGGAGAGAAGTAAAGGAAGAAAACCGGGGGTCGTAAATTGGCCCGCGGTGCGGGTGGGTAATGAGTCCACGACGGCGGACGAAACTCGTCTCCGGGAATCCTTGTTCGCCCGAACTCTTGGTGGTCGAAAAAATGTCAAACCCCAGTAAGTTATTGCAGTCGTCGAGCGGAGACCACACGAAAAACGTAACCCTCGTGGGTGGTAAATACACCGGATTTTAGAGCGCCGGCCTATAACTTTTTAATACATAAATATTATAAAATACAACTCACGCCGTCGTGTTTCGATTTTACCATGTTACTTTTTTGTTATTATCGTCCTTAATCCTTCGAGGGTCTTTGTAATCGAATACGGTTTCGTTCGAACGCGTCGCGTTTTCGTAATCGGTATGTTTTATCGGTAGGTTTTCTTCTCGTTTTAAAAACGTACATCGCAAAGCCGCCCGTTTGAGTTTCGACGAATCACAAAGTCGAAACAGTTTATCGGCACGAACCGGTGAAGTTTTCACGGAAAAAAAAACCACTTACTCGATTCATCGTATAGGCATTTTGTTAGGAATTTAATCCGCGGCTGGAGACGACGAAATTCGTCGAAACTCCAAACTCGATAGTAACAATAAAAAAATATTCCTATACGGTTTCTGGACTCGGATTTAGGACGATTTCGAAGAGTTCCAAATGCTATTGACGCTACCGCAAATGTACTTGAGATATATTTGTCTCACTATTTACTGGCAAAAGTGAAACAACAATTGTTTAAATTTTTATTTCTACAAGTGAAATTTGACCATAATACCTATATAATAATGATATGTTGACGAAAGAACATTTGTTTTTGCGAACGATTTTCTTGACATCCTCGACAAACCAAAACAGTGGTAGGTGTAGGTGGTTCCCGAATCCCCTATTTTATACTACTTAAAATATTCGAACAATTTTCAAAATAATCGAATACATTGTTCTGAGTATGTATTGACTTTTTTTTCGCACAAATATATGTCAACGATTTTTAGTTCTAAAATTAATACCGATATATTTTTGTTACAAAATATGTAATATTTAATACTCACTCATAGGTGTTATGTAGAGCTCTCGCGGGCCACTTTGATTAATATGCCCAACCCTCCATTTCAACGTTTATGAGCTGATTCACTATCAAGCCACTGTCTTACAAGCCAACGATTTCGTGTTACCTAACACCACTCGTATTTGATACTGCCGAAACGAAATATAATTATATAATTACAATCATAATATGATTGTCGATGCAGATACTATATATACAGTGGCGTATTTGGGAACGTGCAAAAAGATAGTGTCGATCGCTTCCCCGCCCTCCCACACGAGAATCAACGACGACGCTGAATAATTTTTAACAGAAAAATTGTTATTCCAATAACAGAGTTTCATCGTGATTTAAATAATAATACATACATATATAGGTATTCAGTGAATATATAAATATTCATGACTCATACACAGTGACCATATTCATATTAAATTATCATAATATTATATTATCTAATGTTTTATGTACAAAATCGCTCTAGCCCCCCTTCCCCCTCCCAACCGAATGGACTATCAAATACTTTATTGTGTAAGTGTCACTTTATTTTTAAAAAGAAATGAAACATCGAGAAAGCGCCGCCGCGGTCGATTCTTTTGTCGTGTCGCCATCATTGGTTGTTGGATTTCGATATTTGCGTAGGCGCCTCGGTCGTCATTGGACGGCGAGGCGGAAGTAGTTGTAGAGGCAGCAGACGGCCGGAATAAATCGGATCACTTCCTTCCGGATCATCGAGGAAACGACACGTTTACGTACACCGCCGAACGTAACTGCGACCGAATACCACGATCACTCGTCGCGTCGAAGAAACGGCAGTCGTCGTAGGATACCGCAACGGTTTGGGTAACTAATCGATGAAATTGAACCCTTTCGATACGTGATTTTGATAAATCGTCGAGAACGGTGAAAAATAAACACACGAAACCATTGGATTTTACTTTTTCTTGACACGCCCGGTGTTCGGCGCGTGATTTGCGTAATAATATTCTAATTCGGAACGGGGGATTTTCAATAGTAATGGGTTTGTTCGGTCTTCGGCGACGCGAATAATAATCATAACAATGATTGACTCGCGGGAGAACGAACGGCGCGGTTCAAAGACCCAGACGTACGCGTGCGGGACGACGAGTTTATACGAGTATACACAAATTTGTCGAATCGAAAAAAATAAAAAACAAAAGTGCCCGTTCTTTGTTTTTAAAAGAATGCTATTCCACGCGAACACGAGGCGGCGGCGGCGGCGGCTAATCTTTTCATTTACAAGATTTATTATTATTGAATTTTTATTTTTTTTTTTCAATCCTCTCGTCGTCGCGCGCGTTGTTGTCTGACGTTGCCGTTTCGAACGGACAAAGTGATGTCTACGGCGCGAAATCGTACATAAAACAACAGTAGTTCTGTCACACGATAATAATATAGCAGACCTATACGTATACCTAACACGAAGATATATATGTGTGTGGTGTGTGTGTATAAAAATTGTTTTCATCATCATCTTTTGTCCGTCTCTCCGCAGACTCCAATCAACCTGACGGCGGCTCGTAGGACGAACAAACAACAAACGCTTACGGGGTTTTTATGATCCTCGCGAGTGCGTTATAATGCCGTACGCCGAAACCTCTTTTGAAAATAATACGATACGTGTTCCCACACGCGCTCTGCGGCACCGAAAAACTGTCGAGTCGGCTTCGCGCCGAACTCCACGTAGCGTTTGTCGACCGCGTCATGAATAATCTCCGAAACATAATATTAACAACGACGACGTTATGATAAGAGAGAAATTACGGTATTAACGAGAAATAAATACACAATGTCAAACAAATATCGAGCGATGTCGATTTTCGCCTTTCGGAAATCTCGCCGTTCCTTTTCTATTCGTATTCGACGCGCACGTGCAGTATTTGAAAAATAATTCTTTTTCAAAGCCCGCGAGTTTAGCGAAACGTACGGCGTACGTATATTATCTCGATCGTCGAATTAGCACATCCAAAAAGTTCTCGCGTCACTGTTCAGTGTATGACGTATTTCAATATTTTATCACAGACGAAAAATCAGAGAACGCGTGCTCGTCGTCATTCTATTCCGTCGATAAATTTCACTTTTCAACCGAAAGTCATAATACGAACGTCATAATATAACAAACCGAGCGTACTAAAATAAAGCGCAGTTTCAGCGCTCGACCGTGACATAACAAACGATAATATAGAATATTCGGAATACCGAAAAAAAAAACAACTATGATTTTCGCGACAAACCACGATATCGCGGGCCGACGGCGATAATATGTTACATTGTAAAACAGTAATGACGTCCGTATTTCGGCATTCGGCGAGAGTATAATACGCACAGAATTAACGACAGATAAATATATAAATATACACGATAAATATACACGTATATAATAATATCGTAGTATTTATCGATACACGCGCAGCGTAGCGAGGGCGATCAATAACTGTACGGACACGCGAATCACGTTGGCGCCTATCCAACGCTCGCGGGTTGTAACTAGTCCGGGGAACGGCTTTATTCGAATTCTGCAGCATATTATTACCGTAGCGCGTGTGGCGAGTGGCGGCTATTACTTGTTCGATTCGAAACCGAGAAGACAAATCGTTGACGGAAAATCATTTGAAATTCTCGTTATAATATTTCCGGCCGCGTCGACGGCGTTGTTGTGCACGTCCGCGTCGAAATCATAGCGTTCGTCGCGGGCGCGCGGTGTTTGCCAGACGACTTGCTACGACAAGGCAATATTCGATAACACGCAAATCTATCGTCGTCGTCGTCACGTCGGACGGGACTCGATCGTCAAGCCGGCGGCGGTTCAATTTGTTAACATTTGAAAACTCGCGTTCATCGAGTGGTAACGCGCGAACGACACCGGACGACGGTTTTTATTTTCACAGTTTTTTTTTTAAATACGTTTGCTGTCCCCCCGCGCGGACACACAATGGTCGTCACGAGGGGTACCTACGGCGTATAATATCGAAAGCATACGCGATGACAATAACGGATTATCGCGAGTCGTGTGCGTTTTCCATTGTGTCACACACCGTCGTCGTCGTCCCCCGGCAATTATTTCGACCCGCCGCGCCGCGAGTATTACGACGAACGAGGAAAACGTTAGCGGGTGTGTTTTATAGATTTTTATATTTTCGTTTCGCGCGTCGTCGCAGGGGGGTGGGATTTCTAAAAGATCGAGAGAGAAGCGGACGGCACGCGATTATCGAATCGAAATCTAGTTCGTTTTTATTTTCAAATTAAAAAAACGAAACCTCCAATGTATACGTTATTATGATTGAAAAATTCGCCGGCCGTCGGGGTTGGAACTGATATGCGGACCTGCGGCGGCGGAGTCGACGCAAACTTGTTAAAAATCGTTCGGCGGCGTATTTTGAGCTGTATTGCCCCGAGTACACCGCTAAACACTGCGTAATCGAATGCTTTTTGTTTTTTACCATTACAAATAACAGTTATTTCGAAATCCATCTACGATTCACTAAACCTTCTACGAAACCTTCGCGCGTGCCTCGTCACGATCAATCGATTTCGCCGTCGCCGATTCCGTGCCGTTCGAAAGAGTCGAGTTTCGTCGCAGAAGATAGATAAGATTTTTTTCAGCGCACCAAGGACACGTTTTGCGAACGACCAAGTGTAAATTTGAACGTATCAGAGTGAAAAAAAAAAACACTCACAAACGTCCCTTGAAATTCGCTGTCCGGGGCGATCGATCATCATCCCCTGAAATACGCAACTACCCGCGCGTAAATACAACGATCCGGTGAAACGGTTTTTGTGCGTTTAGAGAGAGAGAGAAACGTTATGGACACGCGTATCACGCGTACGATGTTGCGGATAAAAGAGTTTCGGGTTGTAATTATTCAATAAATCAACCGAGATAAACCCGTTTTACAAAAGTACGCGTCAGACCGTCGCGGTCGTCGGGACGATGACATTATACCGTAATATCGTCACTCCAGCGGTCGCCGAGTCATCGGTTTCATGCGCGGCAGCGTGTATAATACAATAAATTTATATTAAAATTCAGTTTTAAGTTTCGATAACGATATTATATATTGCATGCAAAAACAGCTATGACGCGTAGCTTTGGCTGTGCGCCGAGATTCGGTGGTCATCACAGATGTCGTTTGTATTCGTAGTAATTTCTTATCGATTTTTTTTTTTTTTTTGCGAAATCGGGTGAGTGTTTGCGAACACGCAATCGATTCGGTGGAAACCGACGAGACCGGCATTTGTGCGATCGAAAAGAAACTATATCGTGACGCGCCAATGTTACGGGAAGAGAATTTGTTTTTTAACTTTGGGTTTCGTTTTGTCATCATCACACGTCGTTAAAAATAATAATACATATTATATATTCTCGTTGCACCCCGATAACAACGCGGTAGTGTTTTATGGTTGAAAACTGTAACAATTAGAATAAAAAACAAACTCCCGTAACGGCTGCGAGACGCTATACTATTTTTTAAAAAATAGGCGATTAAAAATAACGTTCCGAGCGAATTTGAAATGAAAAAATACGATTTTTAAATTTTTTATATCGATAAAATGTTTTTTACAAACAAATTTTAAAATTTGCACTCGGTCGATTTGACCCATTGTTCTGAAAAAAAATATTATAGAACATTAATTCAATCGGCATATAAATATATTTTCGTAAACAAAAAAATTCTATATAATAATATAGTCAATAATATTATGTATGTTAAAATGATAATACTTAAATAAGTAACTATTTATATTATGAAATATGGACGGATAATATATACTGATAAGCGGGCTGCTTACTAGTCCCTTCGCTGTACGATGAGAGTATGTCGTTATAATTATCGTGGAATTTTACAATATTTTTCGTGTCGATTATCGAAATCTATGTTCGGTTTTATATTAGAGAATATAAATGACTTTTTTTTTGCAAAAAATTCATATTGAATTTGAGCAGTAACGTTGACCTACGTAAATAATATGCCGATCGTGACTAATCGGGGGTTTCTGTTTTCCGCCAAATCGACCGCACACACGATCGTAGTTCGTGTCCGTTCGCACTTCCGAATCAAAATCCGCGTGCGATTATTTTTCAATCGATCCTTAATCCGATAAAATCCGAAATTTTTAGGCCATATTTTTTTTTCATTTTCTACAGCTTTACCTATACACTTGCAGGCGAAATTAATGATTTGTCTATCTAAATGTTTCCTTTTTAATTTGACCAGTTCACGGTAATAGTGTCGGTGGAAAACGTTTCACCGGTAAACATTGTTTTTTCGTAGCACCGCCACTGCCGTTTTTACATCGGCATGGTTGAATTAAAATTTTTCCATAAACTAACACAGTATACTCTTACGGTTACACGCGTGATCAAATCCATATAGTCTCCGCCATTATGCGAAGAAACAAAAAAAACGCACCGACCGCATTTGAATAGTATTAATAAATTTAATAAATGGATAAACTTTCCTCGTTGACGTTTTCGCGGTCGCCGACGCGACGGCGACGGTTTTCCTTCGAGTTTGTGGTGGTCCTCCGCCCGACATAGCTGCAGGTCTCGTCGTTCGGCCGACGAAAATAAGAGAGGCTCTCAAAACGTTTCGGTCGCGTATGAAAATCTAATAACGAATTCAATTCGCATCAAAACGTCACGCAATCTTTGTGAGGAAAACTGGGATCGTCCCAGCCAATCCGCGACGCTTCGCCCACTAAACTAGGCCATTATTATTGCGGGAAAGTATTACACATTTTGCACTCGGAAAACGATTGTCATAGAATTTTTAACGCGTTTTTTTATTATTATTTTGCGGAAGCGACCAATACTCATTAACACTAATGCACAATGTATTCGTATTATTAATCGACAATCACATCATTTATCGAAACAAATCGTTGTAGACATTAATGATATTATTATAATATACTACGAATAGAAATGTACACATATAATATACCGATGGAAACATTAGCACCTATTATTTATAATTATTATGAATAAGCAGAATCGATATATAACACTTGTTGCTTATTAGTTATTATCGATAGAGTTATGAAAAATACGTATTTAATAAGTACTTTATATTATATATTAATTACAACGGGAGTTCAAAGTCGTTGGACCGTATCTAAATGTTGTTTTTTTTTTCTTTTTCTAACGATTGTTGGCTGACGGGCGCGCAACAACAAAGTGTCCTTTTAGCTTTTATTTACTCTATCGTTTTCGCTATTTTCGCGAGATAAATTGTTTGAAAATATTATATTTCCCGATCGGGATGACGATGGAAAAGACGGACAATAATTCCGTTTTCCCGAAAGTTGAACCGTATTATTTCAGTCTACAGAATAATTGCTTTCCTCCGTCGCGTCGAAATACAAATTTCCGCAACGCTTAAAATATTTAGACACCGTTTCTTCGCGAAAATCCTATAGCGGCACCTTGGACAAAACCTATTTAATGACGCGGTGTGTAGGAGACAGGGGCGTAGAAAAAATACAGACTAGGAATAATTCTAGTGGCCTTTGAGCTTTCAGAAAATCACACAAAACACTTTGCACGTATTGTTGTATTTCTACTGGTTCGCGTCATAATAACACGACGTTATAAATACGCGTGATTCAAGACGAGCCGACCGTCAATCGCGATTTTTTTTCTTTAACTGAAAAACGCTTTACAGATATTATATGGTCTTCTATCGAAATCAGACATTGTTATTCCGAAGGGCGAGTACTCGAGTTTTTACGATTCGTTTTTTTTTTTTTTTTTTTTGAAACGTTTGTGTTTTTTTATTCGACAATTTTTTTTTTATTATTATCAATAAAACGACGTATAATATCTAGAACCGATATTCTTACCTGTCAATATGCAGTTGAATTCATGGTTAAATACGAGACCAGTTGTAAACGACGCGCAAACGGAGAAAACAACGTAAATTATAATACAGCGGCGAAATATTATCGTGTAGAACAACAATATTGGTTTTAAACAGTCGCAATGCCGACCAATTTTTTTTTCGTTATCGACGCACTCAATTGATTTTCGTTGCAATAAATTGTTTCTTCCTACTCACCAGACGCACTCTTTCATTATTATTCATTGATGAGACTCGTCTTCGAATTTCCTACAGTCTAATATACATATTTTATAACAGTCGAGACGATAATTATGATGGTTAGACACGAGAATGATTTGGACGTCTTTAATTTTTAATCAAGTGCAAAGGCGTGCGCAGAGTTTACGTATGCAATTGAAAAAGAAAGTCCCTTCAAAATATCAATGTCGGTCGCTATAAAAACACATTTATTTTGACTTCTGATTAGAAAACAATACCCGAGTTTTTTTTCAAACATTTTTTCTCGCTCGAAAAACGCGCGGTTTTATTTAAACACTTTATAAAGACACGTTTGTCGACAACGATTTATTTTTATAAACATTTCGATTCTCTTTTCGATACTCCTCTTTTTGGGTACATAAAAATAAAAATGAAAATAATAATTCACGCGAAAATTGAGACGACGAGGTGACATGGATTAAGACTGGTCGACTTTCTCAGTTCAATATTTGTCGTTTCAGTCTTATTCGAATAGTCGTCGGACAAAGTCGTCCGAAATATTATGTCGGGCGATTTGTTCGCCGTCGCATTTTAAGCGAAACGCGAAAGGTTGCGATTTTATAACGAAATTGATCATTTTACACACGCGTAAAACTTTTCGACCAGAAAATGTATTTCAAACAGTGCCCGTTTTACTATTTTACTTTGATACTTTTCATAGTTCGAAATCGTTCGGAAATTGTCGTCGAGAAAAACCGATTGAAAATGTTACAATTTTCTACGAGTCTCGTCGGAGAGGAGTGTGACGACAAAGATGTCGCAGCCGTAACGTAATTAAATATGTGACGAGGTTGCTATATAGAGCAGTATACTGTAATCGCGCGGTATTGGTTTTCATACATTTCCAGCGTTATTATACCAATAATATAATAACGATTCAGACCATTCCAAGAAATAACGGTATATACGCGTCCTTTCTCCGCTCGTTCTTCGGACGCCGCCGTAGCTTGGCTACGACACGTCGTGCTTTCAAACGACGCCCGTTTTCCGCATCTAGTCTTCGTTACGTTTCGAGTGCGCGATAATCGAAAAACTCCGCCAAGAAGAAAAGAAAAACGATGATCCACCGCTACCAACTCGTATATATATATTGTTATCGTACATAAAAACGCGTCGACTTTCTAAAACTCTTTCGTTATTTACTCGCGCGCGCGCGCGAGGAACGGCAACCGCGTCGCCGGTATTTTGATTTCGACGTGGCCGCGGGCTATACTCGAAACGTGTAAGTGTACACATACACAAAACGTTGTCATTCGATTCGGCCGTCCGCCGCGGCGAAGATCGAACGATCGGATCTCGGACGCTCGTTAACGTACACGAGTGTGCATTTTAACCAGCGCGATCGTCGTTTTTTTTATTTATTAGTAGTTTCCGGACACGACGTCGTCGCGCTGCGTTCGGCACGTAATGCGTTCAGAATAAATACCACATATCTGTACGCGAGCGTGTCGCTGTATATTTTACACCGTCTCGGTGTATTACCAGTCCCCCGTAAACGGAGAACATTAAATATGTGACGACGATCGAGCCGTCGTCGTCGTCGGCGTCGTGACCGCGCGTGCCTCCGTCGCAACAGGCAGTGGCGCGTTAGTACAGACGCGCGGACCAAAAATCTGAGAGTCGTGGGAGGGGGTCGTTTTTTCAAAAAGACGAAAAGAATTATTTTATACACAATGTTGTTGGAAAACAACGAAAGTCAATTTGATCAAATATTACGGTTACCATTTAAAAAGTATTTACTCATTTTGAAACGTTTATTTTTTTCATTTTTATGATTTACTTTTCGAGAGCTAAATCTGACAGTATTTCACCGACGACGACGATTAATCGTCTGAAGCGAAATAAATATTTCAAATCGTGTCGGTTGTGCACTTGAGAAACGATTCTCGACGAGGCGCCCCCCTTCAGTGTTGGTGCCCGGGTCACCCGTAGATTTTGCCGGCACTGTTGCATGGCCTTACATCCTTCTCGTTATCTTCTCGTCACTGCAAGATGGAATAAAAAAATCGAAAACGCCGAATAACGCCTACGACCATTCGTTTGTGTTCGTACGTTTGAAAACCTAGTTTATCGGCAACGTGAATTCGCCGATCGTACTTTATTAATCGCTCCGAACGTTTCGAAACAGTGTACCGCGATAATTATTTTTGCCCGTATCATACAACCATGGATTTTACTTTAATAATCGTATAGGCTTATCACGAAAACGTGCAGCGACGCGCGATCGTCGCCACACGATTATCGAAATATCGAACACGAAACGAGCGTGTGTTCGTAACGTGTTTATCGGGGACGCAGCATTGGGCCGTCCGTGTACGAATGCACAACGCGCGCAGTAAAAGGCGATAAAATGAAAACAGCGCTTTAGCCATCGTGTAGTGTATATTTCCTTCGTAACAAAATAAAATCCGCTCGACTATAATCGAATAATTTAAAATATAATAATAATATATATGATAAATTCATAAATTATGTTCATGTATCAAAAAAGAAAAAAAAATCTACAATAGTAATGATGATGATAATAATAATAATAGGTACAATATTTTATAATACACGAGTCATGAGTACAAAGTCTATTTTTAATATTATATCTATATAAGATATTGCCTATTGCGCGCGTGTACGTAATAAACTTTATAAATATGTGTAACGACGACCTTCGGCAGCTGCCTATCTCATTACGGTCGTTTGGAAAAGTTAAGTACGAATGTGACAAAAAACGGTTACGACTCGATTGTTTTTCTTTGATTTTGTTGCACGGGGTCTTTATCGGAATATTACACGTCAAACGAACGTAAACAAAAAGCGCATAAACTCGGCGAAATCGAACGCGACGCGCGTATTGTCGTTCGTTTCCGGACGATCGTAAAAAACAGACGCGCGCTCGCGCATTTCAACGCGTAATAATTTTATCGTGTATACAGGAGGCACCGGCGCGCGGTATCATATAAAATAATATAGTCGGCGAGTAATTTTTTCGCGACAATATGAAAAAAAAGAAAATAAAACGTTATGACTTATAATATAATATATTCTATTGTAGAAAAGAGAGAAAAAAAAAAAAAACATAAGAAAATATGAAATCAAAATAATAATAATAATAATATAATATATATAATATTATAAATACCCGAACGGAAAAGGAACCGCCGTTCGGGGTCGAGACTTACGGGGGAGGGTTGGTCGGGGGGGTCGGAGGGGAGACAGTCGGTGGCGGCGGCGGATCAGAGCGGCGTCTTTCCGAGCGGCACCAGGTCGTCGTCCAGGGACGGCGAGCTCGGCTCCTTGCGCAGCCCGTTGGCGTAGCTGTGCAACAGGTCGCGGAACACGACGGCGTCCATGTTGCTGGACAGGTAGTACATGAACAGCCAGTCCGAGTACGTGGTCTCGCGCGCGATGACGGCCAGGTCGACGGGGTCGAGGCGGCCGCCGGGCGACGATTCGCGCAACAGCAGCCGGTTGAACGAGCCGCGCTTGTGCATGGCGTACTGGACGGCGCGCCACGCGACCGCGGCCACGCTGACCGGCAGCAGCACGCACACGAACCAGAACCACAGCACCACGTAGATCTTCTCGTTGACGATGTTCAGCGCCATGACGCACAGCGCGTCGTGGTTCTGCACGGTGCCGGACGGGCCGAACTTTTTGAAATCGCACTTGGTGATCTTGGGGAACACGCGGTCGAACTCGGCGTTGTAGTCGTCCAGCGCGTTCGGGCCGTACCGCATGAACCGGCCGCCGAGGAACGCGTCCATCAGCCACAGCTGCGCCAGCACGTTGACCACGTTGAGCGCCTCGCAGCCGATGTGCGCGGCGGCCCACCAGCGGTTCAACCGGAACGCGGCCACCGTGTCCAGGCGGCCGAGCACGTCGCGCACGCGCGACCGGCGCGTCGCGTCCGACGCGATCTTGTGCGGCCCGGCCACCACGTCCACGTCGCCGTCGGCGCGCAGGTACAGCCGCTGCAGCCCGTTGACCAGCTGCCCGATGGTGCCCGCCTCGTACGTGCGCCACAGCTTGTGCGGCAGGTAGAACAGCAGCGCCTGGCCGAACAGCACGAACGGCACCCACTGGTAGTACAGGTGCCGCGTCGGCTTGGCGTCCCACTGGTGCGGCCCGACGCCCGGGTGGGCCGTCTCGTTGGCCAGCGGCAGCGTGTACGTGGTCGTGAAGAAGCAGTACGTGTTGATCACGTGATCGGCCACGCCGGAGCTGAGGCACCGGATGTGATCGCCTATGTACTGGCGGCTGCACACCAGCGCGGTGCACGCCAGCAGCAGCGCGAACGTCAGCCGGTAGTGGATGCGGAACGCCGCGTTGTCAACCGTCACCAGCCGGATCTGGGCCAGCCGGGACTGTTTGAGCACCGTGCTGAACACGGAGATCATGGCGGCGCCGGCGTCGTTGGTCGTCCGGTGCGGCGCCGGGTCAGTCGTCCGGCGTTGTTATCGTGTCGCGACCGAGAAAACGTACGTGCAGAGAGAGAGTGTGTGGAACGACGCGTGTTGTGGCGCGCGCGTAATAGTGTACGACTGGCGCGCGGACCGGCGGCCGCACACCGGTTGCGACGAGCCGACCCCCACCGCGCTCCTGGTCCCCCGGTGCGGTAATCGGTCGATGGCGGCGGCGGCGGCGGCCGTATTATTTCATTTTTTTTTTCTCCTCGAGGGAGAGAGAGAGAACGCGCGCGCGCTCCGGCCGCGTCGTCCTCCACGTGGTCCCCCCGATCAAAATCCTGGGCACGCTTTCGGCTGGCCGGGGCGAATTTCGCGTTTCGTATTTTCAAATGTCCCGGGCCATCGAATGTAATCGAACGTACTCGAATGACGGATTTCTAGCGATTTGCGTAGTTTTCGTTCAACAGTAGTCGTATCGTATTGAGTGCTACACGCGTAGACGAAAATTACAAGAGTCGTAAATTCGAACGTTTTCCCTAGACGACGGGCTGTCGAAAAAAAATATACTCGTCTAGTACCGAATCCGGTCCAGGATTTTCGTTCACAAGACGTCTCGGAGTACGCGACCCCCGCCGACGAGCTACGAAAAATGCGGCGAGATTTTTCGTTCGCAATTTTTGACTTTTCGCCAGCAAAGTTTTTATTGTAATAAAGATTTTATCATCGCGTACGTTTCAATAATTTCAACAGTATCGTGTTGAGTTTGACACGCGTAGACGAAAATATCAAGAGTTGTAACGTTTTTCCTAGATGACCTAACGGGCTGTCGAAAAATGATATACTCGTCTAGTACCGAATCCAGTTCAGCTGCCAGTGGCGTTTTTACGGGAACGCATGGGGCGAAGGGTAGAAACGCACCCTTCGACGCTTTTTCATTACCCCCGTGGTTCCCCTTGGTTCCCGCACCGAATTCTGAGCGTGAA
Organism: Drepanosiphum platanoidis; assembly: GCA_948098885.1. Classification (NCBI taxonomy): domain Eukaryota; kingdom Metazoa; phylum Arthropoda; class Insecta; order Hemiptera; family Aphididae; genus Drepanosiphum; species Drepanosiphum platanoidis. The sequence continues at coordinate 18,745,908 of OX402531.1, forward strand.
ATGATTTCGATCGTAAAATGATTTTGATCGTTTAGAAATTCAAACCGTCGATCGAATAAATCATCAATTTTTCCCCTAGACGCCTAGAGTTTTATATTTGATTTTTTTTTTTTTTTTATGCCAAATATAGTCCGAAACCGTCTTCTTTATATTTCCGATTTTAGTGGCACGATAATCAAATCGTTTTAAAAAGTACGAGTCGACGCGAACGCACAAATACGCTTCGGGGCGATTAGTTTTACTAAAAGCGCGTCCATGAGAATACGTATATCAATACATCAACCGGTGTTAAGTACGGATAAACATAACCAAATATCGGTGGACCGATTGCAGTAAACTAGTATGGTTTTCATTGTTCGGATCGGTCGAGACGACAAGTCCTAAAAACAGTGCCAGTGTTTTGAGATAATCGGAAAAACAACTGTGAAATCCGACGCGTCCGAGAAACCGTAGGGAAAAGGCGCTCGTCATCGTTAATACGAGCGTACATAAAATCCAGCGTCGCACCGCGGCGCGCGAGAGAGATAAATTACGACACGGTTATTACACGATAATAATAATAATACTCTCGCGGCGGGATAAGATATATAGAGAGACGGACCCGTAAATAATAGAAAGACACTACTATATACCAACTCGCGTGCGGCCGCGGTTCTTCGGACGCGTCGGTGGTATTATTATTCACGTCGTTGTTATTATACGTAAAGATAAATTACGACTTTGTTTATTATTATTATTATTATTTTTTTTTTATCGTTTCCCGGCCGAGAACGCGGCAGGCCTTCCGCCTGGCGGACGCTCGACGTTTATTTTTTCCCCCCTTTCGCCGCCGTAAACGCGAGATCGATATGCCGACGCGGCCGAATATTAATGTTTCGTCGAACGCTCGCCAGCGTTTTCCTACGATTCCCGGAGCAAAACCAGCTAGCGCAATCACGACGACGTGGTTTTCTTGTTATTTTTTAATAACAAGTCTGCAAGTCTCTGCGACAGTCTCGTTCTTGTCGTCCGACAAATCCGACAAACGTACGAGGCAGACACGAGCCGCGATCCTGTGCAGTCTCTACACCCACGACCACCGTCGGTATTGTGTTTTAAACAATACGGTTTTTTGGCGAACGCGGCGGCGCGGCGGTGTAAAACGTGCGTAAACCGAACGCGGCAAAACACACAACCCATTATACTCGCGCGCGGCGTTATTTATGTGTACACAAATCAAAAATTTAAAACTGTTATTAACTACGATAATCATTATCATTACATCGATTCGTCGGGCATTATAAATTTGTGTACGTATTTTCCTAGACTATTATTAACAGTAACAAAGTACGAGTATGTGTGTTGTTGTTGTTTTTTTTTTTTTTGTTATAGCAAACAGAAAAGAATAAAAAAAAAAAATAGCACCTAGAAACCTAATAAATTTTCAAATCGTGAACAACGGTATAATATTTTTTAATACACCTACTCGGTAAACCGGTTTATCGTATAATTAAACGATTTAATTTAAATTGTTGCAGTCTATAAAATGTATGATTAAAAACGACATTGCGCGCTCGTAAATAATTTCGTTTGTATTAAAACGCCGTATGGAACTGCATTATTTAGAAGTGACCGAAATAATATGGGTTGTAGACGAGAAAACAAACCGTTTTTAATTCGTTAAAATAATAATTGGAATTTACGAGGCTGCGACTGTGACTTTTTCGATACCCCTACTAATACTTTCGATCGCCGCCGCCCGTATTTCATTTTCGATTCTACTGCGTACGATTTTCGATCGTTAATTTTTTGTTTTCTGTATTAAATATCCCGATCGTTGCGCCTGGAGGTTAGGTTCAATTCGAGGTTCCCGAGCAATTCGAAATTTGTCCAATACTTGTGGGAAAAAGTCCGAATCGTAATGTTATTTTTCGATTTCTCCGGTTTTCGACACAATAGCATTAATTACGTGTGCATCGTTAATTTTTTGGGTGTGTATTATCATTACATTGGTAGTTATTTAGTAATTAATAATTATATAACGATTTTGTTTTTTTTTTTAAAATTATTTCAAGCCATTTTTGTACGCTGAACGTGAGAACAAGTCTCAATAACAGAGGAAAAACTGAAATACACTCGAAAAATTTCGAAAAATTTGGTTTTTAATGAAGCCATAGAAACCGTTTCGAAAATTCGAAAAATTCAATTTTTAATGAAACCATAGAAACCGTTTCGAAAATTCAAAAAATCGTTTTTTAATGAAGCCATAGAAACCATTTCGAAAATTCGAAAAATTCGGTTTTTAATAAAGCCATAGAATTAAAATTTTTGTCTTCCAATGCTTTTCAATGACCATCGATAAGGCACAGGGTCAAACATTAAACGTTGCAGGTTTAGACCTGACCGTCCTATGTGTTTCCCATGGTCAATTGTATGTGGCCCTGTCACACGTGTCACGTGCAAACGAAATCTATTCGTGCTGACTCTAGAAGGCGTGTCCAGAAATATTGAACGCAAATTGAAATTAAAAATATTTAAAAATGTAGTTTAAAATCGAGCAAAATTTATAAGAAAATTTTAATTAGATTTACGAAAAAAAAAATTAAAAAAGCACTGATCATAATGAAATCAATAGATTCCACATTGCGCTTTAAATGTTGAAAACATTTCCGTTGTGCACGGGCAAAGCTAGTACTTTATATAAATCACAAATGTTATGTAACGAACCTACGCAAACGTTTGGGTTAACAACGCCCGTACGCTTCCTGCTCGACAAAAATTCTATACGGGCACTGTATAATAATAATATAATACCTTCTAGGCATCCAGGTGCAGTCGCATCCCCTCACTTCGCTTTCAAACCGGTTCACCCTTTTTTTTTTTTTTGTTGATAATTATTATTATTATTATAATTGAAAATTCTCCGCGCACAGATGTACGTCGGACGTACTTTTTTTTTTTTCAACCCTCCGATTATAACCCGCTACGTTCATCGTAGGCACACACACGCGCATTTCAATCGAAAAAGTATTAAAATATAATCAGAACAATAACGAAACAGCGTTTCGTGTTTTCATAATATCTCGCAAGCGCACGGCGACGTACACCGACGGTGAAGAAAGCGTAATATTATTTATTACATTATATATCATTATCTATTATCATTCGATATACCGCTGATCGAATAAAATACGCACTGATCTATCGATAAACAGCCGACGTTACATAATTCGACCTACTAATAAAGCATTGACAATACACAATATTCGCGCCGCCGTCCGATTATAATCTAATTATTTATTAGGAAATCCGAAAGAAGATGAAATTATACACGACGCCGCGCCGCGGCGGTGTAAAAAGCGACGTGCTGCTGCTGCTGCTGTTGTGGCGGCCGAGTTCAAGGCCTGTTATTCCAAGCCGCGCTTGGTTCGTGTCAACTACTGCATCGGCGGAGCGACGACAACAACATTTTATTGATTGCGATGGAAAAAAGAAACCGGCAGACCGCGAGAAAATTGTGAGATAGGAGTGGGCACGACCTAGTATAGTACCTCTATAGCTAGTGGTACCGATCTGTTCAAGAAAGCGTACGGCCAATGCGGGCGCGCCCTATATAACGGAGATTTTTCAACAGAAAAATATTATGCGCTACGAGTGATATCGATATAATAAAATAATATGCAATTTGTACGCCTTGACTATTAGATATTAGATATCGCGCCGTAGCCGTCGTGGTCAATGTCGATATCCGCGACTATAGTCGTCCCACAGCTGCTGATAATATTCGAATACGTATTTTAAATGTTTTTGAAAGAGTACTCGGACGCGGTATTTCTCGAATATTTACACGTTTATTATTTTCAAAACAACGTGTCACGTTGAAAATTGATAAAATCACACGCGCACAATATGCCATCAAATAAAAACTACATTAAATACTACGCGCGTTTTCTATCAAATTTCATATACTCGTTTGTACATAATATGTGGACATTTTTAAATTAAAGTCCTCAGAGGTACAAAATGGTCATCCGAGTGATTCCAAAATCACAACAACTATCGTTAGGAAACGAAGAAATATTTTACGTAAAAAAAAAAAAAACGAAGCACTGAAACTATGATCGTAAATCTAAAACTGACCGAGTCGCAGCTATTTAAAATTTGAAAATGATTCGACTTTACGATCTCATCCGTATCGAGTGATTTTTATGAACCGAGATTTTTTTCGTGAGAGATGAGATGTGTTGTGTTGAAAAAAAAAAAAAATTACATATTTTCAAATTTGCAAATATACTTGTTATTATCGTTGGGTTTTGAGTTTAGAAAAATGGATTTGGTAAATACGGATCGAAATCCGTCGAAATAATATTACCCGTCCACATCGGGTACGACAAACGCCGGGGTTTCGAAAACAATTCAAAAAAGGTGAAACGGCCGTATTTTACTCGGTCGGTTTTAGATTCAGGATCGTTCACATGCAGGTGGAAATGATTGCCCCCGAAAGAATGAGCCGATCCGAATCTGGTGCGAAAAAACAAAAACGGTCGACAATAATCGTCGAAAAATAATAATATGCGTTTCAGTATTGCCCGTCTCGATCCGAGGTCGCCGAACGGAAACATTTCGCGTTTGAGTGAAACGCTCGCAGTGTATATGGTCTAGTAGTAAAAAATATAACGTCATTATAATATAAACCATACTATCGACATATTTATTACGCCGCGTATACTAGAACTGTCGACTGATATTATAAATATTCCAACTCCGCGACCATATGTGCCTAATAAACGCGACGTCGACGAATATTTTTAATGTTGTCTGATCGGCAATAATATCATAATCACGTCCTACTGTTGGAACAGTGGAATCGGAAATATTTTTCGAGTCTGCGGCGGCGGCGTCCGTTCTGACGTGGGTGTCGGCCCGTTGCGATATCCGCGACGCGTGTCGCCGAGAAGACGGACGGGAAAACGTCACCACGTACGTAGTTCGCGCGAAATCACGAATAATTATTTCCCCGCAGGGCCGTATTAAGGCATAGGCACTATAGGCACTGTGCCTAGGTCCTACGAACATTTTAGGGCCTACGAAAATAAAATGTGAGGCTACGATTTTTTTGTAATAATATATTATTTTTTTGTTATTTTAAGTTTATATACAATATACTATCTGTAGACGTTAACACAACAAGTAAAATATTATGTACGTAAATATAAAATTATTTTTATACTTTCCAATACGTACAAATATATTTTACGATATTTTATTTAAAACTAATTCGTATTGGAAAAAAAAAATTGAAATATTTTAGAAGTACATATGTAATGGATTTTTTTTAAGTACAAATATATTTTACATTTTATTTAAAACTAAAAATATTTGTATTTTAATTCAAATGGATTTTTTTTAAGTACAAATATATTTTTATATTTGATCTAAACTGAAAAAATGCAATTACTTTTGTATTAAAATATTTCAATTTTCAACGGATTTTTTTTAAGTACAGAAATATTTTACAAAATTGTAATTATAATAAATTATAATTCAAACGGATTTTTTTTTTAAGTACAAATATATTTTACGAAATTTTATTTAAAACTAAAAAAATTCGTATTGGAAAAAAAAATTGAAATATTTTAGAAGAACTTATGTAACGGATTTTTTTTTAAGTACAGAAATATTTTTATATTTGATCTAAAACTGAAAAAATGCAAGTACTTTTGTAGACAAATATTTCAATTTTCAACGGATTTTTTTTAAGTACAGAAATATTTTACAAAATTTTATTTAAAACTAGAAGTACTTATGTAATGGATTTTTTAATTTTTTTAGTTTTAAAATGTCGTAAAATATATTTTGATATATTTAACTTATATTTTTTTCAGTATTAGATCAAATTTAAAAATATTTCTATACTTAAAATAAAATCCAATGGGAAATAAATAGGCACTGTGCCTAGGGCCTACGATAGTGTTAATCCTGTTTCCCCGTCGTCATCGGTTCGCCGTACACGTTGTCCGTCGTATTTCACTGTATCGCGGTTCATTTTATTTCCGTTTCGTTATCGATTCGTCGCGTTTGCGGCGGACAATGTGTCATTTTTACCGACGCGCGATAAACAACGGGCAAATATTGTTTTTGTTATTGCACTGCGGACCCGTACAAGTCTAATCTCGAAACGTTCGGGACGTTTGGCGAAATAATAACGATATTGTTTTACAGTCGAGATCGGAACGACATCTCTCTTTTTTTGTCCGTTTCTATAATTAATTTTTTCCTCCGCGAAAAAGAAGAAACGTTTGTGACTTTGTTCACACGACTTTATACGACTATCGTATTCTCTCACGAGTGACTCTCGCTACACGATCGACGTGTAAAAAAGGCGAAAAAATTCATGAAAAAAAAAAAAAAAAAATGTCCAACAGATTTACGCGGCACTAAGGTCACGTGCACGCCACGCCGCGGCGAACGATATACGTACGTACGTACGGTATGTTTGCCGTGCGTTGGTTTTAATAGCACGTCGTTAAATCTAACCAATTCGATCAACCCGTAAGTATATAATATTATTGTGCCGCGACGTGATTTGAAAAAACAAATTATGCTGATTATATACGTTGCTCGTTTAGCGAAAAAATTGCCATCCGTTTGCGGGTCGCACGATGTATTTGCAACCGCGCGCGAAACGCATAAAATAACATTAAAAGCAAATTGTATTTTTTTTATATTTTTTTTCACAACAGTAAAATAACTCTGTCGATTGTGTTTTATATTCGACACTGTTGGCGCGGCGGCGCGGCGGTAGGATTTCTCAAATTAAATTTGTTTTTATAAAAAATGCAACGCGTAGTCACCGACTACGATTATAATAAATACGAGTGTATTGTGTCGATTAAACGCCGTTTTAAATGAATTACAATTCACAAACATTGCAACACGTTTTACAATAATTATTTAAACAGCGTTTAAACGTTTGGCTTTCCACGGCGTTCGGTTTTTTTTTTTTTTTCATTTTAGATTTAATTATTTCGGTTTTTTTCTTTCTTTCTTTTTCAGAATACCAGAACTCGGGACGACATTGTGATCTATATTTATCGTCGTTACTATACAAATATATAATATTACAGTTATGAATGTTCCTAAACGTATAATAATATTAAGTGCTCCGACCATGTCTGGAAAATAAACGAGACTTTATAAATGACACGTGTACATAAGATAAAAAAAATATTGTTTGATGTTGATAATGAACGAAGAAGAAAGCCATTGGATCGACTCCCACCATGCGCGTGGACACACGAAATCACACGTGGTGTACTAGATGCACATGTGTTCGAGTATCGAAAGATTTTGTGATTTTAAGTGTGTACGCGACAGCAGTGACGCAGCCAAAGAGGAGCCGTGCCCTCCCCCGTATTTATATATATAGTTATTTACATTAGTCGTTTCATCGCAGCTCAAAAAATAATAATCGCAGGGACTCGACATTTTACCGAGTACTTGTATAAATATTTCGTAGAGATGATGGAAAATATTTGGATTATTTTCGTGCGGTCCGTAGGAACTTTTGAAATTGAGATTGTAGATCGTTGAAATCCGTCTTTTTTTCGTGTAGAGATTTTCATTTGTTTTGTGCTATCCTGCCGGCTCGTCAATCGTTTATATTTTGTGTCCGTGATCTAGACCGGAATCAATAATAAAAAACTTTCCGCGAGGTTACAAAAATATGTTGTTGTGTTCACAAACACCTGGCGTAACATAAAAAAGGAAAAAAATCCCATTACTATACTCGACAGTGTGTGTGTTTTTTTAAACTTTATTGAATAACTTAATTTTCAAAACGTTTAATAAAGCGTAATACCAACCGTTCGTTTGTAATTCATAAGAGGTACCTATGTGTATACGTACAATACAATCAGATCCTAATTAGGATGAAATTCGACGAACATTATCATCGTTAATCGAGTGTAATTAACGCCGAGCAACTCATCTCGTGTCTGTGCGGCTGATATACTATTCCTTTTCGTAATAAAATATCGGAAAATCAAATACTGCAACGATTCACCACAGCGTAGAAAAAAATACGCGTACAGCGTGATACGACAAGTATAGTCTGTAACTACGAGGCGGAACAATTGAGTTACGATTACTTTGGCTACTCTAAAAAATTGTAAATCCACGCGGTACACCGATTTCGAGTGTGTATCGTTGATTTTAATACGGTATTTTCGTGTTCTACGTTTATTATTTTGATGTTTTTGAACGCACATTTCGAGTACTCCGTTTGCGCCGCCGTTATTTAGCGTATACGTGTATTTTACTGTTTGAAGTGCATAATACATATTTTATAATCCAATGTAAAACTTCAAGTGCGTACACGCGGATTAGTGCACCGACACTCTTCCGTCCGATCGTCTAAATTTCAAACGCTTCATTAGGTATTATACGTTTGCGTACGACATTTTTAGCAAAAGAGTTCTGCTCCCGAAAATAAAATTCACAACATTACGGTGACCGTTTTATGCGTAAACGAAAATAACAGTAAAATCTTAAAAATTATTGCGATCAAACATATATTATGTAATTTGTTAACTAAAATGTACGTATAATAAAGAAGAAATAATTCGACCTATATAAAAACCAATTAAAAATTAAATAAATAAATAAATCATAAACCGACAGAGAAAAACTCTGTGTGCTATTTATCGTATCAAGAGTATCTACTGATTAGTAATTTTTATTTCTAATCAAAAATCATACAGCGGTTTATTTAATTTTAATTAATTTAATTTACCTCTTCCCGATGTTATTGGTTATAAAAGTCAAATCTAATCGAAGGTCTGTCGGTTGGTTATCGAGTTTTATTTAGACCATTGTTAGTTATTCGATATGCACGAACGTCACGAGCGTTCGGCGATAATTATTTGAACTTTTAACTTTGTCTAAACTCGACATACGAGTATTCGTAAATAGTCTTTAATGAGCGTTGCTGAAAATGTTTCGATAACACGGCGTCATAACCGCAGGTACTTTATTGATCACGGTAAAACCTATACGATTTTAAACAAATCTATATTAGAAAACATATTGTTAAACAATAAGCGTCGCACGGAAATGCCCGGAAAACGGCGGATTAAAAAGCGTCTTTGTCGCGACAAAGTCTACAATATTATATTCTCGTGACTTCTCGAAACTCTAAAGTGGATTTTATGTGAAGTTATTGTTAAAACATACGTAGTACCATTGATTAAGTACATTAGTATACTTAATCAATGGTAGTACGTACCGAAATCCTGCAGAATTCGTTTTTACTTTTTAGAAAAATGTTTGGTTGCACATGTCGGTCATATTATTGGGTAAGCGACACGGATCGACTATAAAATATACGTATAGAACAGTATTGTTTTACATTCGACAATAGTTTTGAAACACAATGAAGTGCACGTGATTTTTTTTCTTTCTTTCTCGAAAACGATTCAGTTTCAAATTTTAGACAAATAGCGTGGACGCGTGTCTATTTATCGAGTTGAACAGTGACATTACAATAATGGATTATAAGCAGTAGAAATGGACTCGATTTTTTCGAGCATACACCGAATACTAATGTATGCACGATGTGTATGCATAATATTATGCACGTGGTACTTGTGATGTCGCTGAGTTATCTTATTTACAGCAATCGAATATAATTATAAATTCGACGAAAAACACCATACCACGTTAATTATCATGTTTTTAAAAAACAAAATATTACCAACAAAATATTTATAATTAAATATAGTAAGACCTCTTTCGACTATTCGTACAATATATACGTCGATAACACGACGCGGTATTTATTCGAAAACTTGTAATGACTAAACATATTTAAATTTTTAATATTATCAATATGCGCCAAATAAACCACACTAGTCCAAAAAATGGATACCAACATTTTTTTGGTACACTCAATTATATCAAAATATTATTGAACGGTTGATTTATTCGACTTGTACTTGGCTTTCATTTATTAAATTGCGACTTAAGAATAAGGGCAATGTAAGAGAATACGACTGAAGTCCCAAGAGGCATCGTATGTTTATGTCTTGCCTCTTGGAGAAGAATAACTGAGAGGAATAATTATCATAAGAATGAGGTAATGAGATTGATTAGACTGTACATTTTACAATAATATTGTCAAGTGTCTTGTTTTCGGGGTGAGTGGGATGGAAATGTAATAGGGAATAATTTAGAAACGAAATCGTTTTCGTGAAACAAGAAAAAATTGCAATATTGTATTTAAAACTTGTGTATGTTTTAGAAAGTTTTTGTGTCGTCTATTGAATCGTTAATTTCATTTTTTTTTTCTAATCGATCGAAAAATGTCCTTGTCGATTTTACGATTTCATTTCTTATCGTATAAAATTAAATTTCTTAATAAATGACTTGATCCGACCAACTATTTTGTATTTAAGTGATCGTTGAATACTAAATAATTGCTGCTGTTTATTTGTGTAATAATACGAGTATGTTACGGTACTTTATATTCGGTTATTGCGAGAATAAATGTAAAACAATTGAGGTCGACGATATTATGTTGATGGTCCCGTGAAATCGTTTTATGTCAACCAATAATATTTTTACGGAGAATTCATACGGGTTCGGTGAATATTTTCGAACGTGATTTAATGTAAACATTTTATCGAGACGCGATCTGCTTGTGTGTTAATATTATGTTTGTCGTCCAATGTAGGTGTGTTTATTTTTTTTTCCAGCGCGATCGTTTCATTTGGTTTAAATATGGTTTCGATGTTAGCGTCTGTGTGTTGTTTTGGTCATTGGAAATCAAAACTCACCATATAAATCGGGAGCGATGATAGAGTCAGTCCTAAGGTTTACTACAAATGAGCACTGTATCTGACATCGAATCGCTCGGTGTTTGGCGAATTTTGAAAAGTATCGAGTTTATGTATATTTTACATGTTTTACCGATTCATAAATATAGTTTTCTAGACCGAGTGAAACAATTTTGACGCGCGTTTTCCAAAAACAATATACAGAATCGATATAAAAACTTTTCGAGCCACATTACTTACAACGCGCCGAGCACTACTGCAGTACTGCATTATAAAGACTACACGAGAGCGCAAACACGTTGAAATATAAAATATTTCGGATTTCTCAGAAACGTTCGACAAAATTACTGGACGGCCGAATAATGTTCAGACATCTGTCTGTTTGAGAACGAAAAACCAGAAAAACGTTTCAACCAGTTGAGATTTTCGTTCCGGGACGTTTTTCAGATGCGGCAACTGGACGACTGCATTTTATGTGTAACCGTTTACGTTCTTAACACAAGTTTCATCGCAATCGTAAACGCGCCGAGTAAACTACGTACATTGAAATGTTTGTATTTCTACAGTATAAAAAGTGCCATACGTTTTTCAAGTCGAAAAATCACACAGAAATGATTAGGTACATTTATGACCTAATACCAAACACGACAAGTATCATATTTTACGCGCAGCAATTACAATTGTTTGTAATTACAATGCTAAGCTCGCGGATACATAATATTATATGTAGACAAATTATTCGCCAATGTGTAAGCAAACTGATAATTATGTCGTGCGATTCGTTTTAAAAATGGCCGTATAAAGGACGAAGATAATTATTGACATCGACGTTGTTCGACGTAAAACACGGTATATACGAAACCACAAAGTAGCCTCTGCGGGGCATCGAGCCGAGTTCGATTTTACGAGACCAACAAATGTGATTTGGCTTTTTTCAATCAACGCGATCAATATCTTTTTGCAAATCGACTAACCGGCACATAGCAATCACGACGGAGTGAACCTCGAGAACTCACTTTCTATATATTATTATCTAAGGATGTCGAAGAAGGTTTTTTCCATTCTTGAATCGCAGACTAATTATTTTATGCGTTTTTTGTTTTGTGTTTTTTTCGGCCTTTTCCGAAGAGTCAACACTATTATGGCTTTAACGAATGTGTGATAAGATTATTTACACCTGTTCTTGCAGCATGTGTGTAAATGTGACAAAATTGATATTTAATACGGGCAAAACACGTGAAACACGCCTTGCACATGCACTTGAAAAAACGATCGTATGTCAAAAATACTGAATCAATAACGCGTTCAGTCCGTGTAGGGTTTTTATCTACGGGATATTTCGAAATAGGTACAATATTGCTATGGTTATTCAGTATTTTTACTCTCTCGCGGTGCGTCTCTTCAAAATTAAAACACACGCTCGTATCGTCGATACGCACGTTGTTTTATAGTTCTAAGTGTTCTAACGCACGTCGTGTCATACGAACGATTGACTCTCACCAACACGAAATGCATTTGTCCGCACCATTCCAGTGCAACGGTTTTTACTAGAATCGTATTTTTTCATCGCGTGAAATTATATTTTAAATTACAACTCTTACAACTGTTATCAATAATACGGTTTGCACAATACTCTATATTATATTATAGACGGATGTTTCTAAATATGGGGAATACGGGGCAATAGGCGCGGCGCGGATTAGCGTAAACACTTTTATAATTATTAAGAAATCTAATCTTTATTATATTAAAATAAATGTTACGCAAAAACTCGACTTTTTTCTTTCTTTCATTAGTCTAATTATTATTATTTAAGTTCATTTAATCGAACCGTATACGTCAGTAGTGTAATATACCGTGTTTGTTAGTATTCTTCTCTCCGACGACGTAGAAAAAAAAAAAACATAAAATAATTTTATCAGTATATCGATTAAACGATTTATAGCTTCGATAATAAATACATTTCAATGAGTGATGTAATATTTATGACGATGCTTTTTGCTGATCAACAAAAAAGAAGTTCGACCACTACGGTTGTTATTATAAATCATTATTGTTTCTTGGCTACGAAATGGGACTGTATGAAAAATAAAGATACCTATGGACAAATGAAATTTCCATTTCGACAGAGTCGCGACGAGAATAATAAATCACAATTTATAACGAGTCGGCGAACCCCGCGTGATTCCGCGCAGTCCGCGTAAACAAATATCTCGCATTAGCATACGACGACGTCGTCGGTACGAAAAACGTATTGTTGTTGTTTGTGCCGTTTTCACGTAAACGTCGAATAAAAATTTTAAGAAAACGAACAATTTACCCTGGGTTTCGATAAAACCGTGTAGGGAAACTGCAGACAGTACGCATAGCAAATGCAACGATGTTTTATTTTCCCCTAGATTTGAACATTTTAAATTCGATTCACGTTAATATTATACAAAAACACGTGCAAAGTCGACTTATAGCGGGTAGACGGGAAAAACGTGTGAAAGAAAACAAACGAAAATCGACATCGAGAAGTGTAATATTATATAAGTGTTTGTGATAAATCGTGTGACGTGCGACGAAGACGAAAAGTTTGAGAACCGCTGGACTATAGAGGACACGCGATGATGGGCCGCACGAGGAAAAACAAAAATATACCCACGTGTCATCTCCATAGGTGCTCTGTAGCACACTAATCACAGTCCGTACACGTTTGTTGGCAGCGGCAAAGGAAAGCCAAATGCGGCCGGTTTGAAGAGACTATTTTCGTTGTGTCGTCGCGACAATATACGAGCGTACGACGCGGGCGGGAACGAAAAAAAAACATCAGACGGTGCTTCGAATGTCAAGGGCGAACGAGCCGCGTCCTACTGGATAGTTTTGGGAAGGGCGCCATCTAATCCGTAAATAATAGAGCAATAAGTTCCGAGCGAATTTTTCAACCGTAAACCTCCTGCTCTCGTATGCACGACACGTTCTAAAGCTATAAATTATAATATCTCGACAACGTTTATGAGTTGACATAAGTTTACACGCTTATCAGTACGAATCGAAGACGAATCATTACCGTGCGTATTGTCTAATCGACTAAATTATAAATAAATACGCATTGACTTTGTTTTAAAACAAACCTACTGAACGTTTAAAATGTAGTTTTAATTGTAACCGTATATACAAAAGGGGGAGGTGGCACGTGGTGGCGGATTGAGAAAAACGTTCGTCAAATATTTACAATGATAAACGCTTTAAATAAATATTTAAAAATGTTTAAACGACAAATTAAATAATAAACACAGACGATTTCTCAGCGAGCCTTTGGAGGACTGGACGAAAATGAGACAAACGACGACAGTCATTTGACAAATTTGTTCGAGCACGATTTCTTATCATACGTTCCACTCGCCCCTCGAGAATGCGCACGGAATTATTCGAATGTTGTTTACGTTTTCGACGCATCGAATAATAACGCACGTCATCGTCTCGCCGGTGCCGTGGGACACGGCTTGGTTGCGAGTACTTCAACACGCGCAGTGGCGCGAGCCGTCTCGGCGGATAACAATAATAACGATATAATAATAATAATTATTATCACGATAATGACAATGATGGAACCATTATTTTTCCGTCGTCCGAACACAATAACGATCGCGACCCTCGGCTCGCGTGCGCCGATTTCCCGCGGGCCAACAATGGGGCGCGGCACAGGAAATCGACGGCCGACGGGATCCGTTCCGTCGTGCTCCGCATGGCAGCTGCAGCTGCGCGTTCGAGTTCGTTCGTGTGCAACGAGCAGAGGTAAAAGTACAATATTATAATCGTTTCGACAATAATAGGTATCACAACACGATCGGAAACGGCGCACGCGAGGTCGGGCGAGCGGGAGCACAAAAAGGACGAACGTCGGAATTGTACGACGCGAACGGCCAACGCCATCTACACGGCCGCGCGCGATCGAGCGATCCACGAGTTCGCGGCGATCTATAACCGCTAGATCGGTCGTCGAGTATTACGTTCGAGTACTCGAGACCGGAGCGTTCGTCTCGTACGCAGACCACCCTACTCGGAGACTTGTACACGAAAACTATACTTTAGTATATCGCGATGATCACGCGTGATTTAATCGATCGTCGTACGGATTAAAAATGCCAGCAGACTTATTTGGTCAAACGAAAGTGAACTGAAAGTAGACGGAGCGTTTGAAATGTTGTCGCGTGGAGATTCATCGCTTCGATTTTCCTTTCTTCCACCTACTGGATCGGTTATATTGTAGACATCCCTCCCCGCGATCCGGAGACTTGTACGGAATTTTCAACTGCGCGCTCTACTGACTGTCGTCGTCGAGTGATGATCGCAATTGACCGCGAGTGATCTAATCGTAGATCGAATAAAATTAGAAAACTCATTGGGCTCAAACGAAAGTCAACCGAAAGCAGACGTCGCGTTTAGATAGTACTCGTATTATTGTGCGCGCGCTTTCTTGTCTTTCCGGACAATAATGACGTATCTCAGAGTATATATTTTCAGTGTAATTTTGTGCGTTTACAAATTTGTGTATCAAAATTCGTAATTACACACGCGGTCAAACAAATGTTCACTAACTAAAACGCGGTGTACGTTTAGTGTTTGTACAAAGACATACATTGACTTTGAATAAAGACAACGCGTACGCGTTTCTAGTTTAGAAACCGTAATCGACTTTATAAACTTTTACGAGTGACTTTAAGTTTTACACCCGGTCGGCCGGAGAAATGAACAGACAGATGTTTTCATACGATTTGTCAGCGCAACGAGGGAAGAGAAAAGCGTACACGAAAATAGAGCGACGACGTTTTCGTATCGTCATCCTGTGTTACACATTCGTCTACTACAGGGTCGTCGCCCAGTGCGTCGCTAAGCTTTTTGTAAAAAACGATTGGCCAGCAGCTGTTGATAACTTCTTGTTGAATCCGTTCAATGAACGATAATCTCCCGTCAGAATGTAGAATCACGTCTGTCGCGTACGTGTGGATAACACTGTGCGTCGCACAGTACTCGAGTAAAGACCGAAATTGATATTGTTGACCCGCGATTGTGTTCAGACGTCGAGACGAGAACACAACGATTATAATAATATCGTTATGCCATCGCGCGTACGTACTGTTATTGAATCAATGATAACGCGGCCCACGTTGACGTAACAATGCCTACATAATATCAACTATAATTTTATACACACAAGCTGTTCGTTTATACATCCACGTACCGCCGCGCCGTTAGTAAATTGGTTTTACATTTTCGTCAAAACGTCTATAGCGCGTTTTAAAGCAGTCGAGTGAAGCGTGGTTCTTTTCAAAAAGCTTTGGTGCGAGCGTACAAGCTTTTAGTGTTTGACAGTTAGTTCCGTTTGTTTTTTTTCTTTTCGGGTATACTGTACGTAATAACGGTTTATTTTATATACTTATATACGTATGACCGTAGCACGATAATATTTAGTAGACTGTTCGAACATAAAAACAAAATCTAAATGAACTCGACGTGACTCTAAAAATATTACATGAATTATATTATCACGACATAAAAATTAATACTAACAGAGTACATTAAATAATATCAATAATGACGGTTTTTTTTTCGCTTAACGAGCCTAAAATTTGTACTCATAATTTCAATAACATTTCATACAACATATTATAATACGTTATAGATAAAAGTTACTTATATAAAGGAATCACACTAGATTAAACTTTGATAATTCAAATCTTCAACAACAACTCAAAAACCGAATCGTTTATTCGAGTTACTCTTAACTTGGACGACTCAAAGAATTTATTACAACTTTTAGATTATAGACATAGAGATTGTTTTACATAGTTTTTGGTGGGGAGTACCAGAGTTATTTTATTGATTTTAATCGGGTATAAATAAGTCAAAATTATGTTATTAATAATATTACATTTTATACACAATGTTTTTTTTAACTAGAAGTTATTGTACTTCAAAACCGATTCAAAAAAGTGTTGTTGTTTATAAATGTTATTGTTACGCGTATCAATTTCATTTTTGTCTGTAATAGGAAATTTCAAATTATGGAAAAATATCTAAAGACCGAAAAATTTGGATTTATCGACTTCAGTGACAAACTCGTTACACATATTTCGACTGAGTAATAGATGTATAATTCATGTTTTAACTTTAGATATAATAAATAATTATTATCAAATAATTTTATTTATATTTACATACTGTGGATCGGTTATTACGACTACTTAATCAATTTTTTTAATTTTGCGTGAGTCATAAAAGAATATTTATTTAAGAATTTTAATACTTTGTTTATTATTATTATAATATGCATAATGCATGTATAATTGCTGAAAATTATAATTATTTGATAATGTTTTAAATCTTAATCATATCATGTATGATATAGTTATTTTGTGAATGCACATTTTCAGGATGTTCTAATAAAAATGTTTCAAAAGTGTTCTGCTATCACATGTCGTAAACCACGTTTATGAATGTAGTAAACAGGATATTCATATAGTTGACGGTTATTAGATTATAAAAAAAGGTGTTGAAATAAATTGTGTTAACCGCAATTGAGTGTTGAAATAAGTACAAAAATAAGAGTCATAGCTAATTGATTTAAACGTTACGTATAAGTAAAGTATTTAAGTATACCTACTTAATTTTCGATTAAACGAAGAAAAAGAAATGTAAGAATAGTTCTTTAACACCGCTCTTGTCGGCGGCTCTTTTACATTTACCCTGAGAAAGGGAGAGAGTACGTATGTCAAGAGATGTTGTCACTTTTTGGCATACAATTATAGATACTTAATGTCTAGTGTGAAGACGATAAAAATCAAAACCCAAAGGAAATTCACATCTCATCCCCTTCGGATAAACATCATACATTTTATGGAAAGGTACTCACGTAAAGTGTTTACGTTAAAAATGTAATTTTAAACAGACCTCGCTATAGTGAATACTCTCACGGGGATGAAAAAAAGTTTCTATTAAGAGCCGCACGCTGTCGGTAAGCGTTAAAGAGAAAATTAAAACGATGGTTTTTGACTCTTAAGAGTATAATAATAATAATGATAATAATAATAATAATGAAAAAAAAAACAGTCGTCCAGAACTGTTTGGGACGTACAAATGTTTATTGTTCTCTTGGCTATGAAATTGATTTAACAGAGCCACGCATTGAATCGATACGAATTCGTTTTCAAATATAATTGAAATCATTTATAATTATTTTGGACGCCGAGACTCGTGACGACGAACAGTTAACATGACACGCACTGTTCACATTGTATTCCGTCAGTATTTAAGACTATAAGCGTGTTCTTTGTCACGTTTAAAATAACGCGAGTTTTCAATTTCTTAACCAAATAATTCAACTCTTTTGTTTACAGTTGGTATAAACGTATTTATCCGATCAGACTCGTCATTGTTCGATATTCATACAGATTTGAACACGAAACAAAATTTTTTTCCACGCACGATAACGTATTCATAGTTTATATTCATTTTATGCCATGTAATGTAAATCTGTTTTTAATTTAATGTAACATAAACACAAATTCGTAATCAAAAATACATTAGACCCATTTGTAATCTATATAATGGTTGTAAACAAAATCGCTTTCATGACACATCAAATGGGCGCTATTTATTTATTTTTCACACTGTACGTTATATTATTTTCAATTAAAACCTTTTTTCGTAGTCTGTACTCGGCGTGTCACTATTAAATTTAGAATATTCGGACTTTGGGTCTTTATCCAGGTATATACATATGATTCGGGTTATAAAATCTATCTCTGGTAAATTTCTATTTCAATATTGTTATTCTATGAAATTCTTGAAATAATATTATGTAAGTGCTGAAAAAGCGTTGTCGTAACAATGGTCGACGCAAACACAAATTCTAACGCACACATTACTGAGATCGACTTTTATGTCGAACGTATTCGTTTGGTCACAGGTACCTAATAATACTCAGTAAGTACGGTGTCTCGTGCTCGTTAAAAAAGTTGCAACAAATGTCGTTTGTCCGAAAACAGTTGTTGTTATCGAATATTACTTTAAGATAATAGTGTGACGGTGGACGTCGAATGCGTGTATGCGATATGGATGCGTGGAATATTTTCCGATGGTGGATTTGTAGGACTATTCGCTTAATCGAACGATTAATATTGAGAAATGTTTAAACCGTAATGGCTATCGAAGTTCAAATATCAGCTCGGCTGTTCATATTCTGAACGATAATTATTAATCGTTAGTAGTTAGATTACTGCGTGTTGTTGAATTATTTCAGTTTTATTTAAGACGTATATTATTTACACATTGAAATTGTTTATAAAACGGATTTCAGATTATTTGAAAACCGTTGATGGGAATGAAATGGCTAAACGTTAAATAACGCTGACCAATATTTATTCACGTTATTAAGTGCGAGCCGTGAACGAAAAGGCGATTGAAATTGTTCGGTTAAAGTTCGCAGTGCAATTCGGTAAAGTTACATAAAAAAAAGAAAATCATAAAACAGAATGACCAACGCATTAAAAATGTCTCGACGAAAAATAACAATAATCATAACGTTTCATAATGATTGCGTACGATTAACATTTTGAAATAAAATTGACATTAAGAATACGTAATTGTAATCATTGCAATATTATTGAAATAAAATAATACTAATTTCTTCGACCGTATTTTCAAACTATAATTATTATATTATCGTATGATGATTATAAAATAAATAATAAAAACAATTAAAAATAAATTATTGAGTTGTTTGATAATCCGCCACCTCGCCAGTGTGTCACCCTAAACAATACGACCCTTTTTAGCCATATTATGGCTAAAAGAAGGAATTTCTACCCGATTTCTCTGATAATTTATCTAATACTTTTAATAAACCGGTAGTTCTATAATATATTCGCGGTGGATTATCCAGACGTCACTGAATATTAAATAATAATCGTAATGCATTCAATAATTTGTGTTCATGTATAAATAAAGAACACAATATAAGGCTAAGAATAAATAATTCGTTAGATATTGAACAAACGATTTTTTCGTCGAGTCGTATTATTCTGTGAACTATGAATGCTATACTATATTCGTTATTTTTTTTTAAATAACCTTAAGTGACAAATCGGCTCGTTCCGGGCATCAGCCATTAGCCAATATTATATGCTGAAAAACGTATTTCAACTCATTGTCCGCCGAAAACGTCGTAATAGGTCCGCATAGAAATTAATTCCGAACGTTGTATTCAAACAGGAACAATCGCACTTGTTCTTGATGGTAAACGGCGAGCTTTCTCCGTGTCGAACACGAGTGCGAACTATAACGAGCTATAATTATATATGGTACGTTGACACGAGCATCGCGTGCGTACGTTGTGTGTACTCAACGCTTATAATATTATTCGGTCTATTCACTGTTTATCCTTTGTCGATGTCATTGAAGTCACTAAAAAAAAAATAAAAAAACCTAGTCAATGAAATTTTTTTCCACGGCGAATCCTTGGGGGTTTCTTATTTTTTGTTTATTCATTTTTTCCCCGTACGATTCGGGAGGTGATGAAACGTTTTTCTTTTCGGACGTCGCAAACCGGAGGAGAAAAAATCGTAAACGCGCGAGACCGACCGGGACTAATGTAAGACTATACCGAGTGCGCGTATACGACTGAGAAACGTTTCCGCGAGGAAAACATACGCCGCCGCGCGATATAAACAGTGTATCACACGGTGCATTGTGTGTGCATCTGGAACTCTGTTTCTTCTTCTAATTCGTATTCGACGATAGAAAAGAAAAAAAAATTGAATATTTCTGGCGCGCGCGCTCACAATACTTTTTTATAATATGTGGAACGATATGATTGCCGGGAAAACCGGTTTCGGGGGCACTTAATGGCTAACCCATCCAGATTCGATGACCAACACAAAACAAAAGGAAACGGCTCCGAGTTCACGGCCGCCGAAACGGATAGACGAGAACGGGCGGGCGGCAGGCGGGCATACGTACGTATGTGTGTAATGACGGCCTAGTGGATAGATAGATGGAAAAAAAAAAGTGGAAAAAAAACCGTGGTGAAAAGACGGGAGGAAAATAATAATAATAAAAAACAACACGTCGCCGGGATTCCTGTGGCCGCGGGTCGTTTACGCGCGGCCGCCGCCGGCACCGGCGCAGTGACACTGACCTTACGCGCGCGTTCGGACGGACATTAAAACGTACTAACTATATAATAATATCATATATATAGTAGTGACTCCGTATCACACGACGAACCCCGTTTACACAATATCATACACGTATGTTTTAGTTTTTTCCAAGCGCGCGCGGCGCGCGCGCGATGCAGGTGTAATGTGCTCCTTCTCCTGCGAGTGATGGTATGTAACCCCGCGCGTTCCCCTCACGATTATAAAACGAAAGATTCGAACGCACAGATAGGCGCGCGTACATAATACTCTCGCGCCGGTGTAGAAAAATATCGTTCTGTTTTGTAGGTTTTTTTTTTCGTTTCTTATTCGCCCTCTTTACTCTTCACGCTGTAGCGCGCGTACGCGCGAGCGCGCGCCGCCGACGCCGATCGAATCTCGTGGTTTTCGAAAACACGACGACGCCGCGCGCTTTACACGTTCCCCGGTCGCATCGTTATATTATTATTCGAGGAATAGGAGGTATACATATACTATATACGACACACATTCTTCGGACGGGCGCCGATATATGTATAGTAGACGCACATCGCCGCCGAATAAGATTTTTTCATCGGCCGGTCGTCCTTTATTATCCGTCCGATAAAACAAAAAAAAAAAAATCGAAAACCCCGCCAGACGGCAGACAGTATGTATGTATGTTATTTTGTAGGTGGGGTCGCCGCCGGCAGCAGGGATCGTCACGTGTAATAAACAAAAGACCGTATCCAGACGTCGGAGCCTCCGCCGACGCCACGGCTCGCACCCCTCTAGATCGTGGCGTTTAAATTATTATACAGCGTGTGCCTCGCGCCTGTTCACTTTATTATAATTCAAAGCGCGGTCGACTGATGAAATCGCCACTATTATTGAGAACATAGTAAATACTCGCGGGCCAGTGGTGTCACCAGGCGAGCGTTTCGATTGCTTTTTATGTGCTAGAAAATTCACGCGTCGGGTTTCCACACAAAACGTGTCGTCACGCGGTCCTATTTCGTATTACGTGCGATTATCGTGAAAATCGTAGACAAATGTATGGTTTGAAATATATATTTCGCGCGTTCGTCCTTTCTCGCGAATCGTGTTTGAATATGAATCTAAAACATGCCCTTCGAATAAAATCTTGGAAAACTTCGACTTTGACCCTCTCGACTGTTTCTGTGCGAAAAGTGCACGCGAGATACGTCTCGGGTTTCCACGAAACGCGTCGTCACGCGGTTCTATTTCGTATTCGATATTGTAATAATCGCCGACAGTTTTAAACGAATTTTAGTTAGTTCTATTGACGATTAAACGCAAATCATTACGCGGTGATTACGTATGAACACTTTTAACGACTACGGCGGAATGATCGGGCGCGAAACCGAACATCAAATCGAAACGACAACCCCCTGGGAAAATCTCGGCTGCGCGCGCCAGCTCGCGGGACGAAGACGGCCCTGTACACGCCGTCGGATGTCTGGTCGTCGGCACCCGAGTCAAACGAGTCGTTGTAATTCCGTGTGCGGGTGTATATATATATAATGTATTATACACTCACGGACGCGCGTGCGCGCGTAGTAGAAACGTATACGTATAAAAACAACTCGCCGAGTGTTTTCCAACCGCGTATTAAATCGACGAAATACCGTCGTACCGCCGGTCTCGCGTTGTAATAATAATATTATATCGTACGAGATGACCCGGCAGCATTCGGTGATGGTGTTATACAGGGTGGCCCACGGACATATCTTTCGTTAAACGATTTCGTTTCGGTATACGATTTTCTTCTTTTTTTTTTAGTTGGGAGCCGTCAAATTTGTATTTTCCTCCTCTCGGCCGGTTCGAGAAAAAATAAATATAAACTTTGAACCGTTTATTTCGATGAAATCGAGTGATGGTCATTATTTAGCACGAGTTTTTATGTATACATTTCAACGTATCGCGATTGAAAATCGAATTACTGGTTTCATAGTTATCGCTTATTATGTAAGTTTATAGGAGTGAGCGACTGCAGCGTACCCGGAAGTCAAATCAGTTAATTGATAAATCGGCGTATAACAGATAATATTTTTTAAGACAGTATTTTTATAGTCGTCGATCGTTAGGTGCTGCGATAGTACGAGCAGATAAATAGTGCAGCCGCGTGAATTCTCCAGTTTATAAGATAATCTATTTTAAAACGTCAATTATGTGCTGTCTAGCTAAATTACAATAATTTTTATCGACTAGCCAATTTAACTTCCGGGTACGTTTACCATCTATACTTTATAGCTATAAAACCACAAATCGTTCGATTTTCGGTCGTCGACGATACGTTGAAATGTCGACAACAATTTGTACCGAAAAATCGCCACTATGCGATTTGCTCGCGAGAAAAAATATCACCGAGTTATTTTTCCCAGCAAGGAACCGAACACGAATTCGGCTACGAGCATAACAACAATAATAGAATCCTTTCTACGAGACTTGGAAAAAAAAAACAGCCGAACGTCTGCGGAGACGTCGCGTTTCCATCGTGATATCACTGCGGGCTATCCTGTATACGCCCGAAGTGCACTGCATAGTGCACTGCGCAGCCGACGTCTACCCCACCCACGCCGCCCGCATCGCGGCGAGCCGACGAAACCTATGATTATGATATCGTCCGGGGTCGTCTCGTACGTTATATGCCCGCGCGTATACAATAATATGTGTAACACAATGTGCGTGCGTACGCACGGCGGCGAGGTGGGCCCGTCGAGATTTCGCTTCGACTGTATTTTTTATTGTCTGGTGTTTTTTTCTCTCTTTTATTTTCACTAACGTTCGCGCGAGTTGTTTTCCCACCGCGACGCAGACCGAGAGAAAGTCCGGAACACCTGGTAGGAATAGATTTTTCCGACCGACGGAGGCGGCGGGAGCGCGGGAGTCGCGCAACAGTGAAAAGGATAATGACGATCGCGCGTTGATGTTACCGTATAGATATCGTACAATTTATTGCCGAGGCGGGACACACGGAAACCCATAATAACACGAATCGACGATTTGGGGTGGCTCTGCGCGACGGTCGCCGATGCTGCCGAACGTGTCCCGACCCCTTCTCGTAACGGTCGCGTCGTACACGCACGCGTATAGTATTATAATAACGAAGCATAGCGTGATTCCAGTGGTTCTCAAACGTATTCATCGTCGAGATGTGAACGCGTTGCGGCCCAGCACGCATCATATTACCATCGCAGATTTCAATTTATCTACTACACACTAGATCGACGGAGTACTAACGGTGTACTGATAGGCCTATCTCGCGAGAAATCATTACGTCTAATAGAATAGAACGACTCGATTTGCTCGCGATTTACTTCGTTTATTTCGTGTTTTGATGTCGACATAATTGATTTTCCGTACAAACATAATAATTATATCGACAACTATCAACGAACGAATGGTAAAACTCATTATTTTCGTGGAACATGAGAACAAGTAGACATATTTTCGATTTGAAAATTATCTGGTAAAAATTTTCAGTTTTTATACCGATATAATTGATATCATAAATGGTTAATGTTGACGGATTACAATTTAATCCATACGTCGACACCATACAATAGGAATGATTACAATACGATTGATGATATTTATAAGTATGCTTTTATCTTTCAATTGGGACGGAGTCACTAAAATTTTCAAATAAAAACGGTAGTTGTGTTTAAATAGAACCTACACATGATATCGAGAAAAAAGCTGCGGGTCAGCCGACCTCCCAAAGTCCGCCCTCGCACTATATCAGTCGTTCTGACCTACTGCATGTCGTGGAATATAACTCGGCCGCCGTGTCTCGGCCGAAAACACAATCTTGTGAATTCTATACGAACACAGCAGACCTTCAGTACGACCAGTAAATCATTATGAAATCACTGACGAGCATCTGTTTTCCATGTGCGTACGCTGACCGATAAAACGGTGTCGTATGTGGAGCTACAGATTCGGTTGTCGCGCGCGTATGAGGAAGTGTATAGAACCCGCGGAAGGGCGGGGCAGAAGGGGTAGCCGGCCAGGAATCCGAAGGTTTCGCGATAGGGCCAACATAGAGATATGAAATTCCAAACTCTCGTGGACGCGTTCTGACGAGTAATATACGTACGTAAATCAAAGCGCTCAGAGGTACAGCTAAACGTTGGGCCTGTAAACGCGCGTAAACCGTTGGATGTGTACGACGGGAACACGTCGTCGCGTCGTCCGTTATTATCAGTGCGTCGTCGTGTCGGGAAAATCGCGGGGGGAGGGGAACGTCTCGGCCGGGCGGGTCGATCGAAAAGCACGGTTTCTCGATTTCGAGGCACCGTGGCGTGACAATCTCCGCCGACGGGCACGGCAAAACGTTGCGACTGGAATCGAGCAGCGACGATGTCGCGAACCCCCGGGGCGGGCCAAACCGTTCGCGGCCGACGTTTTCCGAGACGATCGTCGACGCCGCGCGCGCGAGAAAGCAAAAAAAAAATAAAAATACGTCCCTCCCCTCCGGCGCTAATCGTTCGACCGAAAAGACCCGAGTAGAGAGAGGAAAAAAAAAAAAGGACGAAAAAAACTCGCGTTTCCAAAAAAAAAAAAAAAAAAACGGTTGAAAAAAATCGTCGCTACGCGTGTTGTTGGCAGGACTGAGCCTGTCCGGTGGGCCCTGACGCAAAAGGGGGAGGGTGACGTACGGTAGTCGGCGGCGTCGGCGTCGGTGGCGGCGGCGGCGGTGGCGGCGGCGGCGGCGGCAGCGACGGCGACCGCGGTAGTACGCGGTCGCGGTCAACGGTGTAGTGTCTGGCGTGTCGTGTCGCGCAGTAGTCACGCGTTTCGTAGTAGCGCCGTCCGTCGTCAACGGTCTTCCGCGCGCGTTTCCCGATTTCTCTTTTCGCGTTTTTCCGCCGCCTCTCTGACGACAAGAAAACCGTACGACAACAATCAAACCGATCCTCCTCTCGCCCACCGTCGACGGGTTTTTCGTTCGCCTGGACGGCCGACGTGCCATGACAACGGGCTAGCGCGCGTCCCAGTCGCCGTCATGTTGAAATTGTTGGGCGGCCTCAAGGAGTTCGTCAAGCGGCAGCCGGTGACCGTCGACGGCACCGTGTTCCGCTTGCACAGCACGTTCACCACGGTCGTGCTGCTGGCGTGCTCGCTAATGGTGACGGCCACGCAGTACGTGGGCAACCCGATCCAGTGCATCGTCGGCGGGCTGCCCAGCCGGCCGGTGAACACGTTCTGCTGGATCACGTCCACGTTCACCATGCCGGACGCGTTCTACCGCGAGAACGGCGCCGCCGCGCACCCCGGCGTCGGCCCCGAGCACGGCGAGCCGGCCAAGTACTACACGTACTACCAGTGGGTGTGCTTCGTGCTGTTCTTCCAGGCCATGATGTGCTACTTCCCCAAGTGGCTGTGGGACATGCAGGAGGGCAGGCTCATGTCCACGCTGGTCATGGGCCTGCACTTCGGGCTGGGCCCGGAGGCCGAGCGCGAGAAACAGAAGAAGATACTCGTCCACTACATGCTGACACATATCAAAGTGAGTGCGAATGTTTTTTGATTTTTTTTTCGGTGTGACGAAACGCCGAATTCGAGAGTTCAATATTAGCTAATCGATGTCTCGGCGCGACGGTGTCGAAACGCCCGATTGTTTGCTATGCACGTTGGCGCCGGGAAATCAAACATGGACGCGATGAAGAAAAAACAATCCGTAATCGCACTGCGAACGTAACGTTATCGTAAAGACCGTTTAGTCCGTCGGCTATGTTTACTTTTCGTCGGTAACACTATAGAGACGTGTCGTCCCGCACGTCTCGAAAGCGATTTCGTGCCCGGCACTAAAACGAAAACGTATTTTCCTCGGATCCTCGTGACGGCGCCAGTCCGGTTTTTCTGTGGTAACGCGCGCAATACATCGGACGAGGGCGACGGGGGACCGGCCGGTATAAATCCGACGGCAACGACGCGAACAGATGTGGTGTGCACCGCTGTTGTAATAAAAACACAACACGCTCGTGTACGTCACGCGCGCGCGCGCGCATTCACGCGTCGGTCATTATAGCGAAATCCGAGGGGCACTTTTGGTCGTTACAACCGATTCCCGCGCTCGCCGCCGAACACGAGTATTCGGGCACCGTGTCCTTGGCCACGTCCTACAGCCGGTCAACGGATTACAATTCGGAAATCATTTTCGTTTCGTCTCGTTCGACCCGTTTTGTAAAGTTCAAAAAATACTTGCGTATTCAAATACTTTTTTGTAGAAGTATTTTTTTAATGCGAATACTAGTGATGGGTATTTTGATATTTTTTTAAATGCGCTTTTTACAATACTGAAAACGCGAAAATTACTGCTAGTTCTCACGCCGGATATCCGTTGACCCGAGGACGACAACAATAGGACGATAACGTGTGACGCTCGCGCGGCCGACACCGATTGCAGGTATTCGTATTTCCCGAATCGTATTTCCATCGATACGACGACGTGCGCAGCGTGACACCGTCGTCGTATTATACGCCGAACACGCGAGTCGTTCGAGAAGCGGGTCGAAAAGGAAACGATTTTTTGACAAATAGTTACGTGCTATTTCCGATTACGAGCCCCTCTGATTTTCGTCCATCGACGAATGGGATTCGAATCTAGTTCGTTTTGTAGATCGTGTATTGGTCGCACGTTTTCGATTTGATCGATTCGGTTTCCAACAATAACGCGTACGGTGTGGACAGTTAGTTTAACGTTTCATTACACTATCTCGTACAACCGTCGATCGGTTTTATTTCTTTTCTCCCCAATGCCGAGGTCGGACGTAGGTGACGTCACATCGCGACGATGCGCAACGTACTATGGTTATGATTTGCAGCCGACTAAGCACGTGCGTTATCGTCGGATGTCGACTAAGGAAACGAGCAGAAAAAGATGAAAAGAAAGACGGTAAAAAGTCAAACGAGAGACTTGGAAAACCGTGCGAGTACTGCGAATAACACGCCGCCTATCGGTCGTCTATCGAATTCGCTGGAGTTTGGCCGCGCGTTTGATTTGTAAAAATAATCATTCGTTGTTGAATTCGTCGTATTTCGACGCGCTCGCCCGACAGGACAGCCCGGCGCGTTCGTTTATGTAAAACGCGTTGTGTGTCGCGGTACGTGTATTCGATTTGCATTGAACAATAGGAACGCGTTGTGTTGTATAATCTCGCTACCGATTGCCGACAGTGAAATAATAACATGTAAAACGCGTAGACGATTCGGTGTTTGTTATTATAACGTTATGTTGGAATGAATAGGATAGAAAGAAAAACGAATAAACGACGAAAACGTTTTGTGTACACGTCTCCGTCGTCAATGGGGCTGGTTGTTGGTTTTTTCGAACACACCGTTTATATAATAACAGCGCAATGATATAATAAGGTGCCTTGTGGTATTGTTTAGAAATTCCACGTGATGACGGCGCTCTTTTTTTTCTAATATTAATACGGGTAATTGAATCCTATAATGATCAATATGTGTCGGCGGAAACGAGGACATACCCAGTGCAATATAATAACGGCCTGTAGTTCTAGTTTTCATCCATACTGTGAAAACGTGTATTTACTCACAACACGGTTTTTTTCTTTCAAAATGATAATATTATGGTATACCGTATATTTTTTCGTATTTAAATTAATGGTTTGTTAATATTCTTATTTGGCCGCCGTCCTACAACGTGTATTGTTCAGACATATTATCGATTTCGATATTTGCATAACGTCCGTGTGTCCGGCGTGTGTCGAGTAGAACTTTAACCTCAGAGAATTCAATAATATTCCAATAAACTGTTCGGGTGCGATTCTCGTACGATAATACACTGCGACGCGCGACGTTTGTCCGTGTGACGCCAATATTTTTCGGGACAATGTCATAATAATAGCGCAACATACTTCCGGTAGCTCCGAGAGACTAAATGCTAAATGTTAACATCTTCAAAACAACAAAGACAATACTCGGTGTTCGTTAGCCAACGCTACTCGCACCGATAGAAAATGTAGAGTTAGACGTAACGACTAAATGTAATCAATCGTAATTACGACGCCGCGCCGTTCCGTTTACGGAATAACAGCGTGATTAGTATAATATACACAGGAGTCCGCGAGAAACTCACAAACGTACGAAAACTCGTTATTAGTGCGTATGGAATATTCAAATTCATATGATACTATTATGAACTCGAATTAGACTCACTAATGATCTCGTATTATCATTGAAATGTACGAGGTAAGTCGGCCGTAGACAAACGCGCGCGTTTTTCGTAATACGTGTGTGGCACGAACGATCGAAAAACCACGAACAATGCTCGTAAAAAATCACAATACCAATATAATAACAACTCGTGTCTGTGTATTTTGACCCGTGAAAAATTTGAGTGCATCGTAAAACGTTTTACTACAGTGATGTGTCATTCTATCCGGTGACAGACGGTCCTTATCGCGTCTTGTTGAACCCGATAGGTATAGCGGACGGTCCGCCGCCGGCATCGCGAGGGATATTTTCGACGAGTTTTTCTTTTGCTTTGACGGAGATTCGTATTTATCACGAACCGTTGGAAACGATTGCACAGCAGTTCGAATTTGAGGTCGAAGTAGTTTTTTTTAGAATCCAATATTTATAGTTTCTGTTATTTTAGATCATCGCTGTTGTTGGTCTCTATTGTACGAAAACGAAAAATACAATGTTGTTTATAAATATCTGAATTTCAATAGGTTTTTTAATTTTATATACTTATACACACACACACATATATATATGTATTAGACACTATGAAAAACCACTTACTATAGAGAAAATGATCGCCCGCTCTTATAGATTACCACGATCACTGGTACTTCTTACTCACTGCCTTCAGAGTACTTATGACGATTTTTCTGTTAATAACGGAATTATTAGATTCTCTTGTATTCAAACAATAAAAGCCACATATTATACACGTACCTACATATACATTGAACATAAAAAAAACAGTAAAAAAAAAAAAACACGGTTAGTTTTTTATCGGAGAGTTGTTGACGTAATAGGCGCTCGAGTTCCTACAATAGCTATTTGCTCGTCACGATGTCGTACGTTTTCTCGATTTTGTTTCTCAATCGAAATCTCGTACGATATGCGTTCTCCGCAGCGGTTCCCGAATTCGTCGATTCGACGTGATCGACGGATTATCGATTCACACGGGCAAGGTTTGACGATACTAACGGTGTGCCCGACGTTTTTTCAGAAACACACCTGGTACGCGGTCAAGTATTGGATATGCGAGTTCTTGTGCTTCGCCAACATCGTGGTGCAGATATACGGGATGAACAGGTTTCTGGACGGAGAGTTCCTCACGTACGGTCTCCGGGTGGTCAGCATGGCCGCGGAACGCCAGGAAGACCGCTCCGACCCCATGATCTACGTGTTCCCCAGGGTGACCAAGTGCACGTTCCGCAAGTACGGTCCGTCGGGCACCATGGAGAAACACGACTCGCTCTGCATACTGCCGCTGAACATCGTCAACGAAAAGACGTACATATTCATATGGTTCTGGTATCTGCTGCTGTTGTTCGCGCTGGTCATGATGGTCGGCTACAGGTACGGAATGCACAAAACGTCTAAATAACAATGTCGTACCGGCGGCGGCGGCGGCGGCGTGTGGACAGTGACAAACGAACGCGTTCGATCGCAAATGAATATGTTACACTGTTATGTTTGGCCATTGCGATCGAGCGACTTCGGAACGATCGTACGTTTTCGACGAGACGTGTTAGGCACGGGCGGCGCGAGGTACGCGCGCGCGACTTCAATAGTCCCGCGTCAAAAGATAACCAGAGTAGTACGACGTATAATAAAACTAATTTATGATGCCTAATGAATCGAAATTCACTCCATAGCATCATTGATATTTATCGAACTCGATATGAGCACCCAAACTATAAGCGAGCGTAAAATGATAACATACCGAAAAAAAAAGCAGTAGAACATAAAATACTCGGTTTAAATGAATAATAATAATAATAAAAAAAAAACAATTTTCGTCATGTCGAAAGAGTCGATAAATGGTTAGGAAATAATAATGCACCGACCGCAAACTATATCACACTGACCTGTTATGTATCGTCTGTGTGCCACTACTACACTTCTATCCCAATTTATTAGACGTAGAGTTGAAATAACTCGAGACATACAATATAACACTTGTTTGGTACGATTCGTTTTTATCTAAATATTATTGTAAAGGAACAAAAAGGTTTATATTTTACTTATGAATGTATACGCGTGTCTAATAGTATACAATATTTGAGGTTCGTGGGCTTTTTTCTATAAACGTTCGCGTAGTTAGTAAAGAGTGACTATACAGCGACAATAATACTAAAAACGGTAAAAATAATTACCTCCCGCCAAAGCATTGTGTTCTACATTATATGTTTCACTGATTCACATTTACAGTTGTATGATTTTCCAACGTTATACGGTAGTGGCACATTTCGAAAGGTGACGGGGGCGGGCGCCTTGGTTTAAAGTGTCTATCCGGGACAAAATTTGATTTTTTTTCTCCTACAAAACATTCGATGATAATTATTATTACATGATTTATAGTGTT
Organism: Drepanosiphum platanoidis; assembly: GCA_948098885.1. Classification (NCBI taxonomy): domain Eukaryota; kingdom Metazoa; phylum Arthropoda; class Insecta; order Hemiptera; family Aphididae; genus Drepanosiphum; species Drepanosiphum platanoidis. The sequence goes on from OX402531.1 coordinate 18,777,482, forward strand.
TATAATGTATCGCATTATAAAATATAAGTGTACAATTATTTTCACATTTCAATCTCTGAATAAATACATACCATATTGCCGACAGAGTTTTCTACAGAACCGTTAACATTACGGCCACAAGAATATCATATTGTTTTTCTCGTTTTATAGTAACGGATTTCATTACGTCGGCAGGTACGCTATCCTTAGATCCTTGATGTGATTTGTATTATGTTTCTTGGAAAAAAAAAGCGATTCTTCTCATCATTTTAGCGTACACATACGCGAGCGCTCGAATGGACTGAAATGGTGTCACTGCAATGCTGCGGTAGTTTTTTTCGTTATGAGCGCGATTGAGCGTAATCCATTTCGTTTCAGACTTTTCCGAGTATGTGTTTTCAAAACGAAAAAATACGAGTTGATATTTGAAACATAAAAATTTAAATTCCATTTGTCATCGCTTATCAAACGCTCGAATATTCCCGTTATTCCGACACGACGAGTTATAAAAATCCGTCGCCGTGTAGAAAAAAACGTTGTTTTTTAAAAACGAAAAAGAAAACCTACACGAATTATCGATGATTAAGCGCGATAATGATATTATACGTATTTTCATACTTAAACGTGTATTGTGTGATTTTTCGAATCGCAAACATAAATGTCGAGTGCGCGAGTCTCGACTGTAACGGGAATATCATCACACTTCAACGCCATTATGTCGTTTGTCCTTAATTGTCTGTTGGATTTCTAGGATTTTGGTCATGTACAACATGAACGCCAGGAAGAACGCGTTGCGGTACCGCCACTACAGGTTGATAACCGACGACGTTGCCAAAGCGGTGACGAACAAAGTGTCGATCGGCGACTGGTGGGTACTGTACATGCTGGGCAAGAACCTGGATCCGATTATTTTCAGAGAAGTGGTGCGTGAAATTGCAAAAAAAGCCGACAACTGAGTCACGGACGGATCGACACGGCCCGCCTTCTAGTAGTGTCTTCTGGGCATCAGCCGGGTCTACTACGACATTAGATACCTGAAGCAACGAAAATATTTTTCTAAAACGCGATATTTTTGTACCAAACTATACATATTTATTTATTTATTCATTTTTTTTTTTTTTTTTTAAATTCTTTTTAACTAATTTAAGTTATTCCAAAGAATTTTTTTTTCACTTAAGTTTATAAAAAAGAAGAAAAAAATGGGCACAAATAATATTTTTTTCTTTATATGTATAAGATAATTGATTTTTTTTTTTTTTTTTTATCTAGCAATTTATCGATTAAATAATATGATATTTATAATCATAGGCGCAAATAGGTGGGGGCGGGGAGGGGCTTAGACCCTAAGCCCGTGCGAAAATTCCAATTGCCTCTCCAGAACCTTCCCAGATTTTTTTTTCTACTCGTTGAATTTTTTCACAGTTTATGATGCAGGGTAATACACTTGTTTCGTAGTAAAAAATCACGACCAACAAACTGACCAGTCGGTTAAAATTAATTGACGAAAACCGAAAAAACTAGTCACGGTTTTAACGGCAATCGAACCACGTGCAAGTTTCCAGTTTCGAGTTTCAGAGCATTCGTTTTCGTGTTTGTGCTGTAAATAATAATATCATTAATGTATATTATATATATTTACAAACATTTTTTTCGACATACCTATTAAAAGTAGATGAAAGATGGTATGTAAGAAAAAAATGTTACATTAATAATCGCGATTAGATTAATCCATTAGAAAACTGAAAAATCTTAAACCCTATTTGCGCCTATTTTTATTACACTTACTGCCGTATGAAAAATATTATAGAACTGATATATAATACATGGACGTGACTTTAATTATTATACGTAGGCTATTTTTTTTTCAACGTCCGATAAGCGGCCGGCTAGAAGTACGAAGAAATAAGCAACTCGTAATTGATTCGGTTCTAAAGTATTATTATTTACCGCTGTAATAAAGATTTTCCAATCGCCGCCGTGGCACTGGCGTATAAAGTTTTTAATGTGATCGGAGCAAAGTGTGAACTGCGTGTAGTAATTCGTTTTCATTTGGCCGAAGAACATTACACATCGCCGAAAGGGTAATGTTTACGGCGAAAATCGAACGAGTGACGGGTGTGCCGGATTCGGCCGGAATTAAACGGTGGTTGGGAGGACCAGAGTTCACTAAGAGAAGCCAAAAGCGAAAGTAAACAGATAGTTTTTGAGGAAGGCGTTTGAAAATTCTAGCCGAAATAGGATGACTGTCTAAACCGAACAGGCGATCGTGTGGAAACATAACGATGAGAGGTTTACTTTGTAAAAAAATCATTTGATTTTAATTTAATCTTGTTTTTATTTCTACTTCGACGGGGGTTGCGAAAAAAATAGCCTACGTATCAAACCTTTTGTTATCATGTATTTTTTTTTACACGTTCATATTGTATAATTTTTTTTTTTTTTAATGTATTTAATTTTAATTTCGTACATCATAATATTGTGACAAATGTACCTAGCTGAAATTACCTCAAAAAGACCAATACGTTTTTACTTTTGTACTTTTTACTATAAAATAAGTTGTATTTTTTTTTTCGCTGTGACATTTTCTGAACGTGACGAATTTTACTGTAGATCACTTTCTTCGGATCGATGTCTCTATATTTATGTATTGTCAATTATCTAAATAATATTATATATTTATAATTCGCATTAAAAATTTTTTTTAATTTTCATAGAAAATATCGATTGTACAACAACTATATTTCATAAACAAACGTCCTAACCTTAATGGACTTAAATCGATAAAAATAAAAATCACTCCGAAAGACCATGTGCCCGACCGAGTATAGTATTGTTTGTCCTTGGTATTATTTGTGAACATTTGATAGCAACGATAAATTGGAAAAACGAATGTGAGCGATTTGACGGTCGCGCCGCCGCAGTGGTCTAAATCAAAAATCAGCCCGTCTAATTAATACTTTTATGATTATTTATTCTAAACAATGTGTTGTCAGAATGGCCCCGGACGCTTTTGTTTTACCTTAAAACTCTTCAAACGATTATTCAAGTCACGACTGTTCAATAAAATATGTATTTCTTAGATCCGGTTGATCCGTTCGACAAAGGATAATATTTTCCACTTTATTGCTCGGCATCGTAAAACGTATTCCAGGAAGATTCTCGTCGAATCGCATTATTCGTTTCATCTGTAACCAATAATCAATCATATCAATACGAGGAAGAACGCGAACATTTTTTCGCTCGTTTTTATCCATTAAATAAGCCCCTCGGTCCGTGCGCGTTACGGACGAGACATTTAAATCGTCTATTCTCGAACACGACGCGTCCGAGATACGATGACTAGATAGCGCGCGCGCGCTGTTGTTTTCCAAACAGTCGGTTCAATATCGAAACGAATTAATCGAACGTTACCTAATAATAATATTTCTAATGGCCGGCGCGCGCGCGTAGATAATATTGCGTTTCGGACGCCGTCGCGGCGTGTTCTTCTCGAGATTGGATTTGAAAAAACCAAGTGCGACCGACGGGCACGTCGCAAACATAAAAAAAACACACGCGAGCGTCGACAACCGCCGCGCCGTGCAAACAACGCGCGTATAATAATTATGTAACGACGACCGCACGATTGCCGCACAAATACGGCGTGTTGCCCCGAAATCGGAGTGCGGTTTCCAAATGTCGAAACGACGCTCGAGCGCTGAACAAACCCGAACGGAAAAGAAAATAATACGCCCGCGGGTATACACCTAACCCCCCAGCCATGGTAATCGCGTCCGAGTGAAAACAATTTTCAAAATCGCGCCGGCCCGTTTAGAAAATTACGATTAACGATACGTACGGCTAGAGAGAAGATCGCGTCGCGCCTTCTGTTTCGCACGATTCGACAATACGCGTCTGTGTGATAGAAATCCGAGAGGTTCTGGGATCGTTATTGTTTTACGCATCTCTGTGTGTGTGTGTGTGTCTCTCGGGTCTACTGGAATATCGAGGACTCTAGACTCTGTGTCGTCTTATTTTTCCACACGCCCGTCTAAAAATCAGCATAGAAACATAAAAACGCGTTAATTAACAACCGATTACAGTGGCGAATTATTAACAAACTTATGTAAATGACAAAGGTTTCGTAGAGTGTTTTCAAACAAAACGTATATTCTTTATTTTTATCTACTACGGAAAAAACGTTTCGAAAAAACGCTATGGATTTCTAGTCTAGTCAACTCGATATTAAATTCACCTCTGATTGGTTGTTTCGCATTGGCTAAATTTTTTTTGTCAGCGATGCATCCATCGATCGTTGCGATTTTTATCGAAAGTATTCACTGAAAAATATTGCCTCGACCGTGATATCACCACATTAGCATATTAATTAATGTTTGACTTGTCTAATACTTTACCGTTTTAAGTATAAAGATTGTATCTTATCCAAATGTGTGATTCTCGTGTTTACGATATTTTTTTGTTGAACAAAACTGTTGACAGCTATAACGTTAGAGACTCCTAGAAGAAACAACACTTACGTTAGTGATACTTTTATTGCCTATATTTTTTTTAACGACCAACAACGAAGGAAATCTTGTTCCTGTCTCTATTACAACGAGTTCTATAGGGATATCGTCGTCGTATTTATGTCGTCAACAAATTCAATTCGATCTAATGACAATTCATATGTAAATTATACAAATTTATTTTCAGTTTTATATTAAAAAAATAAATAAAAACGAATAAAACAATTAAAATATATTACATTTTGTTTGGTTATTTTTCGAACAAACGGACATTTTTAAGCGATTATTTATTAAATACACGTATAAAACGTATACGATTTTCTTTTGTACATTGACATTCTTTTTACATTTAAATGACATAAATCGCAAAAGGTTATTTATGTCATTTAAATGCAATGAAAAAGGCCAACGCATGGTTCATACGATAATATTTTTCATCCTGTTTTCCTTAAAGATGGGCGCTCAAAATAATTGCTCTCCGATTTTCTTTAGAAATGAATTTCTGGATCGATTGTCACGAACCGTTTTATTTTGTATTATTTTCATTTGGTATGAAAAACGACTTCTTCTAAAACTATTAAAACCACAACTCACATATCCACCCACCCTCCTAGACTACCGGTGAAATTGTGTGTAAGTGCCATAGTTGACTTGTGATTCGATGTTAAACATAGGATTCCTATTTCGTAATTATTAATTTAAAGAGATAAAACTATTGTATTTGTTCTTGATTGTAAAATCAGCGATTAAAGTTTATAATGGTTCAATTATGTTACATAGTTAATCAATAATTAAAAAAAAAAAAAAAAATGATATCTATTTTAATAAAATTAATCATATTTTTGTGTGATATGACATAATCGATTCAACACGTTTAAATCGGTTGACCGAATATTATTTTCGTGTATTGTTATATTACTATATTATTCTCTGGTGTTTCTTTCCGCCTATTGCGTTGTTAGTTGACGATCGGATGAAAAATTAAAACATTAACATTACCTACGCGCGTACAAACGAAATGTGAGGGCTTCGCGAATTACAAACGATTATAGTTCATAACAATATATTATAGTCGTCTGTATACCATAATCGAGCAACTAGTCGACGATAGCGTTTTATAGTCGTTCGCATTTTGATCTGTCCACGAGAAAAACAATGAAAACATTAACTAATTAAGAGGCCGAAAAATCGAGGAGCGTTTCGTGATTTCGTACGTTTCAATTACTATACGTAACCCCCTCGTTGGCCGTAGAAACGCGATTTCGATGCCGGCGATTTTTTTTTTTTAAATATTTTGCCCCTTTTACGTATTCTATTGTGAATCTATTACATATAATAATCATACTTCTCCGGATCGCGATAATATTTTCATAATATTGTAAAACTTCGAAATTTTACGATTTCGGAAGCCCGACCACGGTACGATGGCCGCCCCCTTTGTAAACGCCTCCGATTATGATTTTATATTGATCTTATTTGTCTGTTTATTCGAACGGAGTATAATTTTCTAAGCATTTGTCTTATTTGTTTGGACGTTTTAAAATACACAACACGATTAATGTATACAACATCGTGTGTTACATAACCTATAGGACGACCACGTAGCATATAATATAACGAAACATTGACGTATTTCATTGAAAAAAAAAAATAAAAAAATCGTACAATATTTTTTTTAAAAGTATTCTAATAGTTTCTATTGACTGTTTTATCGGCATTTTTTTATCGGAACGGCCTCTTGACCTTCCGTCGAGTTTGAACGTCGTGCGAACACCTCGAACGCGTCGAACGCATCGTTTTAGTAGTGGGTTACCCAAGTCTATCTGGAAACCGACAATCGCGGCTTACCCACGACATATCGTTATCACATACGTGTCGTCGTTGTAATTGAAAATTTTCGCAGTGTCTTATATGGTTTTAAATACGTTCGAACGACGACGGCAGTGCTTGGCAATACAGAAAAAAAAAAAAACGGACCGAGTACGCGTAATTATTTTACGGGCGAACAGCACCGGTATATACTCGATCCGAAATCAAAACAACACTCGTCGGTCGTCATTCGCGGTCGGACCGGGTTTGGCACGTTTCACGCGATGCCTGTCGACCGAGCACGACTCGGTCGCGAAAAATACGGCTCGAAATCGTTGCTGGCACAAGTAATCGCGTTTTACACAATATTACATAACTTACGGTTATACGAAAGAAAAAACAACGACGTTTTTACGATAACACCGACGACGACGACGACGTCTAACTACGGAACGTTTTTTTGCATGTCGTTGTTCGCGCAGACGTTGGCTACTGCGGCGCAGAGTTTCCTCTCCATCGCAATGGGTATGGAATTGGCGATATCCACCATCGTCATCAAAGATTTGTACCCAGGTTCTAAGAGCGAATTCTCGATATCACTGGTCGAGGCCTCGTGGTACGGTGAGTCGTTTAAATTTTCGGCGCCCGGAACGACGGGAACGCGCCGAAACGAAGCGGACACGATCTGAATTTGATAAAATACGCGTATTACCGTAGTAAAACTGACAACAGTGTAGTGTTATTTCTAGCGGTAAGTATGTATTACGTAACTGCTATGGTAAAAAACCGCCACGATCGCCGAGGCTTTAAACGCGGCGTACGAAAACGCGCAATGCATAATGGGCGCCGTAATGGGGGGGGGGGGGGGGCAAGGCGGTGCACTTTATGTATGTAAACTTAACGAGGAATAGAAATTTCATATATCAAAGGATCAGATTAAACTAACATTTTATAATCGTTATTCATTATAATTATTTAACTGATCTATAGATGGAGGGGAATGATTTTTCGAACAATATTTTTATATTGAAGCCGCCAATTATGGTTTTGTGCGAGGAATACGTACTTTGTCGAGGAATTACAGAAGTAAAGTATAATACAAGTGAGGACAGAACCGATTTTTTTCCGCGTGCCCGCCGCGTTTAAGCGTTAAATATGATAACAGGTACTTACATATTCGTTGGAATGGGATGTTCGGTGAAGATCATTACAAAATCACCGATATTAACCGTGCGTCGGTCGATCAAACAATAACAACAATAATAATATCGTGATAAGTAATTAAGTCGAGGCTATCGTGTACGTAATATTTTTCTTACTTAAAAGTGTGGCTACCGGCCGTCGTCGATATCGATTATTGACCCTTTGATTTTCTATGTCATCAATATTCGATATGATCTATTAATCATTTCATAAATATAATATATATATTAGCATTATCAGCATTGCGATGATTCGTTGTACAAACACCGTGCACAGATTCGAATTTATTTTATTTCTTTTTAATACATTATTTACCATCATAATTATTCCTATATATCTAATTTACTTCCTAACACTGTAATCGAAATATTGTACTAAACGGTTCACAACACGAGTAAACAGTTGCATGATTTTCGTATTTTTTCCTCGCTCTTCGTTATCTACGATTGTTGAATTTCCATACGACAAGACGAGCGATTTTTTTAAATTTTTTCATAAAAAAAAAAAAAAAATCGAAACTTTAATTTAAATCTATAAATATCGCGTTAGTCATACGTTACGATAAAAAAATATATAACCGACTGTATACTTAATGGTTCATTTTATTTCGAATTGTTTGAAGTATAATTAATTCATTATTATTACTACGAGTTTATATGATTACATCATTACGCGTAGTCATCGGTTTCGTTAAATTCTAAGTCCAGCGATTAAGTGTTAAACGAACGAGATCGAAAGGTTATATTATTATAAAGACCGCTTTAGGTACTCGATTGTTACTATAATTTACTGTAGTTCTCTACAATAATGCACGTTAGAACTTGTAATAATTATTTGTACATTCGCGTACATTTCCAATTCAACACGAACAACACAATAAATGATGCCAATAAAATAGTATTGTTATTGATCGATATTGATTAGAATTTAATTAAATCGCGCAAGTTTTTGTATAAAATATTGTTGATTAACGCTGTACGGTTTTTTTGTTTTCAACAACAATGATGTAAAATTAAATGAATAATAAATTAAAAAATCATCATATGCAATATTAATCGATATTTTATTTCCGGCTAGGGAGTTTACTATTTATTATTCACCCGTTTGGAAGTTTCTTGTCGGGGATTCTTCAAGAAAGATTTGGGAAAAAACGCTGCATGATATTTGCAAACATCCCCAGTATTATAGGATGGATACTGCTGTACCGTGCAAACTCCTCGTACTCGCTCTGCGCGTCGACCTTGATGATGGGATTCAGCGTTGGCTTCGGCGCCGGTTCGATGTATTCGTACGTCGGGGAAATAGCAGAACCCAGATTCAGAGGATCGATGTCATCGTTCTCTAGTATAGCGACTATGATCGGAACGTCGTCGTCCTTTTTCATGGGTTCCTTTTTGCACTGGAGAACCGTGGCTTTGTCGAGTACATGCTGTCCCATAGTTTGTATATGCCTGATTATTTTCGTGAGTTACCGTTTATACATAAATTTTTTTTCTTCTGGATTTCATTGACGATTTCTATAGTTATTGTAAAACGCAGGTACATTTTTTTCTAGATTCCCGAGTCTCCCGTCTGGTTGGTCTCGAAGGGGAGACGCGACCAAGCCGAAAAATCCATGTGTTGGTTGAGAGGCTGGGTAGAACCCGAAACGATAAGACGCGAGTTTCTCGAACTCGTCCGTTATAACCAAGTGTCCGGAACGCAGGCGGGCAGAGGCGACGACGTCGAAAGAGAAGGCCTGTTGGCGAGATTAAACCACTTCAAGGACCCGTCGGTTTGTCGACCGTTGAAATTGCTAATGATTTATTTTTTCGTTGCTTTTATAGTCGGCATTACCCCGGGCAAACCGTTTTTCGGCAAAATAATGACGGAAATCGGTCTGCTGACCGATCAGAGTTTAAACATGGTGCGTGCGGAAACGTCAATTTAGTTCAATGCACGTTCCGGCGGTATAATCGTTAAAACTAAAACGGTCGTTTACAGGTTATCTTCAATGTCGCTCAAAGTGCCGGAAGTGTGGTGTTAATGTTAACAATACATCGTTTGGGGAAAAGACTTCTCACACTGTTGACGTTGTCAATAAACGCCACTCTGTTACTGTTGCTCGGCGTGTATATTAAATCGTTGAAAAGCAATTTAATCGGCTCCACACCTCGGATCCCATTAGCTCTAATCAGTTGCGTCTACTTTTTCGGGGCTTGCGGAGTGTTTTGTGTACCCTGGATACTGCTCGGTGAAATTTTTCCAAACAAGTAAATATTTTCGTATTTTTCGAAGCGATATTGAAATACGATCGTGTTATTTATCGAGCGCAATAATCACGATATTGTTTCGTTCCAGCGATTAAACGCGAGTTATTCTCAAATAGATTAATTCGTATTTTTTTTTATTTTTTCTTTTATCAGAAGCCGGGGAATCGCTACTGGCACGTGTGCGGGAATGTCGTACACGATCATATTTACGGTGACAAAGTTATACCTGCCGGTCGAGAGTGTTTTGACTTTGGAGTACACCATGTTTCTTTTTAGTCTCATCGGATTCGCCGGATTGATCTATTTCTACTTTTGTTTACCGGAAACTGAAAATAAAACATTATTGGAAATCGAAGAATACTTCTCGTCAAACTCAAAAAATTAGAGTAAATATTTTAGATTTATACGTATTTTGACGTTTAACGGGTACACATAATATTAATACGATTTCTTGTTATACAAAGAACCCGTGAATCCGATTAGCACTTTTAAAAACATACGTTTACGTTTAGAAATTTAAGACTTAAATACTTAGTATACGTGTTTGTATGGGTTTTATTTAATGATAACATAATATACGATTTTCATGAAGATTGAAACTTTTATGCATTTTTAATACACATTTCGTGTCGAAGAATTGAGTATTTAAACACGATCTGTACTCATTATTGTTCATAACGAACAAATTATTTACGATTTTGAAAATATTTTATATTTTTCGCAAAGAATTTAAATATTTTATACGCTATTAATTTTCAACAAACTATTTAATTCGATATATTTCTGATGTAAAAGTAGTAAAATAACAGACTGTTCTCGTGTCGCGACGATAAACCATATCGCACTCGGAATTTTAGACGATTTCTCGGTCAGACGTTTTTATTTTTAAGTATGTCGTGTCAAACGGTGATAAGCATGTTATTGTTACCAGTACACGTGTATATAAAAACAACATTTTTTTACCAAACATCGGAACCTCTGCCCTGGCATTTTCACTGCGGCATTCCTCTTATTATTATTCAGCACGTGCCGGACTCGTCACATTATTCGCCCGTGGCTGATTATATAATAATAATTCCAAACCTACGAGCATATAAAAATACGAATAACATTTAAGATAAGAGAAAATAATAAGTTGTAATTAGATCCGAATTATAGAAATTTATTATTTCAATAGTAGTTTTTGTTTAGCTGTTATTAATCAAACACGTGCGATTTAAACATTTGATCAAATATCGCTCGTTGAACATATGTATGTTTAAACAGACATTATGGACTGTTTGATGAAAATGGTCTTTCACAATATTTACTCTATGCCCGAGATAAGTCGTGTCTGACGCCTCACCTCTAATAAGTAGCCTAAAATAAAAACACTTTGAATAAGAATCATCACTAGTCGTGTTAGTCGTTCCAGATTTAGAATAACACGGATAACGATTTTATCGATTGACCGTGGATTCGGGCGTTTATTGATTTCTCGACGAGAAATATTTTCGAATCGTTACGACGAGATGATTTACGACGGGAAAAGTGGTACACTGAAAACCGACCGACGGTGTTTGTTCTTTGGTTGCCTCGCTCTTTGTTTTCGCTCTAAACGTATTGTTTACGTATACGAACGATATCGATCCGTTCATATAATTATATCATAATCTGTTGCACCATGTTGCTCGCGCCGAAACGCACTTGAACAATTCGTTCTCGTTCGCATTAGATATTATAACCGTCGTACGGGTTTCACAGAATTTATACGGGCGTATAAAAACTACAAGTCTTTAAAGATGAAAATACGTAATAATCAGGCAGTGTAAATATGTACAGGCTCGCCGGAAATTCAACGTTTTCGCTTCCAAGGGTCTTCTTTCTGAAATTCGATATTGAATTGACGAACGATCGATATCAGCGACGTATCCGTCACACTTTTCGCGCGCGCGAGACCGTTTAATCTAATTGAACGACGACCGTTACGGTCTAGAACGGCCAACACAAAGCACACACACACACACACACACACACACACACACACACACACACACACACACACACTCGTTGGCGTCGCGTCGGTATTATCGAACGTACTCGAATTACACGATTCGAGTATTTCGTCATGTCGTCGGAGTCGACAGCGCCGCCGATATGATTGTCCAAACAGCTTAAGTCGGGTTATTTGTTAATGGGGAAAAAAAAAAAGAAAACCGCGAAATCGTCAACCATGCGCGCGCGTGTAACACTATACGAGTACAATCGGTTATCGTACCGATTATATTATTTGTCAGTAATAATATAATAAAGGTCAAATTTTTTTTTCACGAAAAAAAAAAAAAAACGAACGCGCAAAGAGGGGAATTTTTAAAAAGCCATCGGCAGCGCGTGTGTGTGTGCGAAATAGTTTCGTAAACGTTATGCTGTAAACGCCGCGCAGCACACACTCGTCCTTTGAGCGTCACCAACCACCGGCGCGTTTCCTGCCAGCAGCACCAGTTTTTCTCGTCCGTTATCGGGCCAGCGGCGTCGTCGGCGCAACGTAAACACGACGAAAAATGTTCTCGTCGTACAAATAGGTAACTATATACAAACGTTATTGCGGCCACTGAGTAGGAGATAACATCGGGAATCGCGCGGTAGGTATATTATACGCGTTTATTGGCCGGCACCGGGATTTCATTATGTCGTGTCGATAATCTCACGTTCGCGAGCGCGCGCGCGCGCGCGCCGGCCTAGTCGATCAGCGCGTTTCGGACGACGCGCACGGACACACGGCTCTTGGCGTTATAAAAAAACAAAAAACAGACGACTCCGGAACAACGCGTGTGTCGCCCCGCGCTCAACCGGTATTCGGGTACGTACAACTACCGCCGCGCGCGCGCGTTCTCCGCGTCAGCAGCGTTCAGTGATACTGTGGCGGCGGCGGCCACGTCGATTAACAATATAATATTGTTCACGAACGTATAAAAACAGCGCACTATAATATTCCTCGCGCCCGGCCGTTATCTGTTCGTAAAAAACACACGCGCGCGCACCGACACGGCAAATGTATCGCGTTTTTTTAACCTTCCCCGCGAGTCGTCAAACAGTCCCGAACGCGTCGCGCCGGTTTCGCCGTTTAACGCGATAACAACAACAACGACGCGACACTATTTTTTTTCACATTACGCGCCGTTACGATTGTTGTCCTACAGCGGTTTTATAGTCGTATGGTTTTTCGATTAGTTTCAAGTAGTAGTCATCGTCGTCGTCGGTCCGTCGGGTTTCGTCCATTCCGACGAGCGCAATGTCTCCCAAAAGCGCGGACAGAGATGATGACCAGCGGTCCAAAAGATACGGGCCCATGTCCACGCTGGCGCAGGTGAGTAGTACGCCGCGTTTTACATTTGTTCGCGAACCCACGCGTTCGTCGTGTTTACAGTCGTTTGCCACCGTGGCGCAGAGTTTCCTATTCGTCGGACTGGGAATGAATCTGTCCATACCGGCGCTGGTCATTCGCGACCTGTACCAGAATCCAAACGGCGAGTTCTCCATAACTATTACCGAGGCCTCGTGGTACGGTAAGTGAACGGTGACGTTTTCGTCTCGTCCGCAGAGAATCGAACGCGTAACGCGCCCAACAAACTGGTCCGATTCGAACGCCAGTTGTGTGCGTCGACCGTTTATTTGATTAAATTGCGCGCGATCGTTGTTGTGCACCGAGACCCGGCTTAATAACACGAGTAGTACTTACGACCTACGTACTGTGTACTGTGTTGGCGCTATATTATGTTCGTATTGTTGATCCATACTTATCTATTTAACACCTAGTTCGTAATGCGCGCACACACACGGTGAAATTTTTTTTTTTTTTTTATCTCTATTCGTGGATTTTTTTTTTTCAAGTGATATATTATGCTTCGATGAATTATAAAAAAAAAAAAAAATACTTATCAAAACGTTGTTTTCATTTAGATAAATTGCTATTGAGAAATGTGTAATAATTAATTATTCTTGCAGCGTTAAGCCGAATATTCCAACGTAAATAAAAACATTGAATTAAATCAAAGCCGGCAAGTAAATAAATCACTAAAACTCACCAACTCGCACATCGACCGGCTACTATTTTCCTCCTAGTAATTTCGTAATCCGGCGAGTCAATAGTCACCACCATGAATATTTCGTTGTTTCCACTGTAACAATAGAATTTTTTTGTTTCAATTAATATTCAAATGTTATCGTATCGTTAATTTTTTTAATTCTCGTTTAATCCATACGAAGCACATAAAAAGTGTCAAATTCGCAGTATTTGCTGTAATAGAAAATTCCTTCTTTTTTTTTAACGAGTGATTATAACACTAACAATCGAAAAACGAAGTGTTACGTCATTATTTCTGTAACGTTATGAACATTATGTGAAACGGCACGTTTGAACATTGAAATATTAATAGAGAGAAAAAACAAAATTAACACTATTACAATACGAACATTCCTACAGAGTTTTTCATTTAACGCTAATGATCGTTCGATAAGTAATTGACCGATATTTTATTTTCATGTTCGAACGCAGGCAGCTTGTTGTTTATACTCCATCCGTTTGGATGTTTTCTTTCGGGGACTCTGCAAGGAAAGTTTGGTTTGAAAAAATGTATGCTTTTCGCCAACGTGCCCAGCATTATCGGATGGATATTACTGTACTCGGCCAACTCTTCGGTTTTACTGTGCGCGTCGACTCTGGTGATGGGATTCAGCACGGGATTCGGCGCCGGGTCGACGTCTTCGTATGTCGGAGAAATCACGGAGCCTAGACTCAGGGGCTCGTTGGGCTCGCTGGGAAGTACAGCGGCCAGAATAGGAACGTTACTGATATACATATTGAGTTCCTTTTTCAGCTGGAGGACTGTTGCTCTGTTGAGCATATCTTGTCCCACGATTTGCATGTTTCTTATTTTGTTTGTACGTATTTATCACAATAATAAATAATATACAATACAAATATACAAGGCCGGGCGTTAGCGAATCGAGGTTTTAAGCGTGACAGTCAGGCTAGGTGAATTATTTTTGAAATTTTGAAATCTATTTAATCCGTAACTTTTATATTAAATAAAATATACGCATTCGAAAGAGAATGAGGGTGTCAAAATTATGAGATCATATTCATTTGTTAATTTGATTGTAAACTTAATCGTTACGTGATTGGAAAAATATAATCGACCGAGTTTAGCCTTGTATATAGGTCAAATTTTCACATTTTATCGAAATAAAATATTATGTCAAACGATATTTGTTTTTTTTTTTATAGATTCCAGAATCTCCGATTTGGTTAGTCGCAAAAGGAAAAAACGATAAAGCTCAAGAGGCCATGTGTTGGTTGAGAGGATGGGTACAACCCGAGACGATAAAACACGAGTTTCTCGAACTCATTCATTACAACGATGTGTCCGGCACTCAGTGTGGCAAAGTCCAGGTGGAGAACGAGAACAACGGTTTCTTTTCGACCCTGTTCAAAGACCCGTCCGTTTACAGGCCGTTGAAATTGATGATGATTTGTTTTTTCGTGTCGTACATAGTCAGCCTGTTCCACACCAGACCGTTTATCACGAAAATAATGTCCGAGATCGATCTGGTCGACAATCAGAACGGACTATTGGTACGCGTTTTATTAAAAAAAAAAAAAAACCGCGTCCAAAGTGTCCGGCGAATCGGTATGATAATAATCGAAAACGCTTTCTTCCAGATCGTTCTAACAGCCCTGACCGGCTTGGGAAGTATCATATCCACTGCTACCGTGCACCGGGTGGGCAAAAGGGTTTTGACCTTTACGACCTTGTCGATCAACAGTTTTTTTCTCTTTTCGCTCGGCACCTACATCATAGCTTTCAAGAACGACTACATCGAGTCGATGCCCTATGTTTCGTTGATAATACTGAGCAGCATTTACTTTTTCGGATCGTGTGGCATTTCGTGCATGCCTTGGATGTTACTGATCGAAGTTTTCCCAAACAAGTAAGATTATTCATCGTTTTATTGTATCCGTCCTTGTCGTCCTCTCGTCCGACGGAATCGTTTTAAATGATTTCCCGCGACCACCCACACTCTACCCGTCGTCGAATAAAATATCAATCGTTTATTCCATCAAACACTATTCGAAAACGATTTAACATTTTGAGCGTAACTATTTAACGATCCTTGTTTATATTGGTATGGGTTTGACGACGATGTTTTTCAAATATATTTTTATTATTTTTCCCACAGATACCGAGGAATGGCTACCAGCACGTGTTCGGGATTGGCCTATATAATGTTATTCTTATTGACGAAATCATATTTATCGATTGAATTGTATTTGAGCCTCGAATACTCCATGATCCTCTTCGGGTGCATTGGGTTCTCAGGACTCGTCTATTTTTACTTTAACTTGCCGGAAACGGAAAACAAGACTCTTTTAGAAATAGAAGAATATTTTGCATCGAATTAGACGGGATTCGAGTTTTCCGTGATGTCCAATAACGAATCGCAACAGCTGCGTGTAAGAACATTGTTATTTATATTATGCACGTATTGTTTTTCATTTTGCGCAAGTCAAACTACGGAGAAACCGAAAGCTTTATTCTCGATTCTGATTTTAAAGTTTATCCAATGATCAACGCTCAACGTTTACTTTGTGTATTTGATTTAAATGTATTTGTTGAACATCGTGTTAAATCAATCATTTCGTTTGTAGATACATTCGAAACTAATATATTTTAATTTGTTGAAATCACCAAACTTGTATTGTAAATAATATCTAGAGTCAATAATTATGTGTAAATGTTATGAACAAATTGATCTAATTTGTATATATATATATATAGTATTGTAAGGCATGATATGTATTAACTATTTACTGATAAAAGTATTTATTTTTTTTTTTTTTAAATTAATTTAAATTGTTGTTATGCTATAATTTATTGACAATAATACAATAATGACGGTTAAATATGTTTTATTCGCTCTGTAAACAAATTATAATTTATCGGTTAGTGAATTTCGCAGTCGTGCGGTGACGTTATTTTTAAATCATATACTGAACAACGGACACAGATGGTACTGAACACGTGTGGTTTTTTTAATGTTTTAGTACTTTTATGATGTGTGTGATTAAGGAGAACTGAAAATAAAAAAGTCGAAAACAATATCACCTTTTTCCGGCCATTATTTATATACCGTTATATTATATATGACGTTTTCTTAGATAAAGTAAATTAATTTTTGTTGTACAGATTGAAAATTGTATACGAAATCTAATTAGGTCTCGATGGTTCGATCAATATTTTAGTTTTCTAACCGATACCGTAGCAGCTTATAGAATAAAAAATAATAAATTTAATAATTTAAAGCAAAAATATCGAATTTACATCACGGTAATTTATTATTTTTTTAAACTCCACCTCTGGAGGCCTAAGTGTGTGCACTTTTGTTTTACAGTTCTCGTCCGCTAATTTAGGTTAGTCCGGTTCTGGTCGCAAAGAATACAACACGATTTTTTCACCAAAAAATAAAATAACTGAAACATATAATAAAATAAACTCGTTAGCTAGAAATCTAAAACTTTTAATCGACGTTTCTGGGAACGTTATGACGAGACGTTATGAATATTTAAATCAATTCGGATGAATTGCGAGTATATAATTACTGATTATCACAGTGAAAATCGTTTTTTCAATCAACGAGCAAAAAAATGTTTGAAAAGGAACACTAAATTATAATTTATAAACTGCGCCAAAATAAAAATTACGCCTCAAATGAAAATTCAACGCGAAATTAGACATACGATGTTATTATTTGGGGACGGTAAGACATTTGACTTTTTTCACGTCAGTTTTCGAAGGTATACATATGCACAAAAACAACACTTAATTACCTAAACTTCATTTTTACCGGTCAGTTTTGGAATCGGCAATCGTTACATCGTATTCTCCGACCTCTTGCCGACTGATAAAACTCGATCAAATCTAGATACGTACATCCGAATAGGCGTGTTGATAAAACAACAAAAAATAAAATAAAATAATATTAAAAAGTATCACCAAAGATAACGTCGCCGTCGGAACATTAAATCACTGCAATTACAAGCATACAAAAAAATAAAATAAAAAGACATAATTATTCGTATTTCATTGTAATCTTTTTATGAATAGAATTCGAGGAAAATATATCTCTTCTTTCCACTGTATCGCTCCTTTGTGTGGCTAAACAAGTGACATTAGTCGTGTCGAAACAGCCAGGAGTTCTTGGACGTTTGGAATAAACTCTGTTCATTTTTGTTATAATATTCTCTATTATCGCTATATTTTCCGTCTCCACGGAATACAATTTCGTTTTGAAATAAATTCGTTTTTCACAAGCGTTTCGTTTGATATTTTGTTGCTGCAATGCACACCGAAGGCGAAAATCACGGTAAACACGTCGTCAAAAAATACGGACCGAAATCGGTGATGGCGCAAGTAATAAATCTCGTTCGAAACATTTTTTTTTTGTTCGAATAATATCCAAAAATAATAATAAACGTTTACAGTTGTTAGCGACCATTGCGCACAATTCGCTGTTCGTCGGATCGGGCATGAACATATCAGTAGCCGTAATAGTCATTCGCGATCTGTATAACAAACCCAACAGCGACTTCTCGATGACGGTTTCCGAAGCCTCGTGGTACGGTAAGTACGATTTGACGATTTTCATTTATTTCTACTTCGAAAACGGCGTCTCCGGCGTGTTATTCGACGAAACAACGATTATATAGTTCTGTACGCGATTTGACCACGTAAATCAAACGGCGTAGATTCTTTTTCGCGTCCTTTTCGTCGTCCTTCGTTCTTTTACACTCGTCGCGATCGGAATATAATAACTAATTTGAAATCCGAGTGCGCGACGCGTCGGGGATGAAATATGTAATAGTAATCTCGAGATAAAGAGACGTTTTCAATGCATTTTTTTATCGATAATATATTATAGACAATGAAACGCGTACGTATATCATCCACACGAGTCGAACGTGTCAACAACAATTATTAGTCTTTTAAAAAGAAAAAAAATTCTATCGAGTTCGGACGTGTAAAATAAATATAATACCTAACAATAATATTGTTCCGCCAATCGGCGCTGATCAAAGTGAGATGTGCTCTTCGAGTGCTGAAATACTCGTATATCTAATATTTAACGTGAGTTGAACACTTTGGATAGATATCGAATAGTCAAGTACCAACTCGAAACGAAATACTTATTAAAATACGTGTGAGACGAGTTTTATCTTTTACGTTGTGTAGCGATGAACTGATGACAAACATATCGACTCGATGAAAACAATATAGCTCATAATAATAAAACAACAATATAACAAAACGAAATAATACGAAATGAATAATTCATACCGATAATTTCGAAACGTTCTTTAGAATTGTACTTTTAGCATTTCCGTTGTAAATCGATATTTTTTCACATGCGTTTGTTTCCCCCCCCCCCCCCCTCACTGATCGGTAAGAACATTTTAATCGAACGGCGTGTCGTCGATTCGGTCAGACAATTTTGCAAATTAATTATTTAAAAGTCGAGTAATTCGCGAGTGAAAACCGATCGAGTTTTTAGATTTCGCGAGAATAACAATATTATATTGATGAACGCGAATCGCACGTTTCGATCGTCTCGAATTGTGACGCGGATTATATTATATCGTTTTGTTTACACTTTGAAACGTATTATTGTGTTTATAGATTTCGACCAAGTATTTTTCTATCAGAGTTTATTGGCTCGTTGTCGATTGATGTATGCTTATGTTGAACTATAGCTAGCTTGATGTTTATAATTCACCCGATCGGATGTTTCTTGTCGGGCATCCTGCAAGCCAAGTACGGGAAAAAATGGTGCATGGTGTTCGCCAACGTGCCAAACATTGTCGGATGGATTTTACTGTACCTGTCCTACCGTCCGGCCATGCTCAACGCGTCCACTCTACTGATGGGCTTCAGTTCGGGCGTCGGCGCGGGTTCGACGTCTTCGTACGTCGGAGAGATATCGGAACCGAGACTCAGGGGGTCGTTGGGATCGCTAGGAAACACTTCGATGTGGCTGGGCTCGTTATCCATATACATAATGGGCTCATTGTTCGACTGGAGGACTGTGGCTTTATTGAGCATGTGTTGTCCTATAATCTCGATAGGGTGTATTGTGTTTGTACGTAGTTTCGTTTTGTTTTTACGTGATAAACAATGTCGTAAACGCGTTGCGCGCTCGCGAATCGTCGCGTTCTCGTTTCAGATCCCAGAGTCTCCCATTTGGTTGCTCGCCAAAGGCAAAACCGACAGAGCCGAAAAGTCTATGCGTTGGCTGAGAGGATGGGTTAAAACGGAAACCATCGAACTGGAATTCATCAACCTCCTCTATTACAATAAAGTGACCGGAGCCTGCAACACCAACGCCGCCGATGCCGACGACAAGAGTCTATTAGTAACGCTGGCCGAACTGAAGGACCCGTCGATTTATAAACCGCTGAAACTAATGATATTTTACTATTTTATATCGTTCATGGTCAGCATGTATCCCGTTCGACCATACATATCGAGCCTACTCAACGAAGCCGATTTGCCGTACGACCAAAGCCGATTATTAGTAAGAAACAAAACAAACTAAATGTTACACGTCTGCGCGTTCTTTCGTTATCGCGCTGATGAAACAACGATCTCTCCGTTGTTTAGATTTTATTTTCTAGTCTCGCTTGTTTCGGGTGCATCGTATCGACGACAACGGTCCACGTACTGGGCAAACGACTGCTGACCTTATTGACGTTGACAATCAATTCGGTTATATTGTTTTTGTTGGGAGCATACATTTTCGCTCTGAAAAATAACTATACCCAATCGTATCCTTGGATCCCATTGTCCTTTATATGCGGTATATACTTTTTCGGGACTTGCGGAGTGGCGAGTATTCCTTGGATGTTACTGATCGAAGTTTTCCCAAACAAGTAAAATATATCAATTTAATCACGTTCGTTATGAAAAAAAAAAAAAATGAAAAAAACGACGATAAAATTATTAAAAGTTTTCTTTGTTGTCACGGCGTTAAGATTATTTATTTTTTTTTTTTTTTTATAGAAATCGAGGAATCGCTACTGGCGTCTGCACCGGAATGACATATATACTTTTATTTATACTGATAAAAACATACTTGCCAATTGCCACGGTTATAAATCTCGAATACATTTTGATTATCTACGGATGCATTGGATTTTTTGGATTGGTTTACTTTTACTTTTATTTACCTGAAACGGAAAACAAAACGTTACTAGAAATCGAAGAATTTTTCGCATCAAACTAAAATAGAAAGTATAATATTATATATTAATATATAGTACACGGCTGATGTTTTTGTGATTTTTAATTAATTTAGCACTTCATTACTATCATAATTATTTTCTACGTTGATTAAAAAAATTATTAAATTATAAAAAAACACGATGAAAAACATTTTTTTTTTTATATATTTTATAGATATTTTATTTCAATTGATTATTGGTTTTTTGCATTTTAGTCGGTCATCGATCCAACCGTTAAACTCGTAACAAAATGGAAACCAAATTAATAGAAAACTGAATTTTGTATTACTACGTATACAAAAAAGTGTGGTTTTTATTAGCTTCTACGTAAAGAATATATATTTCTAAAGAGGTTGTTTTAGGTTGTTTAAAAACAACTGTTTATAGCTTTTAAAATTTTAGTAATTATTTATTTATTAATTTTTTTTTTTTTAATTTAAAATAGAAAACTCATTAGGTATATCACATTTTATTTTATTTCAAATTACTGGTTGTTTGCATTATTATTAATATTACTACGCAGATAGAAAGTTAACAGAACACATTTAGATAGAAAAGCTAAATTAAACTCGAAATGTTTTTAAACGAATATTTAATTGTAAGAGATTTATTGTAATTATATAATGATTATTGATTAATAATTTGGTTTGAAGTAAAAACAAAAAGACATTATAATGCTTAAATTACAGATATTTTGAAGTACGTAATAAATAACTCACTCGACTACTTTTCGAAATTGACGGTCACCTACCACCAGTGACACAAACAAACTGTTTAAGGGGGGCTGCTGATGGGCCACTTTTGTGTGTGTCTATGTCTGCCTTGATATTTGTGAGCCTAGCCCGGAGAAAATCCTGGCGCCGCCGCCAGACGACAACACACAAAAACACAAAATAAAATTAGGTAATTGAAAGGAAAAAATCGTTAATAATCGTGATATGATAATTGTATAAATAGGCTATCTTCCGACATACCGAAATCAGTTTCGATTAGCATTCCGTGAAACGTTCGGCGGCGCGAAAATTAAATAATTCACTCCGTTATAATAGTAATTATAGTTCAAATACTGGCTGGAAAAACAAATTGAATTCAGCAACTGGTCCGAGTCGACGTAGACAAAAAAAAATATAATATACTTAATATAAACTCGCGATACAATAATAACGAAAAAAAAAATGATATGTTTTGCGGTTATGCTGAAGAGCGAGATCTACCTAGCACTGTGTCGTTATTCACATGAGCGTCGACTTATCTGAAAATTCCTTTAAGTAATTTACAACTCATAGAAATCCCGTAATGAATGCAATTAAACAAATATACGTGTAGTATTCTCTGTCTACAAAGATCGTTTAAGCTTTTTACGATTGAATTTCGTGAATACGGCACACACACGATTAATCTCATTAGAATGTTATCAGTTGACCGTTACCTAATATAATTAAAAAAAGACACCTATATCGAAACCAATGTCTCGGGTTTACGGCACTGTGCGCGGCGATTAGTACACGATCGAGTGTTGTGTTCTCCTCGTGTTTAATTATTACATACTCATAGTTTACTCTCTTTGGGCATTTTAGCTAGTTATTTATAACAATATATTCGTATAAATATATATTTAGAAATACATTTCTCTACTCGATGTCCGATGAAAACGGAATAAACGCGGACCGACTGGCCACAAACTATGGCACGAAAGCGACGGTGGCACAAGTCAGTATCCATAATATATTGTATATTGTATAAACGTATATGTTTGCCGAAAGTATAGTGAATCTCAAACGGTCAGGATTTGATTTGGTAAATAAAGTATTTAAAAGATTTCAGCGACTATAGCGCAGAGTTTTCTATTAATCGGGTTGGGCATGGAACTGTCGATGCCGGCAATCGTTATCCAAGATTTGTATCAAAAACCGAACAGTACGTTTTCTTTAACGCTGACCGAGATCTCGTGGTACGGTACGTATGATATTATTCTTCGAAATATTAAGAAATAAAAACCCAATTTATATTACCCGCACACGACGGACGATTATGGTGAACGTCGTCTGTTCGCAGTTTATTTGTTCTGACGCGTATTTCTCATTGAGCGCTACCACGAACGTTTATTATTTTTCTCTGTGCCGAGGGGCCCTCCTTCGGCGAGGGCTCAGCGCCGTGGAGAATAAATTTCTCATTTTTGGGCCCACGCGATATTCAAGCTGCTGATAAACTAGAAAAAAGCCATTTTTTTTTATTTAATATAAAAGTGTCGTTTAAACACGCATGCTTATATGTCTATCATTAAATCAATCGCATTCGTAGTGAAAAACGAGTCGTCAAATGTATTTAAAAAATTTAAGACTATATGGGTCAGTAAAAAATATGAGAAAAACGGCTGTACGCCGTTAAACGATCGACATTGTGATTTTATTCTTACCGTTCGTGGAATTCTGTAACCTCGAGGCGATCCGTTTTCGCATTGTTGTTATTTCCCACGTCATTGATCATCTAAGACTTTGATTTCCAACGCTTCCTCGAAACTATTCACTCCTATCACATAATATATTATGTAATAAAAAGAAATCACCTTATTTATGGACGTTTTAATTAATGAATACAAACTACAAAATATAAAAGCTATTAGACCGAAAATTCGGCGGTCCGATTTTATATTTTATATTTTACGGAAAACGTAAATAATCAAACAGAATTTTCCCGGTAGATACCAAACTCAGAATTGTATAAACTCCGAATCGATTTATTTTTTCATAATTTACAATAACTATATTTAACGAAAGTATATGAAAATATCAATCCGCTTGTACTCTATATTTTATTTCGATAACGATAAAAAAATCAAACAATTATAAATATATAGTTTATAACGAAATTCGATTTGGGAAATTCGAAAAATGACCTCATAAAAGTACCAACTAGAATCGAAAATTTTTTCTGGTACAGAAAAATAAAAAAACACGTCATTATGGTAAAATAATAATCAATAGATTCCTCGTTTCGCTGAGAATGCAGAAATCGAAACGTACGAAACGATGGTGTCCGAATAAAAAAAAAAAACGCGTGGAAAAAAATAAAACGCCAAATCGTTCGATAAACGGCGACGCCGAGTAAAAAACAATGACCGAAATCGTTTTAATTGTGCAAAGAGCTGCCGAGATATCGCTTCGAGCAATCGGAAATGTCGTTTGCGGAATTAGAAAACGAAAACGCGACGCGAAACCGACGGACGGATATCTAACGATGGAGAATAACTGTTTTGTCCGACCGCAGGAAGTATATTGTACGTATTCCATCCGATCGGAAGTGTGCTGTCGGGGTTTCTGCAGGAAAGGTTCGGCAGAAAACGGTGTATGATATTCGCCAACATCCCCAGCGTGCTCGGATGGATCACGTTGTACTACACCGATTCCGCGTTCAAACTGTACGCGTCCACCGTGCTGATGGGCTTGAGCGTCGGGTTCAGCGAGGCGCCGATCTTGTCGTACGTCGGAGAGATCACGGAGCCCCGGCTCCGGGGAACCATGGCGTCTCTGTCGTCGACCGCGGCCCAGTTCGGATCGTCGTTTCTCTTCATCCTGGGATACTTCTTCGAATGGCGGACCGTCGCGTTGCTGAGCGCCTCGTGTCCGATAACGTGCGTGTGCCTCGTGTTACAGGTAAACGCGCGTGCACTTGTCGTTTTTGCGATCCGGCGTTGATGATAACGGTTTTTTCACCCCCCCAGATACCAGAGTCGCCCGTTTGGTTGGTGTCTAAGGGAAAAAACGAAAAAGCCGAAAAGGCCCTGTGCTGGCTGAGAGGATGGGCCGAGCCCGAAAGAGTGAGGACCGAACACCGCGAGCTCATTCGCTACGCCGAAGTGTCCGGGGCCGACGACCGCGGCGGCGGCGGCGGCGGCGGCGGTAGTAGTAGACGCGGACGGACGTTTACGAAATTGGCCGAGTTCAAAAGCCCGTCGGTTTACCGACCGCTGCGGCTGTTGATGGTTATTTTCTTCGTAGCCACCGTCGCCAGTATTTCGCCCGCCCGATCGTTTATCGGGAAAATCTTCGTCGACGTCGGCGTGTTGGAAAATCAGAGTCTAATATTAGTAAGGATACCGGCGGCGGCGGCGACGACGACGGTTTCGGACGTCGAGGAGGAGAGTGTGTATATAATGAGTTTTTTGTTTTTTTTTAGGTCATCATGGCCCTTTTGCAGAACATCTGCAGTTTAACTGTAGTTTTGTCCGTCCACAGTCTGGGAAAACGACTGATGGCCCTGACGTCGTTTTTAATCAATACAATATTGATATTTTTGTTGGCATTTTACGTCGTAGCGTTGAAGAAGAATTTTATCATCTCGACTCCTTGGGTTCCTATTACGATATTGTGCGGCATTTACGTTTTTGGAACTTGCATAACCATGTTACCTTGGATACTGATTGGCGAGATATTTCCAAACAAGTAATACGAGACGATTTTTACTACCGATAATTATTACGATACAAACAATTAACATTACATGAAATTAATATTATTTTTAATCAAAAGAAATTCGTATTTGATTATTTTAAAAGATTTTAAGACTTTAAAACTAATTATTTTCATAATTTTCACTATGGGTTTAAAAAGTACATATGTATAAATTATGCACAGAAAACCGTTCTTTCGCCCAAAATAAATCGAGTATGTTTTTTTAATTAATTGAAATTATTTTTTAATTTTTTTTTGCAGAAGCCGAGGAGTCGCAACAGGTTTAAGCGCAGGACTGTCTTATTTATTAATGTTCATACTAACAAAATCGTTTATGTCTATTGAGATTTTTTTCACCTTAGAGTACACCTTAATGCTCTTCGGTATTATTAGCTTCTTCGGGTCACTTTACTTGTACTTTTATTTGCCAGAAACGGAAGGTAAAACATTATTAGAGATTGAAAAATTCTTTTTATAGTTTAAATTTTCCAACGTTTTATAATATTTACCGTTTTAATAACATCTATGTTGATATACGTACATAATAGTAAAAACACTGGACAAAATTATCCTAAACACATATTTATAATTTATTTATGAAATACTATTATGTATTTCGGTAAGTGTATGTATTTTAATTACTACCTTATCTATTTGTTTTCATTAATTTTGAAAATTTTCTACTAGTTTTAAAGATTTATTTTATTTGTTTGAGGTTTTAGAATAGTTTACTTTTACTTCTATTTATCTAAAACAGAAAAAAAAACATTACTGGGAATCGAAGAATTTTTTGCATCAAACTAAAATATAGATACTATAATAATGCAGTATGGCCGATGACGATTTTTCACTCGTTTAGCAATTTATCGCCGTGATAATTACCCATATTTATAGTGATTTGTTAAGAAAAGATGAAAGTTTTGCAAAGCCTGGCAACGATGAGAATTGAAGACTCGGTGGAATAAGCCTCGTGGCTTAAAATCCCCCTCCCAAAAACTGGTTTCCTAATAGATTTTAAATTATATTTATAGTTTTTAAAAATAGTAATACTAAATTGTAAGATTTATTGTTATTATACGTATATAATAAATTAATATATTTTGTTTAAAGTAGTAAAACCAAAAAGACAATATAACGCGTGAATGTTAGATATTTTTAAATAAGTAATAAACACAACTAACTTGACTCCCTCCCGAAACTACTGGTCACTGAGCATCAGTGGCGCGAACGAATTTCTTAACAGGGCCCCTGATTGTGTCACTTATGTGTATCTGCCTTAAAATCTGTACGTCTCCCGTTGTATGGCCTAGAAATAAAAACTATAATTGTAAAATCAATAGATTCGTCATTTCGTTCAGAGTTTAAAACGAGTTACTAAAAGGAAAAAATAACCTCTATAATCGTGAAAACGATCAGTTGTGACCAATCGCAAACTTTCAACGACAATCGAATGTGAGATAGGCCGAGTTAAATATTCTAACGTAAATAATTAAATCGCATTAACTTCGCGTGAAATTTTCAAATTCATTTCATAATATAAATTTAATAATTCACTTCTTCATCATAATAACCGGGTATGAACACTGTCTAGACAAATGAGTAAAATTCAGAAACTTGTTATGGCCACCGTAAACTGAAAAACGTAATGGGTCAGTACTTGAAACCTACGATACAATTCAAACGAAACAAACCAAGTGATAATGAAGAGCGAGATTCAACATTGAGTCATATCTCGCACGGGCCTTATCTCAACACTTCTTTAAGTATATTTTTCAACTCAACAATAATTGAAAATATTGTTGGTTTGATAACGAACTCGGCTCGTTGCGATTAATTTTTCTGAACACAATACACGACTAGACTCTTTAAAACGTGTTATCAGTTGACTGTTACCTAATACAATTGGAAAATACACTTGTATCAAAACCAACGCGAGTATCGATTTTTTTGATACCACATCGATTAGTAAATGATCGAGTGTTGTGTGTTTTCTCGTCATTGTAACATACTCATATTTTACTCTCTTTGGACATTTCGGCTATTTATTTATAATAAAACTCACATTTATAAATACGTCAGTGTTATTTTTTCCGCACAATGTCTGATAAAAATGAAATAAACGAGGGCCATCTTCCCAAAAACTATGGCCCAAAAGCGACGGTGGCACAAGTCAGTATCATGTTTACCGGAAGTATAGTAATCGAACGGTTAAGATTGAATTTGGTAAATAATTTTAAGTATTTAAAAGATTTTAGCAACTTTGGCACAGAGTTTTCTGTTAATTGGATTGGGCATGGAACTATCAATGCCAACAATTGTTATCCAAGATTTGTATAAAAATCCAAACCGTACATTTTCTTTAACGCTAACTGAGATTTCGTGGTATGGTATGTATATAGTTTTTGATTAATATTGTCTACATAAACATGGTCAAATGTAATGTTTTTTTATTTATATTTTATCTTATATACATATATATTTAACTCGATTCAGTAGTAATAAAAATATTGTAATTGTCATAGGCGTGCTCAGAACAGGCACGGCACGATTTTTTTTCGTAGCAATACGGTTAAAGGAAAAAAATTTACATTTTAAGAGACTAAATTACAATATCAAAAAATACAATTTTTTATTTTATATATAGAGTTATAATTTATAATCAAGGATATAAGTTATACGGTTATAACTGTTATATGGCCAATCGACGATTCCCTGGAACTTATGTTTTTGTTACTATTGACCAAATTGTATTATAAAATAATAAAAGTGAATTGATTTTATATTTAGAAGAGTAGGTTAGGTTAGGTTAGGTTAGGTATTCGATATTAATTTACCAGGATTTAGTTTTGATCAAAAAAAAAAAAAAAAATCAAGCAAAGTTTTTAATTTTTTAATCATATTGATCATTGATTCGTATTTTTTATCGTATTCGATTTGTATGAATACCGCAGAGTTATACGGGACATTTAATATATAAATGTATGAAAACAAAACGCGCGGTGTCTCGTCAATCGATAACAATCAGAATATTCAACTAGATAAAACCCATTGTAATCACATAAGCCACGAACTGGGATAAAGTTCACGACTAATCATAGACTTGGCGCACAAATCGACATTGAGTTGCCAATGAAATCGCAGAATATCTAGTGGAATATGTTGTAAGACAGCTGTATTACCACCGACCATCATTCGTGTCATTATTATATTTTATATTTTCGTATTATTTTAAAAAAAAAAAGTAAATTAATTATTGAAAAACATGATTAGTTTTTAGGGAAAGTTAGGACCTAACTGAGATTTGCAGAATTAGTACACGCCTATGGTAATCACACTTATTGGGTCATTAATTTTTCTATACTTAAATCAAATTGGTAAAAACGACTCACGTGTCCGTGGTATCGATTTGACTGTTGATCTTCTAAACTGATGTCAGTACTCGCTGGGAATAAACAGAGTGTCCCGCGCAGATCTAAAAAGCAATATTATATTAAGTTTTATTCTATACTTAAAAATTTGTTTAACTACAAATATTTCGTTTTACGTTTTTGACGCGATTTTAAACGTATTTTAAATCGGATTTTACTTGAAAAAAAGAAAAGAAAGACAATGAGCAATGAAAAATACAAAATTCAATATATTTTATTTCAACGTAATCACAATCGGTAACATAAAAACCTTAAGAAAGTGTTTAATCGGGTTGCGCCGTTAATTTTTAAGGGAATTTAAAGTTTGTTCGAATGGAGAAAAAAGTAAAATAAAATGTTGAAATAGAATTATTGGTAACAAAACGACTTGAAAATATTGAGAAATAAACGATTTGTTCTTTTGACCGTCAAAAACGATAGGATTGTAAATTTCAATTGTTTTTTTTTTCATTAGTTATTTCCACGAGAAAAATAAAACGTGTAAAAGATTATGACTTCTTTAAATTACAATTTTACTGTTTGAAAAATAAATAAAACTCACAAATAGCGGTGGCCAGCGGGGTGTGATGTAAATGAAACGATCCTGATCGGCGTTACTTTACCGTTCGGAGATTTCGATCGCGGGTCAGATGTTATATCGACGTGGAAATTATTTTGTTTCGACCGCAGGAAGTATATTGTTCGTGTTCCATCCGTTCGGCAGCATTCTGTCGGGGTTCGCGCAAGAGAAATTCGGCCGGAAACGTTGCATGATTTTCGCAAACATCCCCAGCGTACTCGGATGGATTACGTTGCATTACGCCGACTCGTCGTGTTTACTGTTCGCGTCCACCGTGTTGATGGGCTTGAGCGTGGGCTTCAGCGAGGCGCCGATCTTGTCGTACGTCGGAGAGATCACCGAGCCTCGGCTCCGGGGAACCCTGGCGTCGCTGTCGTCGACGGGAGGCTCGTTCGGAGCCACGTTGCTGTTCATTTTGGGATATTTCTTCGAATGGCGGACCGTCGCGTTGCTGAGCGCGTCGTGCCCGATAATATGCATATGCCTGGTGTCGCTGGTAACGTTTTGGTTTTTTCTCCGTGTTCTCGCCGTACGGTTTTTTGTTGAGTTCTTCGCGCGGTTTGCTTTCAGATCCCAGAGTCTCCCATTTGGTTGGCGTCCAAGGGGAAAAGCGAACAAGCCGAGGAGGCCCTGTGCTGGCTGAGGGGATGGGCCGAACCCGAGAGAGTCAGAACCGAACACCGCGAGCTCATCCGTTATACCGAAGTGTCCGGAATCAACGACAGCAGTCCCGACGACGACGGTAACAAACTGTTCGCGAAATTGGCCGAGTTCAAAAGCCCGTCGGTCTATCGGCCGCTGCGATTGTTGATGATTATTTTTTTCGCTTCGATTATAACCTGTCTCGCGCCGGCTCGGTCCTTTTTCGGAAAAATATTCATCGACCTCGGCATATTGGAAAATCAAAGTCTGATACTAGTGAGGATACACGACCCGGGAGCGGCGGCGACGACGGTTTTAGACGTCAAACACGTTGTTTATGACGCGTTATCATGTTTCAGGCTGTTTCGGCACTTCTACAGAACATCAGCTGTTTGATTGTAGTTTTGTGCATCCACCGCGTGGGAAAACGATTAGTGGCTCTGACGTCGTATTCGATCAACACGATTTTGATATTTTCCCTGGGATTTTACGTCGTGGCTTTGAAGAAGAATTATATCGTCTCGACTCCTTGGATCCCTACCACGATAATATGCGGCATTTACACATTTGGAACTTGTGTAATCCTTTTGCCTTGGATTCTGCTGAGCGAAATATTTCCAAACAAGTAAATTTAAAATACGACAGACTTTAGCACTGATAATCGTTATTATGTTAACACAATAAGCATTGAGTGAATTTTTAATTTTCTTTAATCTAAAAAATTCATCTTTGATTCGTTAGACGATTTCAACTCTAAATGATTTAATTATTTTCATATACTATATTTTTACAAATACATATAAATTTATTCGAGATAAATTATTTCTAACGAAAAAAACTTTAAACGTGAATTAAAAATATAATAATTATTACTGATAACTATCAGGCCCATATACCGTAAAAATAAGCTTTAAAAGTACACGACGTTTAGTAATTTATCCTGGGAAAGGAACAAGTTTTCTGTGAAAAATTAATTTATTAATTTATTTATACGTCAGTAATAATTCTATTTTTTATTTAATCAATACGTCAAATAAAAAGGTTACGTTTTTTTAATGGAAAATGAATTATTATATATTTAAGTATTTTTTTCAAATTAATCGAAATGTTTTTTTATTTTAATTTTTGTGTAGAAGCCGAGCAGTCGCAACAGGTCTGTGCGCAGGATTGTCTTATTTATTACTTTTCATATTGACAAAGTCATTTATGTCGGTTGAGAATTTTTTAACCTTAGAATACACTTTAATTCTCTTTGGTAGTATTGGCTTTATAGGATCAGTTTACTTATACTTTTATTTGCCAGATACGGAAAGTAAATCGTTATTAGATATTGAAAAATCCTTTTTATAATTTTTTTTTTTTTTTTTCAAAAGTTTTATAATATTTACTGTTATAAATGGTATTAACCTTAAAAAAAATCATATGTATATAATGGTAAAAATAATTTTACAATGTTTATTCGACATTTATGTATATTTTATATTTTATACAATATATATCATACTATAATAATATAATATGTAATACTATTTTATATTTCTAAACGTTAGTGTATTTATGTCTTTAGATTATTATACCGTATCTTTATGTTTTCATTAGTTTTGAAAATTTTCTACTACTTTTTATATTATTATATTTATTTTTTTTCTGTAAGGTAATTAAAATAAATATAAAAGTTTTATAATTTTTTTTAGTTAATTTATCAATGTATCAAATACATTGTAATCGTAATAGCTCTATATAGTAGAATAATAATGTATCTTAATATATTACTTATGCATCTGTTATTATTTTACCGATATGATATGTATTAAGTATTAACCTAACTCGATAAATGAATGAATTTCGCTAATTTTTTTAAAGAAAAATACCAAACTTGATTTTAAAATTGATCAAACATTTATTTTGTCTTTTAGAATTATTGTAATACATTCAATGTATCGATTATTTTATGATAACTTTGATAGATAATGATGTGTATTAAAGAATTAATTTACCGTCCACCTTTTGAGTTGCGTTTTTTTTTTAAACTCTTTAAATATAAAAATCTTTAACTTTGATCGCAGTTAATATTTTAACTTTTTATTTTTAAATAAATGTAAAACTCATTAAACTCTTACACACAAACTCATATTCGTTTTAATTTAAAATTACATAACAATTCCTAAGTAAAATTTCAGTAATATCGTTTACTTAACTATTTTTTTTAAATTACGCTATTTCTATGTTTCCAAGTCAAATTTTAATCAGACCGAGTAATAATTAATTATAGATTTTGAAAATCTACATTTTTAGCAAGACGTAATAGATTCTATAAAGTATTTCTACATTTAATATTATTGTTTTTTAGTGCAATACTAAATAGTTTGATTTTTATACGTGTAAAGGAGCTTTTCGATCAAACGTATAGAGATGATTAATACTCTCGTGATCCGGGAATTAAATTTTATGAATTTGTTGTTTCTTTTTTATTTAAATAATGAGTTATTTGATTTAAATCGATACATTTTTATATTTATTTTTTTTTGTAATTAACTTGTCCAAAACTATATTCAATTCAAAATTAATAAGGTAATAGACATTACCCAACCGACAGAACTAATTAATCATTTAGGTTATTAGAATTTTACCGAATCGGAGCTATTATCATAATAATAATTATTGGTATTAAGATTATAGAAAAAGAGTATTTATTTTTTTTTTAAATTATAAATGAATATATAATAAAATATTCAATCAACCGAAAAAAATTAGATCCATAATAACTGACTATTTAAAATCCTTGATTATTTTTAGACATAATTACTTCTATTGAACTATTGTAAAATAATAGTCATACGGCTAATTATTTTACACGAATTATTTATTAGCAAGGTTACTTTGTTATTGATAACAGAATTATAATGGAATACTTATTCATTTCTAAATTAAAATCTATCCAAGCAACGTTTTACCGCCGTGAATAATATCACCGAATTATAACCCAATCAAATGGTAGATCGACGATTCTTTTTTTTACTACAGTGAATATTTAATGAAAATAATCGATTTAGAAATATTATCGTCATCAATAACACTACAATATCCTCGATTATGTTGCTACGAATAGAATTAATAGAAACTGGATTAATTTAACGAATCGCTTGAATTTTAAATCATATTAAATAATACACAACTTTCATTCTACAAACTTGAATATGGAATATAAAATACGAGAAAATGTATGCAAATTTTAATTATAGAAAAATGTCAGAAGTTTTAACGTCTACGTTTCTATGTTACGCACGATGTAAACAAGGACGGCCAATAGTATATTTAAATAATAGCCAAAAACAGTATCCAATTATATTTAATTAACGGAACAACACCAGAAAATTCGCAACAATGGATAAGTTTATGTTATAATTTCTATTGATAATAATTTAGCCTTGAAACAATCCAAGTATCGTCGAAATATCGATTTATGATTAACCAAAGTCTTGAAATCATATTATATAGAATTGTATACGTTTATACAATAATTGTACTAATTAACCGTAATTATCATAGAAAATTAAAAATATAGTTTTTAATACTGTTATTAGTAATTTATTATTGTAATTATTATTACTTGGATTGAGAAAATTATACTGTAGAGATATAATTTCAAGTCACAGAACACACCACAACTTACCCATAACTCGTCACTTTTAAAAATGTTAAAAATATAAATGTATGCCGATCAAGAACACTAGACCGTAAGATGAAAGTCCGAACCGACCGATAGAGGTTAAGGAAATTAACAAAAACCATAAAACTGTTGAAAACAACGAACCTTTGTAACGCGCGTTGAAAATATTATCAATAAACTACTAATTGTATAGGTAATTATTAGAAAAGGCTCCTCCTTAGGAATGATTATGAATAAAAAAAAATGCTCCCAAGTCCAAGGCTTACAAAATAAATTACATTAATTTTTACAATGCTGCATTCATTAGTATACGACCGGGTGTTGTGTTATTACTTGTTATTACTTGTTATGTTATTACTAACTTTCTAAATATTTTTGTTATTATTTACAATAATATAACTACTACGTCATACATATATATATATTTGAATTCAATGTCTGACGCGAATGAATCAAACGCGGGTCATCTATCCACAAAATATGGGTCAAAGGCGACGGCCTGTATTACCATTGATTAAATACATACTTCATTAAATGTATACTTAATCAATGGTATTACGTTTATCGAATATATATAAAAACTAAACGTCTAATTCGAATTACTTTTTTAAAAAGGTTTTAGCGACATTAGCACAGAGTATTCTATTGATGGGATTAGGCATGGAAAAATATCAATACCCGCAATTGTTATTCAAGTCTTATTTTTTGACGCTAAATTAGATCTCGTGGTATGGCATGTGTATATTTTTTACAATTGAATTTTAAAATAAATTTCTTTACATAATAGTCATAATACGTCCGAACACACGAAAGAAATACGACGCGTTTTTATTTTTTATATTCCGAGTCAAACGAGGAATTATTGATTTGTCATGTGTTGTTTTATTTTTTTATTTATTTTTTGCGTATGTGTGCACGAAAAGTACGAAAAAATAGAGTCCGATTTTCTACCCTAGTATAGGTTTCTGGTAGAAAATGTCATCTAGTTGGTAACTTTAAAGGGGTCATTTTTTAAATTTCCCAATAGTTATAAAAACATGGACCAAAAACTGATGAAAAACTACAAAAAAAACACGGCAAAATTTACAGAATGCCGATTCTCGACAAAATCGATTTATTTATTTTTCGTCGTAAAAACTCGTTTAAAAAAATCTCCGTTTCGTACTTTATTTTTATAATGTTTCGTATATGAAAATAAAAATTCCAAAAAACAAAAACTCTCTTATACATCTTTTTTTATGTTTTAGAAGTCGAGGAGTCGCAACCGGTTTGTGCGCAGGATTAGCTTATTTATTAATGTTTATTTTAACGAAATTGTACATATCTGTTGAAATTATTTTAACCTTAGAATATACTTTAATTCTCTTTGGTAGTATTGGCGTTTTAGGGTTAATTTACTTGTACTTTTGTTTGCCAGAAACGGAAAGCAAGATATTGTTAGAGATCGAATAATTCTTTTCCTAATTATTGTATGTTTTTAGAATTTTTATAATATTTCCATTTTAATATTATCCATGTTTAAAATATTATATGTACATAATAGCATTAAATAAAATAGAGCTAAGTTATTCAAAATTCGTGTTCGAAAATCATTTAACGTAAATAATTTTAATACTGCAATAGTATATATTATATTCACGTATAACTTTAAAATATCATCACTATTACTATTTGTTTTGGTGAATTTAAAAAAAATCTTCAACCAACTATTCAAAAAACATTATTTTCTTCTGGACAACAAAGGCACATATCAAATTTAATAAATCGTGTTGATCAATTTAATTAACGCACCAAACCGAATCGTTATCGTAATTCATAATATTGTGTAGGTATTATACACGTGATAACTTAACCATGATGACGACCACCAAAACCAGTTAATATGATTTTTTAAAATATTAGATTTAACGTTTATTTTTTATATACGTGTGTTATATAAAAATTATTATTGTTATGTTTAAATATGCATGTCCAGAGCCAAGCCGATTTAAATTTGGTATCTGGTAATAATGAACGTGGTAACAGTACTGAATTTTTTCTCCTTAATTATTATTAAAGGTATTTTGAAATAATTAACTCAGCGCATAGATACATATCCCCCACATATTTATATTGAGCATGGAAAATTAAATAGTCTAAATGGTTCTTAATCCTTATCAACTACCTCGAATACCGCGTTTATAAATTATAGATTTGTTCTAGTTGCGTATTATTTTTTTAAAATTTTTATACGGTCAGAGCCCCACAAAATAACAAAAAAAAAGTAATTGGAAATTATTTACTCCGTGCGTGTAATAATTTAATTAACATATTTATGACGTTTAAACAGATTTATAATAATTTATATTAAATTTTAA
Organism: Drepanosiphum platanoidis; assembly: GCA_948098885.1. NCBI lineage: Eukaryota > Metazoa > Arthropoda > Insecta > Hemiptera > Aphididae > Drepanosiphum > Drepanosiphum platanoidis. Next base: position 18,813,651 of record OX402531.1, read on the forward strand.
TCGTAAACAGTTATTATTAGAAGCTATAGTAACTTCTATTTTGATTTTTATTTATTAGTAATAATACCAAAAACATAAGCACAGCAAATGACACGATAGATTTTGATTTTGTTATCATAAGAAAAGCTCAATTCATTACGAAATCTGATGATAAATTACAGTGAGATAAATATTTACACCCGTGCTTCTATTTAAATATGACCGTTAGAAACGAGTTAAAATATTTATTTACACAAAATTTGATGCAAAAAACACCAACGCCCTTGAATTGCCTATAAAACACGCCGTGTTACGCGTCGACGAATTGCGTTTATTGTCGATTGAATTTACCACTTTGCCTTATAAACATTATACGTTTAATTAAAATACATTCACTTTGCGTAAAAAAGAAAATTTTTAAAATTCCATTCAAATATTTAAATGTACAGAAATAAATTTACGTCTGATTTTTAATACTCGCGTTGTTGGACATCATAATGAAGCCACCGAAAACGTGAGTTTTATATTTTAGAAAATATTTTAAGCAACAAATATTGCTGTATCTTTTAAATCACTTATTATGTCCAAACTTTTAATTACGGTTTAATACATTTAAATATATATTATTCAAATTTGAACTATAATCAACTAATCAATACTATTATTCATCTATGTCAAGATCAAGATACGTATAAAGAAAAACAACTACTATATTTTCACTATTTCATTGAAATATTTCATAAAGAGTAATTTTTGAAGTGATAATTATTTTATTTGAAAAATGTTTAGTGAAAAAATAGTTTAAATTTAGAACTAAATAACTACACGCGTGCACACCTCACCGATTACCCCAAAAACCCGTAGTCCGCCTCGTTTTATCGGAACGCGCGCGAACGTGTGACATTCCTGTATTTTAACGATAACGCGACTAGTTTTTAGGTATACTTTACCACAGAAACAATTTAGAATCGTACTCGCGGCGTGATGGAAAAAAATGCGACGCGGGCCGATAATTGCCGACGATTGAAAATTTATGAAATTTATTATATATAATTTTATAATAATAAATTTACTTTTTTTAATTGAAATAAGTCGATGGTTTTAAGGATCGACCGTTTTGTGGCATCTACCCCTAGTCTATAAGTGCCCGGAGCACATGGATTTTTTATTTACTTTACACGTCTATAATTATCAGATAAAGAAAAAAAGAAGTTATTTTTAGTAAAAATTAGACAAGATTAAAAAAAATCAATTAATTTATTGGTTGCCGAGAAAACTCTGGCGGGCGTGAAACTCGGTCGTAGTGTAAATATTAACAAAACATAAAAAGGAAAAAAAATTGAAAAAACGAGAAATTATTCTGAAGATAAATAAAACACAAATGTATTTTATATTTAGATTGAAATCATTAAATCTATTTTTTCCATTATTTTAATTATTTATTAAAAAAAATTGAAAAAACGATAAATATTATTCCGAAGATAAGTAAAACACAAAAGTATTTTATATTTAGATTGAAATCATTAAATCTACTTTTCCCGTTATTTTAATTATTTTCAACATTTAAGGCCAAACGATTTTTTGAAATTATTATTTTAAAAGAAAAAAATTAAATGCATATTTCAATGATTTTAAACGCATATTTCGATAGTTTTTAGTGCATGGACTTCCGGGCTCTAATAATAATTAACCGAACGTTTCAGTAGTACCGACCACAGTAAAATTACGAGAAAAATTAAAAAACACAACACATATTACCACATATCTACTTTTCCCCATCGATCCACCACATAATGATCAAAAAAAGTACTCGGAAAAAAAAACGATCTGGGAAAGGCAACTGTGGGACGGCCGCGCAACGAGAGAGAGCTCGACGTCGTTCGTCCAGCAATGGGACATGCGTATCATCACACAAAGACGGCGCGCGACATTATCTTAATTTTATTATAAAATACGAATCAGGCCCATTTATCGTGTAACGCGTCTAATACGTCGTATTTTACGTCACGTAAATTTCATAATAATTTTACACGCCGTAATAAATCGAGACTTAATAATAATAATATCCCTACTTTTGACTATAAAAATTTTAAATAAATATACAATCGGTTTTACTCACGGCGGCCTCCCGGTGGGTTGCTGCGGCGTTTCGGCGCATTGTCCATCGGCTTGTGAAATAATGTGACTGCTACAAAAGTCACTCGATAAAAACTCGATAAAAACTCGATAAAAGACACAATAATTGACTACTATTACGGAAGCGAAAATAATAACCGAAATATTAAAGACCGAGCAAGAGCTCTCCGAACCGTTGGCCGATCGCGCACACACTGAGCCCCGGTGAGCCGCCGTCCTTGGCGCGTCGCTCGGTCGGTTTTGGTTGGGTTGCGCGCGCAGCTCGGCTGTCATTAGTCGGGAGGCGCGAGCTGTTTGGCCTTCATTATCAGGGTCGCCCACGGAATTTACGTGAACGCGCTGAATATTGTTATTATACGGTTTATTACTATTACTATTTGTTATAATAATATGATTGTTATGCAATTTTTATATTATCACCGTCGTCATTGTTTCCATGATTACATAATAATTACGTTTTAATTAATCACCAACAACTCAGCGGCGTATTCACGGGGGAGGGGGATATGGGGGATAGATCACCCCTTGGCCTTTTTTTTTTTACCGATAGGTATAATAATGTTAAATATTATAGAAATACAGAACAACATTATTGATTATGTATAAAAATAATCAAATCAGTACTTTAAAGAATACAGTTTTATAAAATGTGTGCTTAATAATAATAAGACAAGTAAACAGTTGTGATGGTAAATGTACACCTCACCCCCCCCCCCTTCGAGGAAATTATATGTTTGCCAACGTAAATCCAACCCCCTTGACAAAATCCTAAATACGCCACTGCAACAACTTGGTCTTATATTTGTGTATACTTGTGTATACTTATAACACTCGATGACTTATTGACTTAACAAAGTTATGTCGACCGTTATTATGAAAATCCCTTCGATCGATAGATAAGACGATAACGGATCGTTGAAAAAGTTACGCGCTAAAACAATGTGTACTGTTCCCTGTCGCGGTGATGAAATAAAAAAACGTAGTCGGCTCGATAATAAATGATACGATTTTTTTCGCTCATTATAGGTTAATTACATGGAAATCGCTTAAATGACGTCAGCGTCACGTGAATAATCACGACGGTGATTAAAATACATTAATCAATACAATATTATATGTTATTTAGAATATAAATTAAATTTAAATCGTTACAATTCGTATTTCGCGTGGCAATGAACGGTTGAAATTTAAATACATTTTGTTATTATCTCGTCGCAACACTTACGTTCGTGAAATCGAGTTCTCGCGAAACAATCACAACTTTTACAACTAATCCGAAATCCGGCCTCGATCGTCGGACAGCGTCGAATCCTCTCGCCCCCCCCCCCACCCACCCCGGTCGGTTCGCGATATCGTTACCGCTTCCGGTCGATCACGGCCGCACTGTACCGCGGTTATAATTTTTAACGGTTCGCGTCGTAAAATCACGCCTTATCACTGGTTGGCGCGCGTTATCAGTGGCGACGGCTCTTTGTCGCGTCTTTATGTTTACGTGCGGAAACGATACGATTTCGCGTACACTCGTTTCCAGCTCCGTTGTTTTCGTTCGATATTATTTTCATATTTTAAAATGTTCTAATCTCGAGCGTGTAAAATCAATGCCCGTCGAACCGCCAACGATCGACGGTAATAAACAACAATAATCGTCGTCGCAAAACGTCAGGATGCCGAGTCGCGTTTCCGTAGAACGACCATCGTGATATCGTTTTTGTTTGGATTCGCACGCGCGCGACGAGTGTCGAGAACACGCCGTTATATCCGTCGATTCCGTACATGCCGGCTCGTGTGAACCCGTGACTTCGCGCGTCGGGTCTCGCAAATGCGTTTGACCACCCGCTCGATGCAATGGTGCGACTGAAATTGTCTTGTCTCTTTTTGTGCGTCATCGGGTTCTCGATCGTCACACTGCTATGCGTGTACCTGCCCGACAAACCGATCGCTGTCAACGTCGGCAACCTTTCGGCTCTCAAAACGGGCATTTTACTCAGCACCCACTCTGTCCAATTGTTTCAAACCAAGTGAGTAACAGTTATTTATCACTTCATTACTTGATAACCGCATTGTGTTCCGTGTACATACTCATTGTTCCACTGTTTTCGTATTGTCAGAAAAAATGAAGAAGTCGTCATTGCCGTGGTGGTTTGTGGCAATCGCACCTCGGAAGCGTTGGTCATGATTAAATCGGCCATCATTTTCCGTGGCAATTCAGATCTGAGAATCGTAGTGGTTGCCGAGAAGAACATTCAACAAGAGTTTGACGAAACAGTAAGTGCACGCCTATTGTTAAATGGTGGTTTGACGACACACTCGATCCATACTAATGCGTTTTACCGTTTATAGCTACGTGATTGGAAACTGTTGATGAATGATTCGTTTTCATATGAAATTCATAGTATAACCTTTCCCAAAGAACACGCTGATGAATGGAAGAAACTGTTTCAGCCGTGTGCATCCGAACGTCTTTTTTTGCCTGTAAATACTATCTAAAAGCAATCGGGATTCTTAATAAGTAATTACTAATAACTATTATTATTTTCAAATTTCAGTCGGTTTTAAGTCATTTAGACTCGATTCTTTATGTGGACACCGATACTTTGTTCCTGAGCAATGTGGATGATGTGTGGAAACATTTTTCTCGGATGAATTCTTCCCAACTAGCCGCTATGGTACCAGAACACGAAGACATGAATGTTGGGTGGTACAATCGTTTCGCTAAACATCCGTACTATGGGAAATTAGGTGAGTAACGATATGTTTAATTTTTAGAAACTAATAACTTAAAAACTCCTTATTGTTTAGGATTGAATTCTGGTGTCATGTTAATGAATCTCACTCGAATGAGAGAATTCGATTGGATTAGTCGACTAGCACCCGTTTTGGAAAAATATCGGCTCTACCTTACATGGGGAGATCAGGATATTATTAATGTTATTTTTCATGACAATCCAGGTAAATCCACAGTTCAATATTATTTAGTATGTTGTGAAAACGGCATTTTACGACTCGTTTCAGACAAGGTTTATGTCTACCCGTGCCGTTATAACTATCGTTCTGATCATTGTATGTACATGAGCAATTGTAAGTCAGCCGAAGAAAATGGAGTAGCAGTTCTTCACGGATCTCGTTCTACATTTCAAACGAAAAAACAACCAGCTTTTCGGGCGTTGTTCACAGCCATGTCCCAAGTGAGTATTAATATTATAATATCTTATTGTCGTGTGTATTAACAACAATTTGTTTCAGTATCAACTCGGGAGCGATCCGGTTAAATATCTCTTGGAAGCATCTGCTAGTTTACTAAACGAAACAGCGGATACTAATTGTGGACGTCTTGCTCCAATATTTACACATAATATGAGACTTCTGTTTAAACCTGTATGACAAAAACCAACATATTATTTGGGATCATCAAAATAGTGGTAAATTGAACAATGAACCTCCATTGATGACTATCGGCACTAGCAATTTCAATTGTTACTTTGTTTTTTTCTATCTAAGAATCAATAACTATTGAATTAAAAAAAGAAAAGTAGATTTTTGTTGTGGCAAAGGTCAATTATTCAAATTTTTTATGTCGTGAGTTTAATTTTAATTGGATTTTTTTCAATAACATTAACATTTGAAGACAATAACTTCCTAGCTGCAATAAAGTTAACAAATTAAAATTTACTTAACTTCAATTTATTTTATTTTTAAATACCCTATTGAATGTATTATTCTTTTAAAATATAATATGTAGTTGTTATTGTTTAGATAGATTTATTTTGTTTAAAACAATAATTTATTTAATTATTAAGTATTTTTTATATATACAAATATATATTACATTTAAACACTATAAAATCTCAAGTTTCAACAGATCATTATAAGATAAATAACAAATAAATTAAATATGAGATACATAATATTACACAAGTAATTGTTAGTATCCGATATCTAATTTAGAATTTCAATTTTATAAACTTATGTTTGCTTAACCATTCCGAGTTACCTTGGTAACTCGATGGATTCTTAAATTCCCTTGTTTAAATGATCTCTTATGGCACGATAACAATAACAACTTACTTATATAAACTACTGTTATAAATTTATAATTGTAAATCAAATGAAAAAAATAAAACTTACTTTGGCAGCAATTTGAAGTTTAAACTTAACTTGATTGGAACAACTACAAAAAAATAAATATTATGTTAAATTTAATTAGTCGCAGGGACAAATAGGTTGAGTTAAAATGGAGTTAATAAAAAAACTCCCCTCTAATGCGTTCAGCCGATATAAGTTAAAATCGACTTTACTTTCTACCTCAACTCATCGACTCGTTAACGACCGGCCGTGAGCAATATCATTACGGCCATAACAATCTGAAATTTGCATATATCCTTTTCGATTTAAGATTTGACATAACAAGAATCTACTGCGTTTGGCCATAGTTAAGTTAGAAATGTTAAATCGCCGAAGTAAACAAAGAAAACAAACCATTTGCATTGTATTAATGAAATCAAATTAGTATTATCGAGTATTTAAATACTGTTTTTATTTGGATGGATTTTGAACGAATCTCCGAAACACCAAACAAAGCGAGATCTCAATTTTGAAACTACATTATCTAGTTTGAAATGTTATTTTAAAATATTTTTTACCGTACCAAATCATATATTATATTTCTATTGGTTTTGATTGAACAAATTTTAATTTTTGTTGAAACTGTATACTTTTATTTATTGTACATGTGTAATGTGTGTGTGTGTGTGTGTGTTTGTGCGCGCGCGCTGACACTGATTTCAGATTGAACTTGAAATAATTTACTTATCTCGTCTGAACATGGCCTCCGATATTATGTTAACTTGTTCTTGCAAACTAGTTTTCCACTGTAAAATCAAAAGTTTAACATTAACAATAGATTATATTCTGAATTCTAATATCGTTGAGGCATGTAGAATGTTTACACGTCATACCTGGAGAGATTAGATTTTGTTTTCTAGTGTCGCGCGCTCGCCTATTATAGTTATACGTAATGTCATAAAGTATACACTTCATTACAGATTTATGTTTATTTTTTTTTTTTATTCGTTTCCTACGGCATGTAAACGTATTCGTATTGTAACCGAATTTATTATTTTATATTTATTAAAAAAAATGTTATTTGTTTCTCGGACATATTATTATCTCTCGTCATTTTGAACGATCAAAAATGTATCTGTTAAATATTAATTGAAAAATGTTTATTGTATTTTGATTGACGACTATGTTTACTTACCTTATTCTGTGATAACTGTTTTGTATTAATGCATTTTTTTTTTCGATCGAAAACCGTGTATATTTTAATAGTATTATTTACTGTACATTTATTATCGTCTAGTTTATTTTTCATTGATATTTTAATGTGTTTAAAACGTATACAATAAATAATATTTTATCTATACACATATTATGTAATCCGATTGAGTTATAATTGATTTTGTGACAAAGAGCGCCGTCGGTTTATTTATATTTTAGTATTTTATGTACTTAAGTTATATCATGTTTTATGTCATTATAGTTATACCGGGCGCTCAAGCAATGATTTTCTTTTCCGGGGGGGATTCTATTTTATTGGTTTTTAACAACAATAAGTCCAAAAATTTCAACCAAATTGTACTCTAAGCGTATTGTTTTATTTTATATACTTGAATACATTTAATTTATTTTTAATATTATTTAGGGAAACATCGAGAGAGAGAGAGAAAACTCTACTTTTTCATACTAATAAAATACATATTATATTTATTGTTTTTTTACTAAAATAATCGTTTGATGTGAGATTTAACTAATTGTTTATTAGACTACAGTAAAAACTCTCCATGGTTTCGTTTAAAGATCCGAGTATTCTTGTTTTAGCGTAGATTTAAAATATATACAAATAAAATAATTACGTTTCGATAAACAATAACGAGTCTGCCCTATCTATGGATACATTTCGCTTTTATCCGTTTCCAGCCATGGGCTGTCTGTGTGTTTATTTAATCGACGGTTTTAGAGAGTTAAGAAGAAAGAAGAAAAACATGATTTTATTATTTTACTTTGATTGTTTATGAATTTATTATTATAATGTGATATTACTATCTGTTTATTTTTAAATAAACTGTTTGTATTGTTAAATGTGTGAAAATGTACTGGTTTCGTTATTGAAGGTGACTAATTCATTAGAAAGAGAGAATATAATATAATATATGGGTTATAAAACATCCGACCGATATTAAGTAATGTTTATGTTTTGTAATTAGAGTTTTTATAATTGTAAAAAGCTTTGTTATAGAGTTTTTACTGTACTTGATGTTTTTTAATAAAAGTTATAGATTTATATTCCAAATGCAGACGTGTTTTAATTCTAGCCAATACTGTTTAATAATTAAAATCGATCGTTTTATCGACATGTGCATCAGCACTGTCCAGAATATTGTATCACATTTGAAGAAGATTTAATGGTTTTAAGTTGTTTGGTAAAATATTATCCGTCGTTGAAACGAGAAAAGAGTGTTACCCATTATTTACAATAATTATTTACCCACAAATTACCCATTATTTTTCCCCGTAACAATTGGCTCTCCGACGAATCAATTAAAATATTAAATTTATTAAAATATTAAAATTATATTATTGTCTGATAACAAAACGTATTGTACAAAATAATTTGTTTTACATTTATAATATAACATTAATGTCCACGCAATCACACGTATTATAGGTACGTAATATAATATAATGCATTACATTATCATAAATTAGAAACATTGTTTTTTTTTTTTTTTTTTTATTCATTCTTACGATTATAATATATGCTACACAGACGCATAACAACCCGAGTACCGACTAAATAAAAAAAGGTCATTGTTACAAAATCAATAATTATTCAACCGTTACCTATACTGCTTGTGACATTTTAATATGATTTGAAAACGTTCATTGTTCTCGACTTTTGCGTTTAGAACCGAAAATGGAAATACATACGTACGTATGCGTTGACCGATGGTAGGCATTGACCGAGTGAGCACATTATGTGTTAATGCAAATCTGTTTCCACGCGACGATTAACATTATTACGACGCGGCGTCTCGACGAAATGTTTTTTTTTTTTCGAACTAAATTGATACAGACACACCAGCCTTTGTGTGCGTTTACGACGCGATCGCGTTGTATAAAAAATGTAAATAAGTTATAAAAAGATTAGAAAAATAATTTTGAAAAAAAAAAAAACAACATACAACTGGTCGTAATTTTTCGGTTTACAGTCAATGTGAAACTGTGCGCGAAACGAATCATTTTTTCACTGCGGCGGCGTGGCCGTTGGTGGTGGCCAACTCTTGATCGTTGACCGCTGTAGGATTGTTCCACGTCTGGAGTTCGCTGGAGCCAATACAGTTGTACAATAGTCCGGGAATGGCTATGACCACAGCGCTCAACGCGAAAAAGTGCTGCCACGCTTCGATCGTGTTCTAAAAAAAAAAAAAAAACAATAATGAAAATTATTCTTATTCTCAGAGGAGTAGCATAATAATAGTGGCGCAACTGTGGATTCCGAAACTTCGAGTCTCGTGTTTTTAGGGTTTACACAATATCGTACGATGAAAAAAAAGCGTGTTTAGATTTTTTTCAAACTGTTTTTCGACGACAACTGCTTTTTGGTTTTTTCCGTCTCGCATTCCGCTTTTATCATTATTTAGGTAGTAAAAATCGTATTTTTGTACAACTTCAACACAGTAAAGTAGTAACTATTATGACGTAGGAAAATCCTAATGCTGTATTGAACAGTCATCACGTGTCCGAGTGTTTTGAGTTTTTACCTTTCACACAGTATTGGTAGTATATAATAATAATAAAAATTAAAAACACTATAATAGTAAATTTATACTCATACGAGTAGTAACATTATTATAATACCGTATTGAAGTATAAAAACAGCCAAACGGTCGAATAGGTATTGTTTCATATTTTTCTAGTCGTCGATATCTGTCATGAAATCGGGGGAATCAATGTTTTTAATTCGAATTCGTTGATTTATAACAATTCTGCTCTTGAATTATTAGTTACCATATTATTGTAAAGGTATTAATTTTTTCGTCGCCGCGGTATTGGAAATATCGATAACCGGGACTCGTAGGAAAGAAAATATTTTTTAAAAATCATTTATAATCAATTTGAACTTGGGGCAGAAAAAATACTCTGTTTCGGCAGTGAGTGTTACGTAACTGAAATCGCGGTTGCGCCACCGAGGAAATGAGACATTGTATAATATTATACTCACGTGGCCGCTTGTGAAATGAGACAGTACGATCGGCGAGATCATTCCCGGGATAACGCCGACGATGCCGCTGAACCCTTGCAGTACGCCTGTAAAAAACGGATAGAAGAGGTTCGTTACGGGTGTAAAACAAATATAGTAAAATAATTATTTCGGCCGGACGACCTTCGACGTCAAATCCTTTTGTCGACGGTATTTTCATTGGTCGCGAGTTAAATTTTATAAGCTTACCGTGCTTAGACACTATAGACGTTTTGAGTGTACGGACAGAACGAACACACTGCCGGAGTGCTCGATAGTTTTTGGGAATTTTATTTCGTCGGAAAAAAACGTAAAAAGTATTTTCGACCGAGGTTTTTTTTTTCCATTTAAAACTTATAAACGCTATATACGCGCTTGACATGAAATTGACATTTAAAATGAAAAAAATCCGGGAAACCGAAATACGATGAAATGAATAATATGAAATATAGAAAACGTATATAAAAATGATCAACTTCTAGATGATGTTATCGGCGATTGATTTATCGTCGATCGCATAATACAAAAACTAAAATAACAAATCTACGGTTTTATTGAAATATGAAAATACGCATAACGTTAAATTTAGAGTTAATTAAATAATTAAAATATGTCGATCTTAAGCCTCGCGGGACTTCGGCAGGCGAAATCCTAGCCCGGTAACGTGCCGGATTTTTCCGGCAAAGAATGACCACCCTACGTTATGAAATGTGAAATCGCGTGATCGTCGACGAGCGGACGATTACGTATTGTGGTTTGACAATAAACCGAAATCACTCACTGGCAAAGTTTGGCGACAGGTCGACCATTATCGACAGCGGGCCCGACGTGGACGCGCCACTGACCGTCATGGCCAGCAGAAGGAACCCGTTTACCATCAGCTGATCGCATCCTGAATACACAAGGGCTACAATGAGAATGGCTTGTACTACTGTACAAATGTTGGTTGATATTTTACGTACGCATGTACGGCTGTACTGGCCGGTAGACATGAGCGAGTCGACGGCGAACGACAGGCACAAGGAGAAAATAAAACGGGTGAAATGCGGCACTCCCGACCACAGGCCGATCTGGAATGAGAACGAGAAAAACAGCGGCATTAAAAACGTGTCGTACGGCTCTCGAGAAAGCGGTATAGGTGTCCGAAATTGAAATAGGTGGCTGAAAGCGGTCAATCCCAAAACATTCCCCTTGCAACGCGGGAAAAATTAATTAGATTTCCTTTGATTATAATAAGAATTATTAATATTGTTTGATAAAATAAAAAACATGAAAACAACTGTAATAATTTATTATCGAATTGAGTTTATCGGCAATATATTAGGTACCTATTGAAATAATAATATGTTTACGATCTAACGGACTGTTTTAAAATGCTAAATTGTGTAGATGAGAAAATTTTAGCCACCTCTTTTTCATTTTCGCACTTCAATACAATACGACAGCGCAATATACGAAACAATTATTAATATTTTAGTTCAAAACAATAATGTGTATCTTTAGCCCTATAGTTAGTTAAAAGTCATGTCGACGCTGTAAAAAGTGCGACTTTTTCCAAATTTCAACCCCTCTTAACATCTCACGTAAGGTATGTGCATCATATTATTATTGTATCATATAATATAATATTATCACCCGAACCTTTTGTGGATTCCACCCAAACATCAGGTTCAGATAGGTGGGCGTCTGCGTCATGAGCGTGTGCAGAGCCCAACCGGTACTCCATTGAATGGAAAGGGCGATCCAAAACGGCACGCACGTCAAAACTGCCTTCCACGGTATCGGCAACTGTAATAAGTAGGAAAGATTAGACGTTTAAAAAAATAAATAACCCGAGTGAAAATTAATACAATATAATACAGTGTTTCCCAACTTCTTTTACTCAAGAAACCATTGCGCAGAAACATTTTACGGAACCCCCATTTTTTTTTCCCACAATCGTGTAACTATGATTGATATACACTCAAATGAGTGGGCATTTGGATGGACATTTCGTGGAACCCTCGGCTCTGGTTCGCGGAACCTTTGGGTTCCGCGGAACACCAGTTTGGAAACACTGATATAATATAATGTATTCAATATCTTATCGTTCTTGTTTTATATGTTTGCAACTTGAATATATCTTTTAGTTAAACAATACATTATAATGGAGTATACACCAACAAGGATCATAGACGACGACAGTAATATTTACCCTGACGGAGGACACCACATTGGTGAGACTGCTGGTGATGTGCACTAGCTCTTCTTCAGATATGTGAGGATGCTCGGCGGGCGTGTCGTACACAAACAGCCACCACGCCAAAAACCACAGGATGCCGATCACACCAGTGCTGTAGAAAACCCACGGCCAACTGAACTGTTCCAAAATATATCCGCAAAACGGAAACGTAAGGGCCACGCCGATCGAACTACCTTTGAAATTTAAACAATACAAGTTATGGATACAATTATTAATATATTGAATCGACCGTTTCGAAAAAAGGCCCGAGTCGAACCTGTTGTAAAAATGAATTATATTACAGTCTACGCGTGATGTATTGTTAATTCATATTTTAAAATGTACCCATGTTATGTAACCATATAATACCGGTTAAACTATATTTATTCTGTGATACGAAATTAATTAAAAAATATTTTACCGACGAAAATCGCTTTAATTCGAAAAAATTATTATAATATAATATTAATTAGTAAAATATTAATTTTATATTGATTAATTATTACAATAGATATTTTAATAACGATTGATAATGGACATTTTAAACTCGAACCAGATTAATAATATTTTTTTAACGGCAATTAGTAATAATCGCACACCACCCTCCTCACTTTGAACATCGCGAGCCACCACTGTACATAGTTAAATTTGATTATAACTAAGAACATTACTCGAAAACGACGATTGGCTCGTAACTAATTGGCTCTTATACTAATCATTTTAAAATTGTTGACTATTGCGATTTGTGAATTTTTAGAAAACTATAGCAAAATCATTGACTCGGGTCTTTTTTCGAAATGAAGAGTTGTTAAGTTTAGGTAAATCTAATATTCAGTTATCGCGCATTAAAATGTAGTAACAGTTTGTTTCGGTATTTTATAGATAATATGCGAATAATTAGGATAATATAAATTAGAATTTGAGTATACTGTTCAAATATAATATACATACTGTTTGGTAATTTAAAATATAAAAAAAAACCGTTCGTACATGTAAATAGCAACATTTTGAAAAGTCACGTAGTATTTTTCGTATTAATTGATTTCTTGATAAAAAAAAAAGAAGAAGAAGAAGAAGAAGATTTTGAATATCTAATAAATTAAGTTACAAATAATTAAACTACGATAAAACTGCATGAAATTTTTAATCGTGTACAAATATTAATTGCACTCGTAGTTATGACTTATTACTAATTGAGTGTGGTGTCTTTAAATAACCGAAATATGTATAGATATGAATACTTAACATGCGACAATTGCTCTGCTCTGTCTTAATCATAATAGTTTTATAGTCATTAAAAGCGAAACGTTTTAATAACGGGTGTACATTTAAAATAATAAACGACGCAAAAATTAAATATTAATTTAAAATAATGACCCAAATAGGCGGTAATGAATTTGCTCCTCTTGTTCGGTGGTACCCAATGTGCGGTTAAATGATGCACTGACGGCCACGCCATACCCTAAACAATAATCGTTGATACAAAGTTATTATAAAAATTCAATCAATTATAATATGATTATTAGCTCTTATTAATTATTATAATAATACTATTACATTAAGGTATACGATTTAAACATAATATATAATTGGTTAAAGACGAACATGCATCGTGTTCATCGTGCGGATACGCAAATAAAAAAAAAACATTATAAGTATATAATTTCCTACTCGGTGTGTATCAGATCATAATATAATAGATTCTAAATCATACGAGTTACGAAGTATAGCATGTGTATAGTATTATATCGTAATATATTGCAATACACCAAAAACTATTTTTTAGAATCATTATTTTCAGCGTTAATAATTAATATATTGAATTCGAATAACATACGACACAAATAACGACAGGTTTTTTTTTATCAAAATGTATTTGTTTCGGGTGATGTGTTTTCGGTCGTTTTTCTAATCAATTTGCATTGCTAATCGAAAGCTTGTCGTGTATGTTCAGTAAAAACTTGACGACGACGACAGTCAATACTTGACTAGACTTGACAATCGATAATAAAAAATGAAAAAAGTCTATACGCACCCCAACAAAACCTTGTAACGCTCGTGCAATGATAAGTCCTTTAATGTTCCATCGTGTAGCGACTGGTATTACGAGAGACATGAGAAACATGAACAGATTGCTGAGGCCAAATATTCGCTTGGCACCGAAATTACGCGCGAGCAAACCGCCCGGTAACTGCAACGCCCAATGTAACCAATAGAAAGAGCCTAGCACCATGGCCCGCTCGCTGTCATTCCATTCAAATTCTTTCTGTTAAGACAATAATAATTTTACAGTTTAAAGTCAAACGTACATGTAAGTGTGTGACAATGAACACACACGGTGTTCAAGAATATATTATTATACTGGCAGGGTTTAGAGTGTGCTTTTGACACACAAATGTTTAAAATATATTAAAAACTACATTTTTCAATCGATAATGTAAATGCAAAAACGATTGAGAAATATTAATATTATATATGTTTGAAACGTCGAAAATAATAACGATAAAGAAAAGTCCTATTAAGAACAGCTTGAAATCGGATAAACAAAAAAAATAAATTAAATACAATATTATCAACCCAATAATGCTTGAAAAGATTAAATGCAAAAATTAAATCTTGTGCAATGTGCACATCGTGAATTCGTGAAATTAAAGTAACTAATAGTGACGTCACAAGTTCATAAATATGATGAACAATGATTATCTGCGAGATAAAAAGAATTTAAGTTAAAATTATAAAATGTTTTATTTCTATAATTTATTTTGAATTGATTAATGTAGTTTTTTTATTTTTATTTATTTAATTCTTATACATAATCGATAATATGGAAGTTATGATGCAGCGTCTTTAACGTTAGTAAAAAAAAAAGTCTAATAACCTATGTAATTATATGAATATAAAATGAATTCACTTTTTAATTTAAAATACAATAAGAAATGCAATTACATTTGAATAAAAAAGTAAATTGTTTGTCGTACGGTTTAGGGTCAGTTTTTTTATGTGTAAATAAAAGCTATAAAGGTGTGACAAGCTGTGGATTCATTGAAGTATTAAACTCTAAGGTTATCGATAATTATTTCTGCTTAATTTGATTTATTACAGTAGATTAATAAATAAATATGTTCTAATTTTTTTTTTTTTTTTTTTTCATTTAATTTAGCTTATTATGTTATTAACAACAGTGCAACGCAATTACTTTTTTACTGAAAACGTCTTTTTCTACCGCTGAACTTGTATTTTCCGTAGAGTTTCCGCAAAACAATATACTCTGTCCTTTGCTCTTCGCTGTGGTCATGTCGACGATGGCAATGTTAAGATTGATACGAATCATGTAGTTACACGCAAATCCAGTAAACACGAGGAACCATAATGAAACGGTGGCTACAAACATGATACGATCATTATCACTATTATATAATTACAAGTTATGCATTTTTCGTATAATTTTTTTTTTTTTTTTTATAATCCGCTCGTAACGTACAAGTCGAATATTCCAATATAGTTATAAGTATAAGTGTTTTCCTGACCGTATTAAAAATAACGTAAAATCAAAATCTTAGATATTATTTTCGGAATTAGTTTCCAACACTATGAGTAGTGGGTACCTATAATGCAATGATATCAAGTCATGTGTTTCGCTATTATAAATTATCTAATCAAAAATAAAAATGTAATACGAAATTAGACTTTGAAAACAATAGCGCTACATGGAACTAAATTAAAAAAAAAAAAAATCCTAAAAAATTAACACTTGTCGTTCCAATAGCAATACTTCAACGAGATTTTGATTTTGATTTTTTACAATTAAGACTACACTAACAAATAAACAATTGAAAATAATAATACAATAATTGACCTTTGAATGCCCTATTAATTATCAGAACAAATATCCAGCCGGAAATGTGAATTGTTACACGACCCATAAAATTCCTTAGATTGATAGAATATATATTTTGTTTATTCCTCATAGGTGCGTAACTTAAAGAATATTCTTCATAATGTAGAATAGAATAGGATTTCATGAGAATACAAGAGATTTTGCACTTGTCCAAAATATGATCTGACCACCTCTGAATAAAATATTGTTATCTTTAAAAGCTAAAAAATTAAAATCATAAGTGCCATAATAAGATATATTTGATTTACGATAAAACCTTCTTCTTTTTTTTTAGATTCTGAGTGAAATTTGGTGCTATTGGTTTTACCACGATGAGCTTTTTATTTTTTTATATTTTTTTTCAAACTGATTGTGTGGCTGAAATCTGTGAAATGAAAATTGTGTATCGTGTTATATTATAATATACTATATATTTTACCAAACTATTAATAACATATTATCATTATAAACAGCAAAATACCGCTAAATTAATTTGATTCGTATTCGATTTGCTTTTTTTTCTGTACCGATGTATGTATAAAAAATATAGATATGGTTATACATATAGTTATATAAGTACGTGTAAATCCTCTACTACTCAAAGATAACACAATAAAATCAACATATCTACATATTATATAAATATTACATATTTGGTATCAATAATATATTTATTCATTTTATCAATATATTTTTTTTAATGATGTAAACATTACTTGATTAGTTAATAAGTAGGTAAATTACTACTATACAGTATACTCTAGAAAAAAAAAAAATCTTTTATCGATATTAATGTCAAATTACAAAATATGAGGCAATCCAACTTTGTTTTCAAGAAATGTTATAAATTATCGATGAACATATTTTATACATGTTAAGTATTTTATGAGTTGATACAAGAAAATAGTCAACGAATAAGAATAGCAAATTCACAAACTAAATGTTTATTGATCAACAATATTTGACCATTTTAACGTAATTTATAGTTTATTCGGAATCTCGTGAATGAGATACAGATGACGAATGATTGATATTGGTGAATTGCGAATTTATTTATTAATTTTTAAACCAATATACCATTGTTTAAATTTTAATATTTTTAAATAGTAAAATACCCAGTTTTATTAATACCATTTCACTTGTGAAAAAAAAAATGTGACCACAAAGTTTTGAAATTTGTTAACGCAAATAAAAACAGTATATCAAAAATGTTGTAATAAATTGTCAGGATTTTTAAGTGTAACTAAAATTATTTTATCGACAGTTTACGATTTTATATGATTAAATTCAGCAATTTAAATTTCAAAAATAGTCCAAATCTTTAAAACAAATTACACCATTTTCTAGAGAATTTTAATATAACTCATCTACGAAAACGTCAAGGCAACTCGCCTTTGCCTCGCGAAGACACTGATTATACATAATAAATAACTTATGAGTGTAAATGAAATTTTAAGTTTGACGCTGTTCTATCTAGCATAGGTAGTATACCTACTACACCTAGATTGTCAAATGAAAACTGTTTCATAACTTTTTTTTTAATAAAAGGATTAAAAATTATCATACATGTAATTTATTATTGTATCATAATTATTTATCGCTTCATGAAAAGTGTAATCATTCAACGCGATAGAAATACAATGAAATACATTTGATCATATTGTGAATAGAAATATACGAGTAAGTATTTACAATCACAATTATCGATTAGGCTGATTAATATTTAAGTCGAGAGTTTGAAAATTGTTTTTTTTCCGGGTCTGCGTGTACATACCCTGAATAGGATTTAAATACTTGATCTGTAACTATATATATTTAATATATTCTATTGTTATAGATAAGTAGTAAGTACTGTATATTAATGAATTGGTTATTTTTTTCATTTAAAGGACTTAGAGACCAAACTAATAAATTATAAATGTTAGCACACTTGAAACTCAATAAACAAACACGCATATTATATAGGCACACACTACGCACCACGTCAAATAACAGTATTACATTATTTATTTACACACATTTAGTATTTAGCAGCAAATCGTAATGTCATTTTATCAGAGGTGTATGGGATATATCCATTATCATTAAATGATAAATTATCATTAAATTATAAATTTTATAATGTTTAGCGACGGATTAAAAGTCGGCACATTTAATTATAATATAGTTCAGTAAAACCTATGACTCTAACAATTAATTCAAAAGTATAATATTATGTATTGTTTATTTTTTTTTCGAATACGATTAACTTCGATTACCATTAATCCAAGGTTTAAGTCGTCAAGAAATATATAATATTATACCGTCAATTGATTAAAATTCGACACAAACAGTTCAATTTATAATATTAACACTATTCCATTTGGACACGAGTGTTTAAATTATTAATTTCTACAGTAAATAATAAATATTATTATATAACGTTTTATCGAGTGGCATACTATCCGTCGTATTGTATGTAAACGATTGATAACATTGATTTCAGTATACCTATGAGCCGTGTTCAATTATATTACCAAGTGTTTACGGTTTTATTTCAACGAGATTGAATAGTAATTTCTACATTTTACAACTCTTTCGTGCTGGTGGTTATTCGCTATTTTTTACTATTTATTAAACAAAATTACAAATCGGAAAGCCCAAAGTCGGTAGGTATAATGATTAAAATTAAAAGAATTTATAATAAATAATTGAAAAATTAAAGTAATAAACTAATTTGAAACTAGCTTATATATACTTATTATATAGTACATTACATAGTACACATATTCAAATTATACACAACGCGTATCGATTTATTTAGTTTGAATTAATGGATTAATTACTCCGCGATATCTAATTTTATAATTGTTATTTAGTTGCCGAATAGTCGATTTAAATTATTTTGAATTGTTTCAATACCTTTGCGACCACGCGCTTTGTATTCGCTACGAAGCGATGTTTAAACAACGAATTTGAATTAATCCCAAATGATCAATAATTACAGGTATGATCATACCTGAGTTTTACTTTTTATCCAAAAAGATCGATTAATTATTTTAAACATATTTTAATATATTTTATCAACGCATTCGTTAGCGTTTCGCACCGAATCAGTGCAACCCTAATTTGTGCGTGCATTTCGACACACATAATACATTACGTACAGTCGTGTACACGTATGCATATGTATGCATATAAATTTAATATGTACACAGTGACAGCTAAAGAATAAAAAATACAAATATTTAGACTAGTATTAATTATTTATGAATTGTCCTAAAATTATAAAATGCCACACAATGGATACTACTTTACAGATGGATTTTAATCATTATTTTACTATGATATACTTATGAAGTAAATTATTAATGTTTAAACGGTTAGTGTTTTGACCGGCAAGTAGTAATGGCGTAGCCTTTAATAATGTTATAGGGGAGAGAAAGCCGTACGCGTTCTTGTCGTTATTATTCGATATTCGATATTTTATAGAACAAATTATATTTAATGATTAACTTTGTTAAATAATTTGTCATCTCATATTTTTACACATTTCCCGTGCACATAAGACTAATTAAAAATATTACTGCAAATCGAAATATTTTTCAATTCACTTGAAAACTAAAAAAAAAATTTAAGTTTTACTTTTAATTTAAAAAATCTAATTGCTTTGCAGTAAAAAATGAAAAAAAAAAATGTATTTCAAACCGTTCTGAGAAATCTCACTTGGAGGCTAAAGAAAATTGCTAAAAGATATCGGCCAAAAGACAACATGATTATAAAAAGCATTTGTTTTAAATAATAACACAAAATTCAAAGGTACCCATAAGCGTAGTTTGCTTTTCACTATATCATGTGAAATTTTATAAATTCGGCTATCCAATTTAGGGACTTATTGAACAGTTGTAAACATAGGTTTTAAATGTTTCTAGGAAAAAATGTATTATTTGATTTGAATCCTAAAAAGTTGTGCAATACCATAAGGTATGGTATAATATTATATAAGACTTTAAAACATATGTTATTTTTTATCAACATTGACATAATATCACAATAAATGTACATATTTAATTTAAAATAATAATATTTATAATGAAATTCGTCAAAAAAATTAAATGACATACATTTCCAATCAAATGCCATAGGAAGAATAAATCTATCAAAGTACATTTTAAATAGCTGATAACAATGCTACTTTACGAATTGTGATAAAATGCTATGAATTATTATGATAATTAGTTTTGCGGTCGTAATACTCGCAATTCATTACAGTAGTTGAAAATATTTTAGGTTCGTGTATAATTATTATTTATCATATTTTATAGTTTATTGCTATTTTATATTGGAAAAAATGATTTTAATTGTATTAAACACTTGTTCAAATTTTAAAAAGTTGTATTTAAATTTAAAATTTGTTTTCGTGGTTTTTTTTTATAAAACTTTGAATTTTTCTTTAAAAATATCGTAACAGTTTTATCGACTCGAATTCCATTAGATTCGATAAATTTTTACAGTGATACGGTGTAAAAAGTATTGAAATATTTTCAACTCTGTATGCGACGTACACGAATTCACGTGTTATCAATTCGATTTGTTAGATTAAAATTCAAAAGCGTATTCAAGAATTTCGTATCTCTACGTGAGATTTCAAATGAAATATAAAATATAATTTATTTGTTTCGTCCACCTGGTGGTGTGTTTTTTTTATGCGTATTACTAAAACGGTCGAATAGGGATCATAAAAGATTTTCAAAATAGGTTTTCGGCGAGGATCGAATAATGTTTCAGGGGCATTAAGAATACAATACATGTTAGCGATTCAGAATGAGTTTCAGTGTTTTCGACTACGACATTTGGATCGTAATTTTCAACAAATTATAACACGACACAAAGTACTGGGCATATTATGTAGTTGGTTATATTATTATGTAGTATTATTTATTTATAAAACTTAAAATAAATAATATTAGGTCTTACTGGTCTCAGCTATAGAAACGCTTAGATTTTTCAAAAGACTGAATAATAATTCGATAAATCATCTTAGTTCATTATGGGAATGAAAAAATATATAAATAATTAGCAATAAAACGAGGTAGTTTTTTATATTTTATGAACAAATTTCTATAAATAAAAATGCTATCTTTTTAAAAGATGGAAAAATTATTGATTGTACTTTAGATATGGGTTATTTTAAAATATTTTTCATCGATCGATAATTTTTCCATTTTACTTAAAACATATATTTTTTATTTTAGTATAGATTTATTTATTCGTGAAATATAAAAAGTACGCGATTTTATTAACTCTCTGTGTATTTTTGTAATTCCTATAATAACGAACAAAGACGATTTATTGAATTTATTCAATTTCGTGAAAAATTTTCACGTTTCCGTAGTTTTATTTATGGAATTAATTTTATTCAGCGGAACATGAATCAAAAATGCATATCTAGGTTAGCATAAAAAGCATAAATAGAAAAGTATACGATTGCATAAACATCCGAGCCCTTATTATTATTATTGTCATTAACTATACCGATATAATATTACAGCCATAGTGAAATCGAAAGCCGATACCGAATTCAATGTCAAAAGTAATTGTTTACGACGTTAGACAGCGTGTGCAGGCCTTTAACGGTTTGTTGTTCGACGAGAGACAAAGAAAAATAAATAAATAAAAACTTGAACAAAAGCACGCAATTACAGTCGTCGGTTAGGTATAATAAACATATTACGCAGAGTCGGGCTTAAAGCGTTTTTTTTTTTTCGGTGCACACGTGTTTTTGGCGCGACACATGCGATGACCCGCACACATGGCGACCGGCCAAAATCTCGAGTTTCGATCTGCGCGCCGCCTCCCGTGCGAATGCCGAGTCTATGCAGTTCCGTAAACATGCTCTCGCGGGGAGGACATTGGTTCGCGTAAAACCGTCTACGATCTCAACCAACGTTACCAACACGTCACGACAAAGTTATATTTTGTTTTTAACCCTTCAGTACCACGAATCGATTAAAATCAATATTTATTGTTTCGAACAAATTTTAAAACATAAAAATCAAATAGTTTTTTTTTAGATGAATTCTTTGAAATATGAAAATAAAGTCATAACACATTATTACGATGACCGATAACGGTGCCCGAAAGGCGTTTTTGGAAACCCATTAATTTGCCAAAAAAATTAAAAATAATAATTCTCCCGATAATATTCTCTAATCGCTTTGGATTCGCCGTGAGATTAAAAAATAAAAAACACCGTCGGCGACGCCGATGTAATTTCACAACAATTAGATATAGGTGCAGTGATACTGTATGTGCGTCAGTGGGCCTAAAAGGTTTAAGGTCAATAATCGCCAGTCCGGGCTTGAAAGAAAAAAATATTATCTTATTTTATATGTGACCGTTCACAGTAGAGACCGGATAGAATAAAATGTAGACAACGCCGACGGTTACACCGACGTTACTAATATATTTTCATCGCGACCGACGAGAGTACGGAGCCCGGACCAATGAGAACGCCGGAAAACTGGTGAAAAGTGACTCGCGATGGGGACGATTATACTCGGGTATAAACGTCGCGACGAGTGCGGCCGCCGAAAGGGCCGCGCGACACGGCGGGGTAAAAAATGTCGTTTTTAACCGATTTTCAAAAAAACGGAGGACGTTATCGACTCGTATATTATTATCAAGCCGTGTGTGGGGACCGCGTGACTTTGTAACGGCGAAACGTATATCCGCGGATAGTGTTTTTTATTTATTATTTTTTTCTCGAAAGCTACTCGACGATCGACGAGTGAACGACGGCGGCGGAACGAAACTAATACGAAACGCGCGCGCGGCGGACTCACCTCTCATGATGACGACTTCGGGACGAATCGGCTTCGGCAACCACGGCAACCGTTCTGCACCCGCCCTGAAGCCGGAAGCGCGCGCCACAAGTGGGCGGACGGTCAGCGGATTCGCTGGCGTTCCATGCGGCGCGGAGGCGCGTAGCGTCGTCTGTAGAAGAGCCGGGTGAAAATCGAACGGAACTCTCGCGCGCGCGCGACTGAGGGGAGAGCGGTTCGCGCCGCGCACGGCACGGCGAGAATTTGTTTTTTTCTTTTTTCCAAACGGCCCGAATAGACACGGTATAATATGGTTGGTTACCGCGCCAGTTACCGCGACCGCGGTGCAAGGGATAGACAGGACGCGCTGGTCGGACACGCGAACACATGCACGCGCTGGCGAACACTACCGCGGTAAGTGTTCGCCAGTCGCCAGCTCGCCGTCGTCGTCGCCGCCGCCGCCGCCGCCGACGACGCCGCCGCGCGGACGACGGCGGAGATGACGAGTGCGACTCGGGCCGATGATAATGAAAAAAAAAAAAAGAGATGAAACCGCGGACATCGATAGCGCTCTGCTATAGATCGAGCGAAACGTTCGACGGAAAAAATAATAATAACGCTCTGTTGTGTGTTTTTGAACCATGCGAGATGGACGCCGCCGTAACGATGCCGCGCGCCCGTGTGTACACGTTCTCGATACTATTGTCTAATGTTATTGCAGAAGAAAACGAGAGACTTTTAGGTCACGGAATAGGTTAGTTTTACCGATTCCGCGCGGCTATCGAGCGAAATACGTTTTCAATCGTTTTTACGTTAATATCGGGTTAATATCGAATGCTGCGCGAAACGGAATTTACGACTCGCCGCGATGATAAACGCGCGTTTCATAACGGTATAATATTACTATAACATTATAACGATATAAAGAAATCGATTCACGTGTTTGTTATTGTTATTGTCTTTATATTACATTGTAATTACACCGCAGTGGTATCAGATGTATACGAAAACGGACTTTGACGGCGCGCAGCAATCGCGCGACGGGTAAAAAGAATAATTTTTTTTTTAATTCGATCCAACTCTGTGAAAATTAATTAAAAACATTAATCTTTATCGGAAAAATGTCGATTATCGCTCGTACATTATCTCGTACAGATCATGGGTTAGCAAGTACCTATCACGTTTCTATTGGAATCCGGACGATTCTTTTTTTTTTTCAAAACGGGATTCGGAGAAAAAACTGTTTTTATAATCATTATGTCCGATTTCTGTACTCTAAACTTGTAAAAATTTAGATACACTCGTTATTAAATATAGAAGTATATTATACACTTTTAATATTATCAATTGCATTCTTGGCCAGTTATTTTTTATTTAACTGTATAGTGTATATCCTACATTTACTTTTATAATATGATACGACCGTTTTGCTAATACCTAATTTTGGTATTAATCATAATATTATGAGTTTTATAAATATAGCAAAATAATTATTTTCATAAATAGAAAATTATTTTGAGTAGGTGATCTCGTAACTAATAATAATTAAGAACTACCTGAAATAAAATATGTAGAGTTGCTTTTTTTGAAGTGCATATTTACTATTTGGTTTCAATGGATGCTTCCTTTTGTCACGTTGATATATTATATTGATGTATACTAGCAGTGTCACTGCTGATTTTTCAATTGCTCAAAGCTTCAATAGTTAAACTGTAAATCAACCACTGTACCCTCAAATTTTTGACCTATTTTAAAAATAAAACAAATTACAAATGTTAATTATACAAATACAAGTAGCCAGTAGGTATAAATACAAATATAAGTATTAAATTTCTTAAAACATTATAACTCCGGTGGCGAACTAAACCACCGCGGAGCAAAGGATATTTCTGGTGAATCATGACAATTTTTTCAATAATATTATAGATTTTATTCAAGATATTATTTTGTTAAAATTTAATAATTAAAAGAAAAAAAACCATCGTTCTGGTAAAAAATGTCGATCGTGAGCTATAATAACACAAGTACCTAACTTCTGGGAGCTTATCACTTTTTCATTAAAAGATTGATAAATAAAAAATTGAAATTTCTAGCATAAATAGCAAAAACATACCGGTTTATTATTTTTTCGATTCCGTTATTTTCTTTTAATAGTACCGCTTTTTTTCTACTGAAATGATTAAAACTATAATCCACCCTCTTTGACAATACAGTTGCACTTTTTGGTATAACCTGTGTGGATACCACTGCGTCTTACATAATATTTACTTATTTTATTTTTCGACATACGAATGGTTAATCGACAATTGTATATCTAAACAAAGAAAAAATGAAATTAACGGGTTAGACTGGTTAGAGTAAAATGTTTTGACGGTCCACTTGACCGCCTCCCGCAATCTGTACTAGGACAGTTGTCCGCTCGCGCACGTCCCGATAAACAATAATAATTCGTCCTTTCATTCCGCCCATACCTTTTTTGTTATTTCAATCGAAATCCAAATCGGGGAATCCGTTTGAGTAAAAATACATTTTCAAATTTATTTTGTACGATTAATTTGTATTGTAACTAATGCTTTGGAAAAATCGTTTTTGATATCAGTTAGGTTAAGGGGCACCGTGATAAATCCGCCACCGATTGATAGTATTGTTTTATTATCCGTCGAAAAAACAAAATGTAAGGTAGTTTTTTTCTCTCTCTACTATTATTATTTACTTATTCGGTCTCGGCGGAATAATAATTGTGAAAATGATTTTCGATAGTATTTTATGCGCGCGTTAAAAAAATATGTATCGATAAAACAAACAAATCGTTTCGCATCGTACGAGGGTACCTACTCGCCGTCGCCTTTTTTCGCACGTATGTTTCGCGCTGAAACTCGATGCTTTGGACGAGATTTCCCGGAGGCAAGTGCGTTTCAACAACAATCGAAGGACGTGACACTGTGTGGCGACAGTGTGGAAATTCGTTTATTTTTTCACATCTTTTTTTTTTTCGACACGGTTTCCCGACAGTCGGAGGCGTAGTAGGCGATCCGAAAGAGAATGGCGAAAACATTAATAATAACCCGGAGAACGCGCCGCCGACGTCCAATAATTCTTTCAGCACGATATTGGTTTCAGCATGATTATACTATAAACGAAATGTTCAACGACTGCGGTCGTTGGCTAGACGGCTAGATTTTATTCTCGCGATTTTGTTTCACACGCGTTAAATAAATAATATTCGTTATCGGTTTTTTTTTAATTTTATTCTTTTTTTTTTTTTTTTGTTTACAAATAAAAACTTTACGTTACGCGGTATATTTTTAGAATTTTAGTAGGTCACGAGCAAATTTTTGTTTTCTATTTTGGCATTAAAATCCTAATCCTAATAATTTATAACACACCGACTATTGTTGTATATTTGGGCGGTCGGAATGACACTCGAGTTGGCACTGTTCATAACGTGCAAAATCGTATTGAAAAATATTATATACTATACGTATATTGCTGAGAGGCCGTTTTATTCGGATCGATTAGTTAATACCGTAAAAAATGTCACGTACTTTGTTAAAATGCGATACGACTTTTAAAAAAAGCCCGTCCGTCTGTTCGTCAGCGTTATTCTCGCGTTCGTGCTCCGAGCGGCTTACATTTTCCAGACGCTTAAGGCTATCGCGGAACTGTATCGTTCAATTACCATGTGCAGTGGCGTTTTCGGCGGAATTCCAAGGAATCGAACAATCTCGACATGTCAACAAAAATGTTTATTGTGTGTACGTTATAATCACGGCGACGGCGAAACGTTCACAGACCTTAAAAACCAATAGACACAATATGACACGTTTCATTTTAAAATCTTTCTCGGGCGAGAAATAGTTATAAATACCTACACTAGTGATTAGTCCGCTGGAACGAAAATCGGATTCGCATTTCGCATACTTTGATTCGCAGTGGACGATCGAAAAAGCTAAGGACAAACGCACTATTGATAATTATTTACTATACACAGATATTACCATTGATTATAAACACTATAAATCGTCAATCAATGATATCAGGGATGGGCAACTCAAAGTAACTAGCGGGCCACTTTTAAGTACTTTAAAATCTAGCATATATCTATGCAGTGCATAGGAGAAAGCAACAAAAAAAAAAAAGGTCCTTCAAATTTACTAACATTTATTTTTTATCTTTATTTATTTAATATGTTTCAAGTTCTTAAAATTATATGAAGTAATTTGAAAATGTAGCGCGGGCCAGATAAAAAAGGTACGCGGGCCGCCAGTTGCCCATCCCTGATATATAGGCCGGGTCGCGATCGTTCCGTGGACCACGCAATGATAATCGGGCGGATTTCAGACGCAATGACGATTGATATACAATGTTTGATGATATTCTTTCAAATAATACAAGTATAATAGCCACGACGCTTCGAAAAAAACTCTTTCCGCGTATTATTTTCCTTTCGGTACATTATATAATATGTTAATAATAACGTATTTAATTGTTTCATATTATTACGAATCGACGTTTTTTACGCGCCACGTGAACGCCGTTCAATGTTTTTATTTTTCATTTTTCATAATTTCTGGAGTCAAGTGTACGTATTATCGTATACGGTGCGAACAAAAGATTTGAAAAAAAAATGAGTCAATCACCTCTCCGAACACAATTATTACAACGATGTATGTAACATACCTATGGCGTATATTTCTGTCGATTTTCAACACGTACATGGACAAAAAACATGTTTACGTGAACAAGCTAATTGTATAAATTTTCCTTATTGTTCTTTTACATTAACGTCGACTGCAAGTTTACAAAGGTCGCGAAAGCTCCTGGGCAGATGTACACGCGGACCGTGTCACGTCCGAGCACACGGCGAAATATTTACCTGAAAATGTATAAAAAGTTTGAAAACTTTCGTTTAGGTTCAAACAGTTTTTGCTCAATACGCGGTCGGATAAAAATAACATATTACCGCGGGGGAAATAATACGTTTGGATATTGAATGATTTTTTTTTTCTTACGTACTTTTTTTTAATTTTCAAGAGCCCATGTATTTAGCGTTGACACCGCAAGAAGGTTGGCTCCTTATTATTTATTCTCTTCCGAATATGATTCCAAATATTCCGCATTATTTTAAACCGCTTTTACCAATTGAAAACTGTTAAAATTATTATATTATTTATTTTGTGTCATCGACGAAAAGCGGTCGAATTTCTAATAAATATTTTTACAATATATTATTTTGCACTTTAAAATCATTAAGTTTTACTATAGCATTTTACCTGATACATTCTATTCTTTCTTTGTTCAAACATGTTGAAATAGTGATCTTCTTAAAATTCTTATGATGTCCATTATTTCTATAAAACAGTTTTGAATTGAAAATGTGTCTTTTCTATATAATATGTGTATCCAAACGTACCGTGTGTGTATTGTGTATGTACCCGATAGTTCGATTATTTATTTTTAAGTATGCATTCTGAACATAACTTAACAAGTCATTATTCGATTTACCCAAACGTTATGGTACAAAATATGTACCCAGACCGGGCCGAACGCTTTCCATTTTGGGTCAGTTTACCAAAACGTGCTTCGCCCGATGTATCGGTTGTTAGGCTTTGTTGTGTGTCGGCTCTCGTGTTAAAAAACTAAGTTCATTATTTATAATAAAAACACTTTATTATTAATAGGTACGAGTATTTTGGAGATTTCCGAATAGTAATAATTGTTCGCATTCCTGCATCGAATAGTATACGCGCCCGATAAACCTCGCAGTTATTGTGACTGCTTCCAACGGCTGTCTCGAGATCTCACCGGGAGTGGAGTAGCTTCGTAATGATAATGGAAAATATGTCCGAGGCGCGCGCGCGTTATGAAAGGCCTACTGGCTCCTGACCGGAAAGCTAAACAACAAAAATTAACATAAAAATATTGTTATGACTATGTGAATATAAATTACGAGTATTTAAAATATAATTTTCTAATATCACATTAAATATTATAACTATTTAAGTAGATAAAATTCTAACACACTTATATAATATTTATAAGCCTAATACTGCCCTCATGAATATTTAAGAGAGCGGTGCCCCTTTGATTTTTTGTAAATTAAGAAAGAAATTCTATCGATCGAAAAGACGTAAATTATTCGCATTTTGTTGGAGTAGTTCGATTCATAAAAATACAATGTTATATAACTAGGGCACAGAATTAAATGTATTGGAAAAAAAAAATGTCGTTAAAAAAATTGTTATTTTCTTTATTTCTACCATGTCAAATGAAATGGATGTTGGGCTCGAAGAGCATTGTTTGAGAGCTCCGACAAAGAAATTCGATTTGAATTCAAATCCAAATCCCATACTTATAATTTATGTATAAAAATAATTAATTGTACAAAAAAAAATCGACTACGTGCATGTTTCGTATTGATTATTATGTAATAAAAAAAAGAAAAGAACTCGATTATTTAATATATAATTATATCACACGAAACCATTATGGCATAGTACCTATATTCATTAGCGGTTCTAGAGACATTTTTCGGGTGAGGTGTGATTCGTTTGAGTGAAAATCACATGCCAAAATAATTGTATCAAAAAAAAAATAAAAAAAATAGAGACTTTAATTTAGAATAATTATTGTAAAATGTTGATATATAATGAAACGAAAAAATAGGAATATATTTACCTGCATTGAAAGTACTTCCATCACGTGGACTTCTAACGTCGAAACTGCGACATTCGCAGCAATCAGATCCATAATGAAAATGTAATTTACTTGTTTAACGTTCTTGTAGAACAACAACCGTGTCCGACGACGATTCGAACGAGAGACTGAAACGATAACAATTGATTAGAGAAAGTTAACTGAATCGATTTTTACCACGACCACGTACCCTTGTCTTTCCCAGTAGTAGGCGGTGTAACAATGATAACCGGTTGAATATTTGTTTGTTTATTTGAACTTTGGACGCGATCTCAGATGCCATTGTCTGGCCGGGCGGTGTGACGTAATAACAACCGGATTCGTTTTATTTGTCGAATTGAACTTTGAACATCGCCGCATCTATATTTCATCATCGAAAACGATGAATCATATTTTCGCAATTATTATTTCCTAAATTTCATATCGATTTATTTAGTAATACACTTTACACGGTCGAATGAACAAAATTAAAACTACTAATACGTATGAAAAAGGATTCAACAATTCTGGTTGAATACTCTTGTGCCTCGCTCCCAGATAGCAACCACTGGTTATTTATTGTTTTAAGTTAATTTTTGTGTGTATTATATTTATTAAAAACATCGCTTTCCCCACGTGCCCAAAAAATGAACAAATTACGTCCATCACGGGATGTCAGTCGGAAAAGTGTCGATTATGAACTAATGACTATGATAAAATTTCTATTGATTTTTTTATTGATGCCACCGAGGCACACGTCTTATCTAAATGTTTATTAAAAAAAAACATTTGTTTGCATTTTTTCTATCTCAATTTTATCGCAAATTAAATCTCTACTTTACGTTGTGCATTGTTATTACGAGTACACAGGAGCAAAGTTCTATTTGATCTAATATTATAATCAATAGCTACTTAATGAATTAAAAGAACAATTATTTACGACTATGACGTTTACGACGTATTTATACAAGTTTAATATATTTTTGATAACATTAATCACACAAAAACACACAGATCCTCAGACTTCCTAGCATTTCGTTTTTTCTTTTAATTTTCAAAAATATTAGCGCATCATTTGTTTGACTAAAACGCGATAATTCGATGCACAAGGACGTGAGACACATAATACTGTTGTGCTCACGGCGTGATTGGAAACCGATTTTTTTTACCGCTTTCGTTGTTTTTTTTAAATTTATTTATCTCATCAACACTATCGCGTTCTATTTAGAACCAATTATTGGCCAAAGTCCAGCTGCGGAGTACGTGTTTTTTTATTTTTTGTGGCGCCCGTTGCAATCGATTATTTTTAATTTTTGCCATATACGCCGTGGATCCTCTTCCGCTTTTCGATTTCCCACATCCGTCTCGCGGTGTCTGACTTTATTTATTTCCCAAACTGTTGACGAAAAAATAGCCACGATTAATGTCGTTTTTTGTGGTACCACATGCCGACGATAACATTTATTATACTCACGAGAAAACACGTTGACAGCAATGTGTTTTAATATTTTAGTATAATATTGAAACGCTGAAATCACGTCACCTCTCGTTGGTATGAAATCGTACCATTAAATTTAATTTTGAATTCATTTCACATTTACCGTGCAGTATAAACAAGCATAACGTCTATAATATTATCGAACGACAGACCTAAGTAAGTGATATGTTATTTAGTAGGTAAGTATTATAAGTAGGTAAGTTATTATATCATAATCGGTCGAACTAGCTATTTCAACTCCGATAATACCATAATATATTATAAAATATATATAATTATTTTTGGATTTTCGAACGTATCAATCATTTTACACGTTAGAATTATAGATTTTAAAAATGATTTACAAGCCCATTTGATACTGGCGAAACCAAAGCCCTAATGTCTAATGGCACGACCGATTAGGATTAATATATTATATTATTTTTCCGCTCGAAAAACCATACTAGTCCAAAATCTATTACTTTTACTCGGCCGATAGCTAAATAAGTATGAGGTGGACCGTTTTTTTTTCTAAACTTTTATTTCATTTCTTTCGTGTTGCCGCTAATACTATGTTAACGCCGCTGTAATGTTAAATAAATGGTATATAATTATTTGTGTCAATGAAAATAATATTTTGTCTCAAGTAGGGTATACTAAACCGAGTTATAATACGACTTGTTGAAAACATTATTCCCTGCTCGTCGGCCGGCCGCCGCCAGTGTCGTCTGCGTGTTTTCAGAATGTATTTGTCGGGTTTATTGAGTTTTGAAAATTGCATAGAAGTATATTGAGTCATCGATTGGAAAAAGACAGCGATTTATATTTGGAGGTGGGATGATTGAAATACAATTTAACTACAATGACCAATGAAAACCTTGTGGGCGTCACTGACTTACATCACCACCGTATTGTATCTAAAAAAAAAAAATAGTTACAAAACAAAAGTCTTAAAAGCGAATATATTATTAATTACCAAATTTAATTTGTTGCGTACAAACCCGTGTCATTTTCCCCCGATAAAAACTGCCATATTTATTGCTCGGAAACTGAAAATTATAATTAATTACATTAAAAAAAAAAAAAAACTGTAAATGTAATTTTATACATATAAAAATTCGATTAACATTGAAAAGCACGTCGTTCGATAATAAATATAACATTAATAATTGCGTGTTGAAAAATTGATTTTATTCAATTTATAGTTTATATAATTGTTTACAGCGCGTTTTTATCGAATTTCATATTCATTTGGCCGCGCGCGATTAAACTATTATTTTAAACAAAATCATTTGAACACTCGTGCACACATACGATATTGTTAATTTGTCGTTTTCACACTCTTATGCCATCACAAATACTATACCAGCGGGTTACACACCAAATCACTGGATAAATTTCTAAGAAAATACGTTTAATAAAATAAGTCCATTAGATTGTTTGTTTTAGATCGATAAAAAAGTGTTGAAAATAATATTGTCGTTCGATCGAAACGTGTTATACGTATTACAATTGACACGCCACAACGAAACCTAAGTGATGGCATTCGTTCTCATTAACATTCTTACATATTTATATTATTCGCTCAGACTCAAATACGATTGTATTGTTTCTCGTTTCTCACATCGGTTTGACGAACTTAATCGCTCTCGTAATTCGTTGTACCGAATAATAAACGAGTAATGACTAATGAACAAGGGTGATACGGGTCAACGAATATTGTGATGGCCGCACCAAAGTCATGACGGTAAGCAACGAATGGTAGTGTAACAAGTCTTATTAAACAGGACCGACGTTAAAATTATTTTCGTTCAACGACGATTCCGATGGTCACTTGACTACGTATGTCTCCGAAGTTTATTTAATTATTCTTACAGTTTACCAAGATTTATTTCTTGGAACGCCGACAAGACTGTTGGGGACGGTATATAGGTATACCGTTTTCCGCCGTCGAACTTCACTTTTCGCGGACTCGTTAAAATAAATCGTAGATAATGATATAGCGCGGACATAAATCACAGACTGTCGTAGCAGTTAAAATATTATTATTTTCACTGGCCAGCGCGAAAACAATTTCGCTCGCAGATGAAATAACTGAATTTCACAGACTCGACCAACTAACTATCAAAACGATAATATTAATATTCCGCCCACGGCAATGTGTATTGTAATCCGAGCGGCAACGCCGAATGGTATAAAATAAATATGATTTTATAGTAACGTAAATTTGTTTTATTTACCGGCAACCCGTAGAGAATTTCTAGCTTGTAATTGCATCGTCGTGTCCGTACTTGAGGGGGGGGGGGGCATGGGGCATCTTCTTAAAATACGGTCGATATTATTAATTTTTTCTGTATAATGAGAAAATTTAATATTTACCTATCCGTAGATATTTGATTCAGACTGAGAATTTATTTTGTCACGGATCGCCGTTCCACTTTTTACTACAATAAACAGATGGACATTCCAAACTAGTGCGTTGTCAAACGATATACTTATGAGGAAATTTATAATTCGTCCGCGGCGTGATGGTAAAATATTATCTAAAAAAAAAAAAAAAAACAATAGACAAAAATAACAGTACAAAACATACAAAATACCTAATTATGAGTAATATACGAGTGTGGTCGATTGAAGAATTCAATAATCAAGTAGATAATCAATATAATAGTATATCGGTATGAAATTCAGTAGGTACCTAGAAAAATGTAATGGATATTTGTCCGTAAAATATACTGCGAGTCTGTGTGACGTCTGTAAAAACGTTGAAATTCTTTTTATTAACAGAAGGGAGCTTCAACCTGGAATAAATAATTACGGAGGGCTAGCTTAAATATAATATAAGTGTTGCAATTGTATAAATTAGTGTTTTGAAAAAATCAAATTAAATCGTATTAACTAGACGTCTTTGCCGTAGCAAACTACATTCTATAAGTATCAATTGAATTTTACATTTTCTTTTTTTTTCAGTACCTATAAATCAATTTTCTCACTTGCTTAAAACAACTACATATTATATTAGACACGATGAATCAATCGAGACAGTTGTAAAGGTGATTATGTAATGAAATTATGCCGCCATAGCTATAAATAAAAATTAATACGATTGCGTCGAATTGCGTTACATTTATTGAGACGAGACGAATACATTTGCATAAGCCCGTCGATATAAGTGTAAAAAGTTACCATATTTACTGTAAAACATAATGGGTTTCGTTATTGAGACATTTGATTTATCTTGTTGATTTTCAACATAAATTTTGCATATTTAATATCGAGTATTTATTAACGTGTTGCTTGTCGTTCTATCCACATTGTTGTATTATAAAAAAAAAAGGATGTAATACGTGGATATTGTATTTTAATTTATCATTCGAGAACGCGTAATAACCACTATCTGTGGTTTTTGTCAATAATATAATGTGTGCACACGTCGTATGTAATGCATCGCAAGACGGGTAAGTTAGCTATCTACGTAAAGTGTTTTATTACTTATTTATTTCGCGTGCATACGATTTGAAAATAACAACTATCGAAAATAATTCACTTCGACTAATGTTCTGGGTAGAATTCAAATGTAAATTTCATTGTTCCTTTAAAAAAAAAATAAAAAATATATATATATCAGTACAATATAGATCGTATCTCTATAGGATTGCTATTATTAGCTAACGAAATGCTCCTATCCTTATCGTCCTTGTTTATATTTATACGTCTACGCGACCACCGAGTGTCATATGACTATTATATGTATATTATAACTAGTGTACGTTCCAAAAAATTGTTGGCAAAAAATTTTCCATTTACAAGTTTAAACGGTGGCCGGTGGGGTTGTACTCGTATATTTTAAGAACGTCCATTATATTTTACAGATACCCATCGATTATTATTATAATTAAATTATACGTGATTTTTATCCAGATCTCCGTGGGCCCGCTTCGACTGTATATTATGCGATCGTTGAGTTTTAATTTCTCTATTGAACTCAACGACATAATGAAGTCTTACCAGACAGTTAAAAAGGGAGAAAAAGCCAAAAGAAAAAACCGAGCAGCGAGGTCAGTGTAAGTTCCGAGCTCGGGTTAACCTACACAACGGTATGTACAATGGACTTATGATAAGACTTGATTTTTTCGGCTACAAAACATATATTAATTTGTCTTTCATCGATTCATCATGGGGTTTTATTTTTCATTACGTTCAAAGTTAAGGAAATTAAAAAAAAATTACTGTCAATGTAAAAACGTCTGCTCTCCACTGAGAGTCACTACTCTAAGCTGGGATAACCGTGACATTTTTTACATAATAAAACGCCAAAGTGAGAATAGGTTTACCACCCCGACGTCGAAACGGTGTTTGCAACAATATAATTGTGGCGTCCATCACGACTGGATTTAAAATGACAATTTAATTCAGATTAACATTATTGAAACAAAATCAATCGCAGTAACAAAGTGTTATTAAATATATAAAATAATTTATTAAAACAATTAAATATATAAATGATATGATAAAAACAAAAATAAATAGGTCTTGCCTGGAGTTTAATAATAAAAAAAGGGCAAATATTGATACTACTGGTTTCGAATAAAATTCATCATCAGGTATATCAGTGCGTTCTTTATTGATGTTGAATTTTATTCGAATATTTGCATTTTTTTATTATAATATTCGAGGCAAGACCTATTTATTTTAAAATGTATTCATATTATTTATGTATTTAATAGTTTTAATAAATATTATTTATTTAGTTTTAAATTTTTTTTAAATCAATCGGTTAAATTTGGAAAAAATATTACGACGAACGAATTAAACAAAATATTTTGACTATTCGAACAAAGCCGATTGAATAGAAAAAACACGATGATTTTTGTCCAAATAGATTTCTCCTCACCCTTAATGGCTTACCTAGTAGTAGACGGCGGCGACAACAACAGAGTTCAATATTGTTAGTTTATTTGAACTTGGAACACGATCTTTAGGTACCATTATCTTATCAGGAAGTAAGTGGTTGAGTTAGCCGGAGCAATTTTGTTTGTTTCATTAATTTCAAACACTTCTGCTTCTATTACTATTTTTGATCATCGCTAAATGTTGGGACACAAATTTTAAGTGCCCACTAAAATTAATAACATTTAAGCACAAGAACATTGAAATATTTATAAAAATGAAAATTAGTAAATTCTCTTACAATACGCTCGTATTCATTTGTAAATGATATTAATTTTGAAATTGTCAAGTGTTGTAGAGAAAACGATAATGTAGTTATACAAAAAAATCTGTTGTTTAAAGTAAGGCCTTTAGCGGCAATTTATTGACTTCTGGTGAAATCGATAATCTTGGTAGTAAATAGCTAAACATAGATACTTACTACTTATAACACAATACAATTATACTTATATATATATATATCTAAATTCTATATCACCAACACAACCATTATACTTATTTTAGTCATTCATTATTATTTATTACATACTTTTTAAATTCGTACTATCTATGCATTTATAACACACACTTTATGTTATACTTCATATACAAATGCAGGAGAGGCTGAATGCACACAATTTTCTATTATTCAGTAAGTTGATTCTATTGCAGTACAGATTCTGTTTCGAAGAATGTGATAAACTTGCAGTGATGATTTTTGCAACTCTATATACGTCCGTGTTCTTTCAGTTAATTGACGAATTATTAATATTTATTGCTAAAACACTTTAAACATTGTAAACAGCATATTAACATATTATAGCAGTATTCAAATTTTGAGAATACGTGTCACAATATACGTAATGTTTAAACAGAAACGTATCTTTTTTATTATCCCAGCATTGATTATATATTATTAGTATCAATAATCAATGATCCCAGTCATAAATTTAAAAAAAAAAAAAAAAATAACAAAATGATTTCATATTTTTTAGACGCAAGTGTGCACATAGTACTTA
The DNA here is from genome assembly GCA_948098885.1 of Drepanosiphum platanoidis. Classification (NCBI taxonomy): domain Eukaryota; kingdom Metazoa; phylum Arthropoda; class Insecta; order Hemiptera; family Aphididae; genus Drepanosiphum; species Drepanosiphum platanoidis. The sequence goes on from OX402531.1 coordinate 18,851,066, forward strand.
TAGTTCTTATCATATGATAATAATTATTGTAACATTATGAAATGTACACAATTACAAACTGTAATCCAAACGGTTATCTCAAAATAAGGATACTGCGCCTATATTTGAATTCAACATAAATAACATTCAGAGTGTTGTGATGTAATTATTGACACAAATACGAAGATAATTTTTGAAGTAGATTAATCACGTTTCACGCAAAAATTACTAGAAATAACATTCTTGCGTACATTATATTATTGTCGAGTAAAATTTAACACTTGGAAATCTTAGAATCTGATTGCTCATAGTTTCGTTTAGTTGAAGTATACATTTTTTGCATTATGTTTGATATTTTATGTCACAAAGAAGTTTGATGAAAACGAATGTAATATGACATGTGTATGTGTGTGTGTTAAGATTATATATACCTACATAATAGTATATAATTTATATTATTTGTAGAACATAATATTGATTACATAATATTATAACGTTCAAATTTAAATCAAAACAAACATATAAATGTATACATATATATATAAAACGTATACAATATTAAATAAACTCTAATAGATTAATATGTATTACATCAATAAATAAACCCTAAAACTAACTCACTGCATAATGATTTCACAACGTCGTATACTTATGTAATAATATTAACCAATGAACACATATAATTCAGGTGTTTTTTTTACAATCTCTTCTATAGTTATACAACTTGACTTCAAACATCTGAAAGCCATCTTCCACGAATGAGAATCCAAAAAATATAACACAGCACAACAAACACCAGTATTGGAAGAGCGATGAAGTTGTTATACCATAAATAACAATAATCTAAATTAAAATAAATTCATCACAATAAAACTATTAAACAACCAGAAAAGCTTTGATGTGATGATAAAAATACCTGAACAAGAGTCCAAAATAATAAAGCCAAATACAGCGCATTATTGATGGGTTGAGTTTCAGTGTTGTTAAGTGCAATTTGAGGTTTAGGTAAAAACGAAGAAGTAGCGCTGAAATCAGCTAATCTTTTTTCTTTTTGCTCCCAAATTTCATCAAGCCACGACTTCAAACCATCTGTGGTTGTAGGCAACTCTGATTCGTCATACCTGAAAAAAATAAAATAAAAACTGTAACACAAAGAAACTAAAAATATGATTGAACTTTTACAATTGGTAATTTTCTTTCATATAAGTATCTTATAAAACTGCGAGTCCAAACAATTAAGGGATTTGAACCAACATATTTCCCGATCCCCATCTGCTATTTATAAAATTAAAAACTATTCAGATTTCCAAACATTATAGGATGTTAGACAATTTATATAGATATGAGCTTAGACAATTTTGGCAACGATGGCGAAACCCAGTCATTGTAGTTTTGTGATTGTAGGCCCTAGAAAATTGAATTCACTACATAACTGTGTTTGCTTTGTATAACAACAAAACAATTGTTTTATAATATTTTCGTAGTACTATGAAGTGAAAAAATTGTTAAAATGTTAAAATATCCAACAAAGTTAATAGATAATAGTTACCTTTTTATATGGAAATGTACGTTTTTTGGGAATACACCTCGTAATGCATCAATTTCATTCTGTGGTAATGAATCTGGATAACCAACTGTCAAATCATATACTGCATTCAACTGATCGTCTAAAAAGATCATTATAATTAGTATTTATTTGTTTAACTTATTTAAATTACATTTTACTTTTTCGCATAGTGTCAGCTAGGAAGACAAAGCCTGTAGTTTTCGGGTGAAGCACGTATTTATAGCAGGGAAGTTTGTTTTTTTCTGCATACTTATTACTACGTTCAATATTGCTTGGTGATAAGTCTGTTCCTTCAGGAAACAAAAGAACCTATAAGAAATGATTAGATTAAATAATTAAATATTTATTATTGTATACTGTTTTACGAAATTAAAACAAATTATTTTATCAGATTATGTTCATAGTTCTATCTATAAATGTTCATGATAATCTTCAAATCCCTTTTTTACACAACTTACTAATTTTTTCATAAAATTTAAAATAACTTTAATTTAATTTACCTGATGAGTATCATTCACGTCGCTAAAGTATTTCAACTGTTTAGCCATTGATGTCTGATCATGATCCCATCGACGCTGTATGTATAAAAATCCAGACAATTGCATCACCCAACCAGCAAAAGGTACATGTCTAATAGCCGATTTCAGTACCATTTTCAACTTATGAGCTTGTGGTTTAGCACTGTAGAACATACCACCCCACAAAAAGTTCCAATCCAATCGATTACGATGGTTCATCAATAATAATGCACCGTCCAATGGATTGATGTGATCTCCAGTTATTATGAAACGAGTGTTGAACAACAGACGCATCAAGATCTAAAAATGTATGTTTAATTAGAGAACTAATTGTTTAAATGAATCAAAATCATAGTTCACTTACGGTAGGATACATTTCCCACACTGAGAATATGACGCCCATAATATAACGGAAAACTCGTGGACAAACAAACATCAAAGGTATCGTTGGACAACATACTGCGAGAAATCCACTGGTAATACTCAGATACCAAAGTGTGATGTACGCAACGCCTCGCCATTCCATTTTCACAATGTTTTACTGTAAACAAATTCAAAATTATAAATACAGTAAATTTAATTAAATTTAATACAATATGTTCACAAGCATGCATAGAAAAATATCAAGCCAAATACAGCAAGCAGTTAAAGGTTTAGGTTACGACGGACAAAATATTAACATATAAGAAAAAAAAAACTTAAAATATCGAAAAACAAAATTATTTTCTGACAAATTTATCAATACTTTCCATTCTTTTATTGTTTAATTTTAACGACATTATCAACAATTTTTAATTTCATCCAATTCAAAATGTTTTAAAAAAAAATAAACACACATAAACGAGTTAACATTTTCACAACTTAATGATTTATTTGTTAAATTTATATTATAATTTTAATTTACTCGAAGTATAAATAATATATTTTTTAGCTAATCGATTATGTTATTTCTAAAATAATTTAAATTTTGTGGCTGATTAGTTTTTAGTATAAAATAATTATATGTATATGTATTAGAAAACATCAAAAGCATTTTGAATGCAGAGTAATAAAAATAAAAATGATTAAACAAATATATATGGAGGGGTAACATATAACAGTTTCTTATGGTAAAATGTTTTAAAAAAACAGTTTTATATTTACTTAAAATTAATTGATACTAACAAATATTGGTTGCTTAAATAATTAAAAAAATAATTTACACATAAACTGTAGGTACTCTTAAAAAATAACATACTGTCTAGCAATAAAACTATACCTTAATTAAAAAAAAAAAATCTTTTGATAAATATCTAGAATGGTTGAATTTCCAATAATTATAATTAATGATTTTAGTTCATAACTTACTAGAGAAATAAACTACAGTTTTTTCATAAAATTTCACAGTTACATTACACCAAAAAATACAATTCTGATGCACTTACGTTAAAGTAATAAAACTAAAAGTTAAAAATCAGGTAATTTGTTGGCCAAAAAAAAAAAAAGTTTTTAAAAAAATTATGGAGACTACACATTTTTGTATTTTAAATATTTCTTGAGAAGTTGATTTCCTTCAATGTCGATTTCTTTGTCCTAAAATCATTATTCTCATTATTTTTAGGGATGAAATAAAATTGTATGCTATGAATTTTACTTACCTCAGAATCTTTGACCGGAAGTTGTAATGATTTTTCTAACCACTCAACAGCTGTATCGTATTCTTTGTTCACTATGTAACATTTGGCAAGATGTAGATGACAGTCTTTTAGCTGAATCGGAGATTCGCGTTCAAATTTTAAAAATAGTTCAATAGCTTCTGCTATTGTACCTTTAGGAACTTCTCCATATAGCCAACTAGCAATTCGTCGGTCAAAAGAAGACAAAACAGCGACCTTAAAAAGTAAAATATGATAAAATCTATTTAATTTTAATAAATCTTATCAAAAATACCTCATATTCAAGTTTTCCTTTTAAATAATATAAAGTTGGATCACGAGGATTGATTTTGATCGCTTCGTTTATATGATTTTGAAATATATAACCTCCTTCAATTTTTTCTTTATTTGATCCTAACTGACCTTTTGCCCCACTGCATATAGCGAACCATTTATGAGCATTGCAATTTCCTGGGTACATTTCTAAAGCATGACTCGCCCATTTTAATCCTGAAAAAAATAAAGAAAATTATTTGTATTTATACTGAAAATATTTTAGAAATTTCTAACCTTCTTCAATAACAAGTTTACTCCTTTCAGGATTTTTTTTTGCTGCTGTGTAATATTTTGATACAAATTGACATGATTTTGCTAATCTCCATAGCACCTCGATATCATCAGTACGCTATAATAATTTGTTAAAATAAGGTTGTTAGTATTAATAGTAATTAAATATTGATATTTTATTATATTTAATGTTTATATAAAGATGATAAAAAAATAATTACTTCTTCATTAAGATTAACTAATATTTCATAAGCTTTAAGTTTATCTTCATCCGAACCTTCAAATAATTCATCTACTTGATCAAAAATATCATCACAGAGTAAAGAAGGTCCGGTGTTTTGTTTGCTAAATTTGTCAGTAGATGAACCATCATCGGGGCTATAAAAACAATTTATACTTTTTACCATTTTAACTAGAAGCGATAACAAAATAAAATAATTTACTTTTCATTCAGCATATTCGAATGTTGGGATTCTTCATTTTCTGATGACATGTCGTGAAATTCGTCGTCTGTTCCCAGCGCTGTATATAAACTAGCTTCACTAGTTACACTCGTGCTACTAGACAATGTTAATCTACTCCCAGATTTTGTAACTTTTTTCCTAAAATTACAATTAAAATTTAAATAACAAACATATAAACAAAAAACATAGAATATTATAAATATTTTACTTTAGTGCTTTAAATTCTGTTTGAAGATCAAGTATTGCCGTATTTAATTCATCAACTTCCTGTTTTAATAACAATTTTTCTTTTTTTTCAAGTAGTCGAGTTATAAAAACTACCCCAACTGAACCAACCGTAATTCCAATACCAACTGCAACAGCTATTATTCCCTTTAACCAATGCGGATCTGTTGACATTACATTTGGTGTTCCTACACAATACAATAATCAGACACAAGAAACAAAAACACCCAATGCTCTATCACCTAATTATACAGCTGTATTAAGATTATTATGATTAGACTGCAAATTTATACAATTTACATATATAGATATATTTATTTTGAAACGAATACTATGAATTATTAATCAATGAATATATTAATATTTTAAGTTAAATTATCCTAACATTTTTTATTTTTTTTTTCTGTGTATTTCGTTTTAAATTTATCTCTGATGAAACTCAATTTTTCGTTATGTATTAAATAATTTCAAGGTTCAAGTGATCCTTTTAATGTAATATTGTTTAAATGAAAATACTTAATAAAATAAAATAGTGACAGAATTAATAATAACATATAATACTAATACATTGCTATAAATTATAACCCTCCTATTTAATTACAATTAAAGGACAAATTTTATTCAAAGAAAATTTTAAAACATAGATCAATCAAATAAATAACATAGTTAAAAGTATTTTAATCATAATTAAGAAGATAGATAACAAAACATAAATAAAACACATTTCAAAAAGGGTAACATCTTTTAATTTTAAGAATTGAAAACAGTAAAACTTTATAAATTAACTAGGTTAATTAATATAATATTCAGTAACAGTAAAACGCATAATTTTAGCCTTGAATTTAAAAACAACATATATTTATATATGATTTAATAATTATTTCATAATTGTATTGACAAAATTAGTTGAAGTATAGCATAAGTAAGTAGTAGTTTTATTTGTCAAGGTTTATTTGTCATGCCAATAGGTGTTGAATAAAAAACTTATAATTACTATTTAATGTATCTATTATTATATAATAGTTAATGCATTTGATAACGGTGATTGCATATTTATATTATGTTTTAATATATGTAATTACACATTAGACAACAAATATTAGAAATCTTACATAAGAATACCTATGAGTGCATTAAAATTAATATAAGTTATTAGTAATTTATAATAATAGTAATTTATTTTTTATTACCTATAAAATTACTAATGCTTGATAGATTGTTAATTATTACTTATATTATTTACACTAAAGAATTTATTATAACACCAAGTAATTAAAATGATTTAAAACCCCTATAGTACTTTATATACTTAATGAGCAAAATATTGATCTAAATATTTGAAAAGAAAATTAAACTTTCAAGTAAAATAAATTTAAAATAGTTTTTATCAGTACCAAGTAAAATAATTTTTTAATTCATCAGTCATCTTTTTTTTGAATAATGGACATATTATTTATTTGCGTATACATTTATATAGAACCTGCATAAAACCTCCATCTATGAACAAGCTTTAAATATTTAAAACATTGAATATTACAAACTGCCAACGTCAAAAAAACAAACTTATAAAATGTTTTATTCAACTTATGTGTACCTACAGTGTTGCAATATAGATTAAGTATACATAGTATATTTAATCTATGGTTGCAATAAGAATGAACTATTTTTAAATAGCTTTTTTTTAAATGTAATAAATATGTATACATTATTCTATACATGACAATATGTACTTTGTTCTTTTGATACTTCAATATAGTTCATGTACAAAACTATTTTTATAGTTGTTTAGCTAGCGCACGATTTCATTTTTCATGTGTAAATTATGATAAATTTTAATGTAAACAGATGTGAAGCCAACAATATAATTACAATAATAACTCGGATTTTAATGACTAGCACAATATTTTTATGGTTTTCCTTATATTTATAATTTAGATTAAGGTAATTCAATTATTATTATTATAAAGTTAATATTTGTTAGATAGGTAGAAGCAATATAATATTATATTTATTTTACGGCTATATTATTACATTACATTACTTTGAATAATCCACATTTTATTAAAAATGCAAAAATGCATCAATATTTAAAAATTAAATATGACTATAACCTATTAATAAAAATATTTAATTTACCTGAAAATAAAATTACAGACGAGAATTTATTACCAAAAAAACTTAAATTTATTATATAATATTAATAACAGAAGAAAAACATATTAGTAACAATTTGGATTAACTACTACCTAAGTAGTAAAAAAAATAAAACTTGTAGTAAAATTGTCAAGGGAAAATGTTTCAATATTATAATACTTTTAAATTAATATTATTAGAAATAATAAGAATAACTAGATATCCAACTTTTTTTAAGTGTTTCAAGATAATATGCAAAACACAATTTGTCACTAAATATAACCATTTCAAATGATAACGATTAACGATAACCAACATTTAATAAAATTGATAGGGTTTTATTAAATCTAATTAGTAAAGAAAAAAAAACTGAACACCACACACACTCACTCATACATAAAGTAATTAAATTAGTAAAATTATATTATTCACACAAAATCATTAAGATGCATTTGAATACAGCCACAATTACAACCAATGCTCACAGTTATTAAAACACAGAGATAATAAACATATTTTAGTAATAAATTCAATAATCAAATAGCTGGTTAAAAAATGTCCGTCGTAACACAAGACAATAGGATCACGGGTATCATTCTAACAAACGAAATGAAAAGCAATAGTTAGGTACATAGCAGCAAGTTAATAATAATTTCAACCATTTGGGAATCAGCCCAAAGCCATCAAAAATAAAAATAGATAGAGGTAGGTTTTAATAAAATACATTCAATTACCAAAGATTAATAATAAAAAACGTTTTTACTAGCAGTATTATTTGATTCTAGCAATCTAAATTAAAGGTTTGCTCGAATCGTTATGTAGGTGGTGTTTGGATCACGCATAAACCCAAAAAAATTAGTTTATATCAAGAGATATTTAACAGGTGTTCTAAACTCGTGCTGTTACAGACAGATTATAAGGATAATATTACGTTATAACAGTCGCATGTGGACATGTTAAAATTCGACCGAATACTTGAATGCACTTACCCCTTACGTCCGTTATGTTCACACAAAGAAGTCACGTCATATGCGGGATACCGACACGGCACTGTTGAATTTTCTAAAGATATAATTTCAAACGATTGTTCAATAGGCGCAATTTATGGGAATGGTGAAGTTGATCAATTGATACATGAAACATATACATAGAAAAAAATAAATACTACGAGTATGAGAGAGAAGTCTTATGATGGGGGAAAAAAAAAATTAAAAAAAGAGAGACGGCACATCGAAGTTGGCGACGGCCGACAATTTACTATCTGGTATCCATTGTCATGAAGTTAGCGTCAAGATTCTGTGAATTATTTCTGATAACAGAATTACATAACAATAACAAAAATGAAAACTACACTGACGTCTGAGACTACAACAGTCCGCAAATATTATGAACTAAATATGAACTAAATTACAAGGTGGATTGATAATGAATATATTTAAAAAATTTAAACTACATATTATCATAGATTAAATATACTAAATGTATACTTAATCTATGATATTATGTACATTGTACAATACTTATTATATATGTTATTAAAATAAATACATATAATACACAATACCATTGATTATGGAATAATTAATTTTATTAAGTTTATTCAATCATAAGTTATTATAAATACTAGTATTTATAATCAATGGTTATACTTATGGCATATAAATCGTTTAAAAATGAAATATATTTCTTTTATGAAAATAGTTGTCGGTCTATCCTTTTCTTTTCTATACCAAAGTATATTTTAAAATAGATAATGTTATCGTAAGTTCATTATACCTATATAATAATAATAAGTATAAAATGATGGACAAATAAAAAAAATTTAAAATTTTGAATTTTTCCGATTATTTTTTGTTTTTGTTTAATGGTATTTATTTTAATATATTTTATCATTTCGTAAATAATAATGCAAGTGATAAACGATAAAATAATTTATTTATTAAACTTAACAGTGTAACAATATAGTAACTATAGTACCACGAAAAAATGCACTTTTCAAATTGGCATTGTATTTTTATAGTAAACATCCAATTAGTGGCAGTTCTATAGTAATAATTTTAGGTTATAATTTAACAAAAAAATTATTAATGATAATAAATGTCTACTTTTGTTGTCAAATTTTTGAATTTTAAAAAATTTTATTTTGAAAAATAATATTGTTTATTATATAATATTTTAATCATAGTCGTACGACTGTACACCCTGTGAAAAATTCCGCCTACTTTCAATTTTTGTTTTTGTTCTAAATTAAAACATTTATTAATTCAAACCTATAACCTAACCTTATATATTTTAAACCGATAAGTGATAACTTTTCAATGTTATTATCGGGCATCGGCCATATCGACAACAGCACATTTTTATCGGTTACCATGAAAACTATTTGAATCAAACAAAGACCATTGAAGACAGTGGGGCCATTTGGAAAAAAACTACTGAAATAGCAAAATGTTCCAGAAAAAGAAACCTCCAGAAATAAATTAATCATCATTTCAATCAAATAAAAGATATTAAAGCTGTAAAATAACTTGTACAACTTGTTTTAACTAGTCAATTATAGGTACTATATAGTTATAGTTAAATTAATAATAATGAAACAAAATTTAAAAAATTAATAAAACAGAACAAATGTATAGGTACGTATTTTTGATTTAATTCAATTGATTTACAGATAATTTTTAAAATAAAAATGAGTTTGATGGAGATGTTTACGGATTATTACGACAGCAGTAAAAAAAGAGAGGTTATATATGTCACATCGTTATAATTAGGTACCTATAAATAACTGATCTGTTAGATTGTTATGGTGCAAAAATCACGATTTTTTTAAGTGGCGAAAATATGATTTTGCTACCTCGCGAGAAAAGGCGGGGTAGTGGTCGCTTCCCCTCGCTATACCCTTTAAGCGCCCATGTCTATATTATAGTATATCACCCCCAGTCGAGTCTAACGCAAACCGTAAATGAATATATAATCGGTACTACTTACGACGGCCTTGTCGGTGGATCGCTGTCGAGAGGTTCGGCGTTCGTCTGTTGGCTTGTGTATAAAGTAAGTGTAGTAACAGATACAAAAGTTACGATTGAAAGTTTTTCGATCGGCGGTCGTCGACGAGATAAATAACAACGATCGACAACGTTGTCGGAGAGTATCGCGAAGAAAAATAAAACAAAAAAAAAAAATAAAATAAAAAAAAAGTGTTATAACGGAGAAGAACTACCAGAACCGCGGTCGACGCTATACTGATCGTCTGTACACTCTGCATCGGTAAGCTGTTGTACTTTCGCGCGTCACTCGGTCGGTATTGGTCGGGGCTTGCGCAGCTCGGCCGCCATTGGTCGGGTGGCGCGAGCGACTTGGCTTTCCAAGGTTTCTGGTGCAAAAATCACGATTTTTTCCATGAAGTGGTATAAGTATGATTTTACTACCTCGCAAAAAAAGGCGGGCTAGCTCTAGCTACCCCCCATGATTGAAGGGGGACCATATTAAATTTTAAGCATCCCCTTGTCCTAGTAGGACGTGTCATAGATTAAATATACTAAATCTGTATACTTAATCTATGGACGTGTGCACTAATAGTACACGTTACAGGAAAAAAGTTAAGGGTGACACATTAAAGTTTGACCAGAAGTTATAATAGTGTCCCCCTGCGTTCCCCTCCACTTTAACCACTGATCCTACTAAACCTATTCTACACATCCTGCGAAAAAAATCCTCTGCACGCCTATGTTATAATATTATAATAACATAGTATAACAATACTACCCTATTGTATAATATTATACAGGAGTGGCAAGGCCTATGAACTTGAATTTTGAAACAAAATTATGTTCAACAAGTTTATTTTCATAGGTAGTAATAATTAATTATCTTATGCGCCTATGTATAACGAATTTGGCTTCGCCCTTGCTAAAGTCACGCCCAGATTTTTAATATTTCAAATAAAATTAGATTTTTCAATAATATATTATCCTGACTTTTTAACTTATAATATTAAATAAAATTGTCATTTTCGAACGATTTGGCATCGTCCAAGCATCTATGGTCACGTCCAAATTTTTAATAGGTATTTTAAATAACTTGGACTTTATATCAAAACGGTTTGATGTAATTTAATTACCTATTTAATAATTTACTCACTGTAATCATTGTTTCCATCAACAAACATTCATTGGTTTAACATTGAGATATGTTTATCTTAATTCGTGCTTTATTATTATAAGGTTTAATTAGTTTTGTGATTGTTGAAGTCTTCTGAATTTGTCATCAGTTAATTACATACAATACATCAAATATTAATCAGTTAATTTCATCCATTTTGTAAAATGTAGTGTAAAAATATTTTGAAAACTACAGTTATTAGTTTGACACGTGGTATCGATGAAAAACATACACCTTTCATCAATACAGCTTTCATCAATTATAATTAATTTTTATAATATAACTTCCAACTTGATTTGAGAAATGCTTCATTGTTCTGGTATATTTTTAAATATACTCTCTGTGCAGGATTATGTTTCCTTGGCACACTGTGTCATTTTATATTGATAACGTTAACGATTGATATTCGAATATAAATTTGATAACATTTGAGCATAGTGTATTATTGTAATGCAATTGAGATTGTTGAAAACGCAGAATATTATAATATACGAGTAAGTTAATAAATAGTTTATTGAAACCAAAGATGTAAGAATCGTAACTAAATGAGTAGTGAATTTCATCTATTCTTTGTTGAGATTATCCAATATTAAACGATGGCAAAAGCATCACAAAAAATACTATTAGGTTTTGTAGACGAACCTATAACTGAAAACTGTTTGGACGATGTGCACCTGATAAATAAAATTGGAGAGTTGCCAGTGAGTAGTTTATTAAACCATTGATTTTAATTATTTTTATTTTTACATTCATATATCTGTGTTTAGAATACGTCAAATCAGAACTCATTACCAATATGCCCGCTGTGCAATCGTCAGATACCTTTACTCATTCAGATATATGCACCTCTTGCAAATTCTATATATCACCGAACATTATACATACATGCTTGTGTTAATCCAGGATGTTGGAACAAGTCTGAAAGGTAAGATTTATCGTAAAATATCGGAATGTCACAATGTGTATGTTAATAACATTTAATTTTATTAGTTGGAAATGTTTGAGGCGACAATGGGCCACTGTGGATCATAACGATGATAAGCCACAGTCAGCAACATTTATAGAATGGTGTGATGATGCTGATAATTGGGGTGAGGAAGATACTAATATTGAAGAAAATGGTAATATTACTATTAAAAGTCAGGCGATTGAAATTTGTGCAACTGCAAGCGCCGAGTTAGAGAATTCTGATGCCGATGAGAATGTAGTTGCTGAACCGCTCCAATTACCAACTACTGATGTTATTCAGTTGCTAGATAGTAGAAAAGAAATACCTTCAGTAAGTGGTCTCACTACGTATATCAATTATATTTGAGTTTATTGTAAATTATGAAATATTCAGAGTATTGATTGGTATTTATTATTTCGTGAATCATTTGAACTTGTTGGCTGTTTCGATAAATATGTGGAAAACTTCAATAATAATTTTTATTCGTTGAAATATTATAATGCCTCAAATTAGAAATAATATTATATTATATACAGCATCTTTGTCTTTAATTAAATTAATTAGTTACTGAAAATGTAACTGTTCAGTTATACTGTGATGTGTATGTCAGTCATACATAAATGTATTATCTCTTATGAACTTTTCAGTGTCATAAAATGTTTGTTTGTTTTTCAATAGTAAAAGTGTTTTTTTTTGTATTGTAAACTTAAACTAAAAAATGAATCAAAAAACTTCTTGTTTAATGTCGGTACATAATGTTTTTGACACAGTGGTGTAAATTCATATCAAATATAAAAATAAATATTGCAAAAGTATTCAATTATAAAATTACACATTAAAAAAAAAAAACAATTTTAGATTATCTTAAAAATTTAGTCAATCAATAACATTTTGTAAATCTATAATTTACAAAACTAATATAGTTGCTTCACAATAATTGTATTATATTGAATTATTAATTTTATAATTTTTGCAACAGGATCATCATAATATGAATGTATACTTTGAGCCATATTATATATCAGTGGCTTTTGAAGAATCATCAGACGTGGTAAAAGAACGTGCGATCAACTTATTAAACAACTATCAAAAGAACCAGATGATTCTCGAAGAGAAAAACGAAGGCTATGAAAAGAGTTTACCTGTACACGGCGATAAGTATTTTGAAGCTTTTGCATCGACAATAAGAAAAAATCCTGGTCAAATTTTACGGTAAGCATTGATATTTTAATAATTTTAGTTTGACCATGAAGTTTACCTATTTTATTTTTTTAGGTATTGTCGTAACGGTGGTAAACCATTGTTTTTATATGAAGAAAACGAACCCAATAAATGCCATAACTGCCAAGGTAAATTGATATTCGAGTTGCAAATTCTTCCATCTTTAATTACATATTTGAAACTCATTTGCGGGGAAGATCGTCTCGGAAGTGGCCATCTAGAATTCGGAACAACTTTAATATACACATGTGAAAATAGTTGCTGGACTGAAGGAGATAATTATAAGTATGAATGTATTATTGTTCAAGAAGAAAAGCTGTTCTAAACATTGTTATATTTATTTATTAAATGACTTAAATACCTGGTAAAGTAATTCTATTTGAAATAGACCTAAAGCCTGATTAATATAGCCTGATAATAGCCTTACCTATCAGCTTAAACAATTCACATCCTCTTGAACAATAATCGTTTTCTGAAAAAAAATTTAAAATATGTAAGACAGTTAAAATGTTACGTTTGCAGACCTATTACATCAGTGGGAAATGTTTAATGAATCCTTTTGTTTAATGAACAAATTTTAATTGTTTTGCGAATATCTGTTTCATAGAAATTCTACAGTAATTTATTTTAGTTAATTGATTGAATAGTAACCAATTTGTTTTTTTATATTTATAATTTCTATGTCCTTCATCAAACGTATAAAAATTACAATAATTTTATTGCAACAGTAAAATTGAATAGTAACAATTTCATAGAAATCCAATTCCATAAATCATACGAAAACTGCCCATTTCAATTATGAGGTAAACCTTATTATTCATAGATGTGAAATGTTCAAAATATTGAACTTATCTTTTCTATCAATATTAATAAACTTTAATCGTCTAGTCTGATTAATAAAATTAGCTGTAATATTACATTTGTTTAGAACATTTTAAATAGTTATATTTACTTTTTACAATGTCTGAATTAGTTTTGAAATATTTATTATTAAAATTTTAAAATAATTCAACTTTTCGTGTATAAGTTTCATTGATCATGCATATCATACATTTCACTGTCATATAGTGTATTGGTAAACTTATTTTTATTTTGATAATCCAAGCTCAAATACATAACAAAATTATAATTATCATAGGCGTAGTATGCTCCTTCAAAAATGTGTTTAAATATACCCCTTGATATGTTTTTCTGTAATAGCATAAATAAAATATTATCAAGCAGAGAATTTGTTATTTAGTGATAAAGAGAGGGCTGTATAAAGAGTGACCTTTCTTCTATTGGAGGAGTAAAATGGCCAGTGGTTGGTTGATACTATCAACTTGATAGATTTAAAAGGACAGTTTTATTATTTTTTTTTATATTATCATTTTTACCTTCTATAAACTCAAATAATACAAAACAATTCTATCTGCAATTACGATTTATCATAATGTAAACAATTTTTTTTAAATATTTATGTCAAAACAAAAATGTGTGTAGAAATTTTAATGAAAATAAAACAATGTAACGATCGATCCTTTTTTAAGGGACTTAAAATTTAGTTGCCTGTGGGTGGCAAAATCTTGAATACAGCCCTGGATATAGGAATAGTTTTAGTAAGTATTTAAGCGACTTCTTAGGAATACACGTCATAATCACTCGGTGCTATTGCTATTATTAATTCTATAGTATAAAATCTGTTGTGTGTTTTTACCGAAATTAAATTTTTAATACTTACAATTATATAAATGTTAATGTTCTTGTATTTTTTTTTTTTTTTTGTTTAATTATCGCTAACCTTAGATAATGTTATTGAATTGTGAGTTCCTGATGGTTTTTAATATATTTAAGTCCAAGTGCATTGTAATATGTGTCGCCCATCTCGACATGCTTAACGTTTTATGATAAGTTCGAAGACATGAAATACCTAAATTTCGATAGCGATTAATTCTTTAAGCAATAAGCCTGTACACATGATTCAATCTGATCCTGAATTTAGTAAATTATAGTTTTTCAACTACCGGTTAATTTAAAAAAATAATTTTTTTATTTTATATCCTAGAAATTAGTAAAAATTATTGTTGTTATAAAATATATAAAACTATACAACTATTACGTTTGTAACTTTATTTCTTTATTTTTTTTTTTTTTTTTTTTTTTTTGGTGGTTTGTTTTGATTTGTCACGGTATATAATCATTAAAGTCAAGTATGATTGAAGAAAAAAAAAAGATGAAACCACATCTGAGTATCCTAACCGCATTAACCTTGAAAGTGTATAATGTTTTTAAATAATAGGCTATTGACATTTAGAATAAAATACTAAACTAGCTTTTTAACTAAATCCACTCTGCGGTCGCATTGTAATTGACACTTACTATTATTGTTCGTTTATCATAATCATTTACTTGAAGTTAAGTTGTGTGAATTGAATTCATCGAAACTAATGTTTTTTGTGAAATCTGCGCCCGTCTATTATTTCTCAATGTAGTATATGTTTATGTGTTGGTTGTGAATCTTGACAAATCAACTGTTTTACAATATGTTTAAGTATATTTTATGAATTACCTGTTGAATGTGTATAAAACAAAAATATATTATTGTATATTCTATGGTAAAAGTTGATAATATTGGCAAATTACGTCATTGGTCAGGAAATGTTGTTATTTTCGACACAAATTGGGTAATTTAAGCAATACATTAATCGGTAATTGATGTCAATGGCCAGTTAGATTTGGATATTGATGTTTAATGAATTTTTAATTCGGTAATCAAACTTAAAAATATCTATTGCTTTGTAAAGTATAAATTTAACGTCTACATTAGGTAGTATGCTATTGAATTTGATTTTAATATTATTTATTATTGTTGACCGCGAAGATGAGAACTTTTAATCGTCATACTATCGACTACTCAAATCATTAGCGGTGCGATAATCGTTATTGTGTTCATAGTTCATTGTCTGACACTGCTGTCAACTCCATACAAATGAGCCTGCTCCTCCGAGACAGAAACAGCTTGAAACAGATGAAAACACATCAATCACTCTGTTCTGTTTAGAAAAATTGTGTTTTTATTTTAATCAAATTGTAAAATATAAAAGTTTAAATTGTTTAAAAAAAAAACCCAAGCTCTAAAACTTATTTTATACCCATAATATCCGTTTGAGACATAGTCAGAATCTTAAATGCGAGATCAGCAACAAATTCAATCGATACGACCTCAAACTCGTAGCAGCAAACAATTTGCTTATTACCATGCTATTACAGCTATATGCTGTGCAATTCTTAATGTTCATAGTAGTGACAACTGTACAAGTGGAAAAAAAAAAAAAAATAATACTAAATTAGTAAGGTACTTGACTTATATACCGTGTGTCATATTTGGCCTCCAATCTTGGAAATTTATGTCATTTACCGGTCAAAGATGAACGTTTTGGTCTTGAACGGATTTATTTTAATAGAATTTTCTCACATTTTCAGTCAGCATGGTAAATTAGCTTGGTCATTAACCACACAATATCTAAGCCAACGTCATCTTTTCTCATCTTTCAACTTGGATCGTGACATCGTATAATTATATGCACACTTACGTCGGTATATCGTATTATTCTATAGTTTCCACGTCGACTGAAGCTAAAGTTTTTAATAAAAAAAAACCATAAAATAAATTATAATCTATGGATACGCTGTGGACGTATTGAATATAAATGTTAGTGGTGATGATGATCGGTGATTAGTATCGAGTAGGTAGATAAATGCGTTGCTCGTGCAATCTGTTTAATCTCAAATAGTAATAGGTATATAATTATATTATGTTAAAAAATATAAAATTTAATATTTTCTTTTTTACACTATTTTATACAAAATTTAATGTCGTGGATCGAATGCTTGACACAGCACTGAGAACCACGCGCTCGTTTTGGACGGATAACTGATAAAATTTGCACGCTTTATAATGACCCGAAATGGGGAAACGTGAACAAAAAAAAAATATATATATATATAGATATTATACTTATATAATAAAATAAAAAAACCAAAAGCAAGTTTGAACAGCAATAATTTTAGTGTGGCCAAAACATAATTGTCTTATTACATACAACAAGTCGGTTACACTTTCCCTATCATTCGTAACAATACAAAAAAAAAAAAAAAAATACAAAAAAAAACGCGGTTTAACATATACATGTGCCTTCTGTTATATTTTTTAATATAATGATTCATAATAATAGCCAAAACCTATTTAGAAGGATATAGCCTACGCTTATATAAAATAATAAATCAGTATAAATCTGTACCTGCCTATATAATAGATACTTGATCACCTATAATGTTATAATTATTCTTATCTACTTTATAAACTATAACTAGTCCAACGATCTATTATTTCTTTTAGTCTGTTTACGATTAAAAAAAAAAAAACCTACGTACATTGCGTAAAGCGTATTGTATTCAAGAATATAAAGAAAACACTCGCAAGTATTTTACTAAAACTTATGAAAGTAAAAGTATTGCTCATATCAATAATAATAATAATTATAATGTATAAATAAATATAAAAAGAAAAAAAATATTTATCATACCTAGGTTAAAAATTAGGTACTCGCTTATGTTTTTAAATTAACAAATCGCATACGTCAAAACATAACAAAACACATATTTAAACCGATTAATTTTATGTATACCTAACATAATCCTAATATAATTATAGAAAAGAAATTACTTACACTCGAATAGGTAAATAATACACGTTTGACGATACACGATGAAAACGTAATTGTCCCGTACGACCGTATTATACGGTTGTAATATTATTGTTTTATTTTTAATTAGATATTATAGTTTATAGCATAGCGTGATTATTACCCATCGTGTATAGCGACAATAAATGGGAGATATATGTTATGTTAAAAATAAATACAAATATCATTACATAGTATATAATATTATTATCGTACATTGTTTTCTGTTTGGCGCGCGCGTATAATAATCGTAGCCTTTTGGGGCGACTGGAAACGTCGACGTGACTGCGCGCGGCCAACATAGGGGCGGGGGAAGGACCAAAGGCGCCATTCGAGTT